>LR749502.1:3543978-3689638 GCA_902729485.2 Mus minutoides
TGTAATAGCCAGCACTCGGGAGGTGGGGGCAGTTGGAGCAGATTTGCAGCTTGGGCTGTATAAGGTCCTGCCTTAACAATAACAGAAACAATAAGGATAACAATAGTATATGAGTGTGAGCATAGCTAGCTATTTTGGTGCCATACTTTTAGAAATGCTGTAAATCACAATAATATTTTGTAAATTTGATGGCTTGGTTGAATGTAAAACTCTTCTGATTTGCTCTCCTCCCTTTCTCCCTCCCTCCCTCCCTCCCTTCCTCCCTTCTTCCCTTCCTCCTTTCCTCCCTTCCTCTCTCTCCCTCCCTTTCTCTTTCTCTCTGTCTTTATTTTTTTTCACATTTTGTCATGAGGTTTTCAGTGGCTGTCTTTCCTGGCGGAGCTATCTTGTTTCCATTGCTTTTCTGCAGCTATCTTTCACATTTCAATACTAATGTGCTTCCAGGTTCTCTGGAGTCATGGATTCTCTTAGAAACCATTCATGTTTCTGTTAACCTAAGCACTCAAGAATCACTTTGTGTCTCTGCCTAGATTGTACTTTGCTTCTCTCTCAGGTCCACATGTTGCCTTTGTTCTGCTGCACTTTTCTCCCAGAGAGTAGGGCATATGCCCTTTCAGAGCCTGATACACCTTTTACTTGAATTTTCAGTGAATTCTCAAGAGAAAGATTTGAAAGGTATGGGGCTCTAAAGAAAATGAAGCAACCCAACCTGTTTTTATTTACTTTGCTTCTCTTTGTCTCTCTCTGTCTCTCTGTCTGTCTCTGTCTCTCTGTCTCTGTCTCTGTCTCTGTCTCTGTCTCTCTCTCTCTCTCTCTCACACACACACACACACACACACACACACACACACACATATGGAACTGCTGTGGAGGATCTTACACATACCAGGTAAGAACTCTTCTACTGAACCACCGCAGCACTATCTCCTAATCCCAAGAAACTCAACTTGTATCTCCAAATCCTGAAGACATCCTACAGGTGATGAACATAGATTCATAACCAAATGGCGTAACTATAAGGTTTGGCTGTTGAAAGCCTACCATAATTTGATTTGATTTCTCTTTGTTTCAACAGGATTTAGAGCACAAGAATCCTTGATTGTACCCTTTAAACTAAATGAGAAGTTGGAGTTTACATCTCAGATGACAACTACTTTAACATTGTTTTTATATCGTGTGAGTGCTCTCAAGTGACACAGGGAGGAAATTAGGGTCCTAGACACTGTTTCAAACTGGCTAGTCTGCTCAATAGTAAATCCAACATGACCTGCTTGTTATACAAATATTTAGTAAAATGTTTGTAATTAGTCTTCTCCCTAATATCATGGAAAAAGAGGCTGCATGTGTATATGTGTGTGTTTATGTGTATTCATGCTTGTATGTCTGTTGACAGAGATTGTATTCATAGATTGTGCTATTACTGTAGGAAATATGAAATGGGTTTTTTTCCAAGATCCCAGAGGCCCTCTCAGAACAAAGACATGATAGGCAGGTTGAAAAGAGAATCCTAAAATTCGTCTGGGTGTCTTCGGATGAACAGAGCCTTTAAAAAGCTCATCCTGGACAAAATAGCAGCAGGCTCCACTACCAACCACATCAGCTTCGGAGGCATTTGCAAGGGAAATGACTGCCAACAGGTGGTCTGGGACTAAACAGAAGAACAACACTAACTCAGAAAAAAAGCATGCATTCTCTAAACGGTCAAAAAGGAAAAGAAAAATATTTGACCACAAACTTTACTTGTTTCGTTTATTGTTTTATGTTTGTATGATTGAGACAAGTCTCACAATATTGCCCAGACTGTTGGAATTCCAGGTGTAAGCCACCACACTTTTTTTCTTTTCTTTTTCTTTTTTTTTTTTTTTTTTTGTAACCTACCAAAATTATTTTGAATTGCTATTTTAGTATATTTTGTCTTAATTTGGTTGGGGTAATATTTAAAACAAAAACATAAACTACTTGAGGGATCGGCAACAAAAATTTACTACTCCCAGTCCTGGAATCCGGAAAGACTCAGATCAAGGCCACCTGTATATTCAATATCTGCTAGGGGCTGCTTTCTACATCACAAAAGACAGCTTTCCCTGTGTGCTCTCAGGGCTGAAGCGACAAACAAGCTCCCTTGGGCCTTTTCTAGCACTACTAATCTTTTACAAAGGCTCCATCCCTATGACCTAATCACTTCCAAGTGCTGTATCTTTTAAACCAATGCACAGTTTTGAGACACTCACACTTAGACCATAATAGGTATTTCTTGCTTCTGTTACAGTATATGAAGTTCACAAAACCCATGGCAGTACATTCTTCCACTAATCAGGCAAGCCTCGCACTTCATTTCTCTATCTCACTTCCTCCTCAGGGGAGCTAACTGAGATACATGACGGCATATACTACATCTAAGCAGATGACTCCTACCTTTGCATTTCAAACCTGGACCTCTCCCCTGAGCTTCAGACTACACTTTGGTTGAATTAACTGTTCCCAAGCTGTACCTCTAAAAGCCACCACTCCAACCCAATTTCCCAGGATTTCAATTTTCAGCAATGATGTATTCATATCATATTTTTCTGCTTAATATCTGATCTATTCTAATCTGAACCTCAAGACTTGGGGTGTATATGCAGTCACCACTATGTTCATGAATGCATCATTGCAACAGCAATATTCTCACACTGGTGGCAGTCAGTTCCATGTAAATTGTAATTAAAATGAGAATATGCAATTATTCCATTCATGCTAGAAAATCGTACCTGGGCCAACAACATGGCTCAATATGTAAGGGCACTTATTTCCAAGTCCAGTGACCTGAGGTCTGTCTCTGAAACCAACATAGTGAAAGTAGAGTTGTCCTCTTACCATTACCACACACACACACACACACACACACACACACACACACACACACACCACACACACAGAGGCAGGAATGCATGTCCTCCATATATGCATACAAAGAAATAAATGAACTATATACATATGTACATCATATTCTTTAGAATGGAGTAATTTCTTATTTTATGGTATATTTCTGGACAAATCTTAATAGATTGCACTGAGTCTACACTTTAGCCAGGAAATCATAAAAAGAATAACTGTTTCAACAGTATCATTAGAAAGGGCAACACTAGACAGATGGCATCTTGGACAAGAACATCTCAGGGCAACAGCCATAGATTTCTGCACACCTTTGTGGAACAGCCACAACTCTGGGGCCAGGACATAGATGTTTTTACTGCTTTGGTGGGTCTATGTGTACTCATTCAGTGAGTTCTGGGTTTGTGTTTACACACTAGCCTGCAGTGACAGTGGCTGCAATGTCTGGAATGGGGAAACAGAGTGGCTGTGATTCACAAGTTTTGGGACAGGTGTCAAATGTGGTGAAGCAGCAACTCTGGTCCTAGGCAGTTTCCACTGAGGCACAAAGCAAGAGTATCTCCAAACTTATGAATTTTCAGAGCTGGATCAGCGAGAAAAAATGCTTCCTGTGCAAATCTGAGGAGCTGAGTTCAAATCTGTTTTACCCAGAGGAAAAGCTTGGTGTACTATTGCACACCTGAAATCCCAGCTTTGAGGTGTAGAAACAAGATGGTTGGTGTAGGGAAGGAGGAAGCTTTCTGGGTAGCTTGTGTAGTAAAAATGCCAAGCTACAGAATTAGAGAGAGACCCTGCCTCAAAGCCTAAGCTGGAAAATAAACTGACCTACACGTACATACATATGCATGGTCCAGAGCACCTTCATAAACACATTCTCACACATTTGTATACCACATATGCACGCACACACACACACACACACACACACACACACACACACAAATATTCACTCTCAATTTTTGTATGTGCACTGTGAACTTTTATTCCCATTCAGGAAGCTTCCTTCTCATTCTCATTCAATGAGTATTTTTTTTAAGATTTATTTATTTATTATATGTAAGTACATTGTAGCTGTCCTCAGACACTCCAGAAGAGGGAATCAGATCTCATTACAGATGGTTGTGAGCCGCCATGTGGTTGCTGGGATTTGAACTCAGGACCTCTGGAAAAGCAGTCAGTGCTCTTACCCGTTGAGCCATCTCTCCAGCCCCTCAATGAGTATTTTAACATACATGCGATATGTATGCAATCATGAAGGGTGAGTGAGCCTATATTATTAGTTTTCTGTTACTGGATAATGAATTATGATTTAGTGGCTTAAAACAGCACACATTCATCAGCTCACAGTACTATGGCTTTGAAGCTTAGCATATAATAGCTGGGTTGAGGTTTCATAAGAACAGGACATTACCAATTGCATTATCACCTGAAATCTAAGGTCCTTATCAATACTTTGGGAACAGTGACAGAACTTAGCTCTTTAGGAACTTGGGAACTAGTTACCCACTCTAGGCAATTCACATCATACTAGCTCATATGTTCTCAGTTTGACCATCTTTCCCTTGGAGTACTCAACAAATAAGAACCAGAAGGAGGCTTCCTGAATGTGCAGAAAAAAAATTACAGTGAATATTTGTGTGTGTGTGTGTGTGTGTGTGTGTGTGTGTGTGTGTGTGTGTGTGAGTGTGTGTGACCTTGTTAAAGCAGTTTATCTTGTTTATTCTGCCAAAGCCATTTATTATCTTGTCTCTGTCTCTCACCTCACAATAGGAGTACTGGGGGAGGGGGCGGATTACAGATGCACACTCTTACATCTGGCCTTTTGATCAAATGTAGATGGTCAGTCTGAGTTTGGGTACCCTTACCCACTGAGTCACCTTCTTGATTTGACCTCTCAGGTCTTGCTGTTGCACTTTAGTCTAGTTAAAATTGGCTTCTGAAGCCTTTATCTCAGCACTTGCAGGCAAAGGCAGGCCGATCTCTGAGACCTGCCTGGTTTACACAGCGATGAATAGAGAAACCTGCTTCTAAAAACGAACAAACTGAAAAAAAAAAAAAAAGCCTTTCATTGTGCTACCTCCCTCTTTTCTTTTTTTCTTTCTTTCTTTTTTTTTGGGGGGGGCGGGGCCTCACATAGTCTAGGCTGGATTCAACTTCACTACATAGCCACTACATAGCCAAGGATGCAACTTGCTTCTGATCTTCCTGCTGCCACCTCCTAAGTGGTGAGGTTCTAAGGTGCATACCATACCCAGTGTTCAAACTGCTAGGGATTGAACCCAGATCCTCATATATCCGAAACTAGCACTCTAACAATTGAACTATACCCCCAGTCTTGTTTACATCACTTCTTTAGATAAATATTTGTCTGATGACCTTTCACTGCCCACAGAAAGAGATCTAAACATTTTCTCATGCTTTGTGCCCAGTGTGTTAGTTTTTTTTTTTGTTGTTGTTGTTTGTTTGTTTTTTAACCTAGAATGTTAAAGGTCATACCACCTCCAAAGCCTTTTTTGTTTGTTTTGTTTCTGTTTTTGACACAAAGTATTTGGTGGCTCTGGTTGGTCTTCAACTGGCCCTGAAGGAGAGCATGACCTTGAACTCCTGATTCTCCTGCCTCCACATCTAACACGCTGTGGTCATAGAGGCCCATAACTCCCATTTTATCTCAAGACATCTTATTCAAATATTCTGGCTATTCCCAAATGTTACCTTTTCTGTGATACATTTTTTGTCATTTTCTTCTCCAAACCACCCTGTCCTAAGTATCTAATTTGAGACATGGGTTTATAGTGAATTAGGTATCTTTTTCTCCCTAATAATCTGTAGAAATCCTGAGAGCTGGGACCATGTTTTCTTGGGAAGGTTATTCTATATGTGGAGAGATGAGCAACACACAGCCAACACAGAATCTGAGAGGTAAAATCTCAGAGTAGCAAGTTTATCTGGTTATAGTTTGGTGCTTTTGTTTTGCTTTGTTTTGTTTTGTTTTTTGGTATTGGCTTTGTTTTGGTTTTGTCTGTTGTTTTTAGAAGGGTGTGGATTTATTTTGTTTTCTCGATTTGCGGAGGTGTATTGGGCTTCTGTTTGTTTTTTTGAGAAAGAACTTAAAGTTGTGTGGGTAGGGAAGCAGCGAGGATCCAAGGACTTGGAGGAGGAGAATATGATGAGAATTTATTTAAATTTAAAATTGTTTAAAATTTAAAAAATAACTAAAATTACAATCTCAAAGAATAAAATTGAGTTATAATACACATACCATACAATTCAGCCTTTTAAAAAGTATACAACTTAATGGGTTTATTATACTCCTAGAAAAATGTATGTATCACCACAATTTCATTCTATGACATTTTCATCATCCTCCAAATAAACCACTAATATATCAATGTTCCTTCCCAAAAAAAATCTCTTTCTCAGCCTTTGATTCATCACCTTTCTGTCTCTATAGATTAATTGATTTGGGGACTAGGAAAATAACCTAGCTGTAGAGAGCTTGCCTGGCAAGCTCAAACCCTGGTTTCTATCCCTAGCATAAAAAGAATAAAAATGTTTTTATCTATTCTAGCCATTTTACATAGATGAAAATTATACACTTTCATACTTTGGCTAACTGTCTTCTTTCATTCATGTTTTCAGAGTTCATTCACATTATAGTATATCTCTGGACCTCATACTTTTTAGTTCTGAATAATCTTCTACTGTGTGGATAGGCAAGATTTTTTTATCCAGTCATAGAGAAGACTTTCTAAAAATTAATCATTGTATTTGTTTACATTTTAAATGTTATCCCCCTTCCCAGTTTTCCCTCCATGAACCTCCTCCCCTTTGCCTCTAAGAGGTTGCTCCCACACCCACCCAATCACTCCCACCTCACCCCTCTAGCATCCCTCTTCTCTGGGGCATCAAGCCTCCACAGGACCAAGCACATGCCTTCCCATTGAGGCCAGATAAGGCAGTCCTCTGCTACTTATGTAGCTGGAGCCATGGCCCTGCCCATGTATGCTCTTTGGTGGGTGTCTTAGTCCCTGGGAGCTCTGGGGGCTAATACTATCATTCTTCCTATGGGTTGTAATACCCTTCAGCTCCTTTGGTCTTTCCCCTAACTCTTCCCTTGAGGTCCCCAGGCTCAGTCCAATGGTTAGCTGTAAGTATCTGCATCTGTCTTAGTCAAGTGCTGGCAGAGCCTCTCGGAGGACAGGCATACCAGGCTCCAGGGAGCAAGCACTTCTTGGCATCAGCAAACCTTGGTGTCAAGGTTTGGTGTCTGCAGACGGAATGGATTGCACAGTGGGGAGGTCTCTGGATAATGAGGAGACCTTTATAAATTAAATTTATTTATTCACTTTACAATCCTCATATCAACCCTTCCTCTCCTCCCAATATTCCCTCAAGCAAGCCCCCCATCCATTTCACTCTGGCTATGGCTTTAGTCAGAGGAACAAAAAACAAATTACTTAAAATTCTTTAGAGTATATTTGATTTTCTTAACATTCATCTATGTAATAGAAATATGCTTACTGGGTTTGGTTCATGGATTAACCCTCCACCAGAGTTTCTCTTTTTCTCTTTTATAGTTACCATGACATTATTAATCCACAAACCAAACCAACCAAACAAACTATAGATTATACTATTCTTCTAAGATTACTTTTTGGGCCAGGGGTGGTGGCACTATTTATAATCCCAGCACTCAAGAAGCAGAGACAGGCAGATCTCTATGAGTTCAAGGCTAGCCTGGTCTATGGAGTGAGTTCCAGTATAGCCAGGGTTACGCAGAGAAACCCTGTCTGGAAAAACACAACAAAACAAAGCAAGCAAATAAACCAAAATGCCAAAAAATAAAACTAAACAAACAAAAAAATATCACTGATGAACTCACTACACACAACACTTACTGAGTTTTCCAGTGAAACTATGCAGTAGATGGGGACCTGTGTGTTGGATCTTCCCAGAGATGTAGATCTCTAGTACCCTCCAGTAGGGGCTTTCTTCTCTTCCTTTCTGTGGCTACAATTCACTAAAAACCTACTTTGTGTGTGTGTGTCTGCATCCCTTTCCATAGACTGCTGGGCTCACAGAGGACAGCCATGGTAGGCTCTTGTCTGCAAGCATAATAGAGCATCAGTAATAATGCCAATGGATTGGTTCTTATCTGTGGGATGGGTCTCAAGTTGGGCAATCATTGGTTGACTATTCCCTGAGTCTCTACTCTTTTTCCCTGCATTTCTTATAGGCAGGACACATTTTATGTTGAAGGTTTTATGGATAGATTGCTGTCCTTATCCTTCCACTGGGAGTCCTGCCTTGCTACAGGAGGTGGCTACTTCAGGATCCATAACGCCCACTGTTTGGAGTGTTAGAGAAGACTTCTGAGGCTGATTCTGAGAGCAGTTGTGGCCATGGATGTCTGCCAGGGTGCCCAGGAAAGACTCAATATCCAGTTCTTCCTATGGGTCACACATTTTCAAACTTGCTCATGGAAGGATCATTCAGAAATACTGAGGAGTAATACTCCACATATCAGACATGTTGATAAAATTATTCACTTGAGGACAACTGGCACCTAATTACTAGGGTGTTTTCTAAGAGTAATTTGAAGGGGGCTGATGAGATGGCTCAGTGGTTAAGTGCGCCGACTGCTCTTCCAAAGGTCCTGAGTTCAATCTCAGAAACCACATGGTGGCTCACAACCATCTATAACGAAATCTGATGCTCTCTTCTGGAGTGTCTGAAGACAGCTACAGTGTACTTGCATATAATAAATAAATTAATTTTTAAAAAAAGAGCAAGGATGACACGCAAATTCGTGAAGCATTCCATATTTTTAAGAATAATAATAAAACGAATCCTTGGACCAGAGAGACCAACCGGAGCGAGCAGGGTTGACCGGTACAAGGGGAAAAAAAGTAAAAAAAAAAAAAAAAAAAAAAAAAAAAGAGTAATTTGAGCCGGGCGTGGTGGCGCACGCCTTTAATCCCAGCACTCGGGAGGCAGAGGCAGGCGGATTTCTGAGTTCAAGGCCAGCCTGGTCTACAAAGTGAGTTCCAGGACAGCCAGAGCTATACAGAGAAACCCTGTCTCGAAAAACCAAAAAAAAAAAAAAAAAGAGTAATTTGAAATTTTAAAGTTCTGCTAAGAAGTCAGAGCTAGAGGAATAAGGAAAGAACAGCTGACCCCCCTCTCTCTGCTTTCTTACCAGAAGACAGTGTATGCCACTAGTAGCTTTTATAAAATGACATTTTTTTTCTTTTTCACGTACTGAGCAACATTTTCAATAGACCAAGCAGAGAGATGCTGAGGAAGCAAAGGTAAGAATGCAAAGAGAAAAGGACAGAGAACGGTGCCTTCCTTCTCAGTGGCTTCTCACTTCCTGCCCTTGGGTTTAGTGAGGCGCCTCCAATCTTTATACTGCCAGCTCAAGTGGGATTCTATTCTTTGCAGCAACATTCCGGAAACTCATGGGAAACTTTCTCAAGCTCCAGTTTGCTGGGGTGCAGGGAAAGCCTCCCTTCTTTGACTCAAGGATGTGTTTATCCAAATGCTCCCCGGGGGGCAGGAATTCAGATGCATATTCAGAGATGCCTGTTTATCAGTGGTATGTTGGGAATGTTGTTCCTCACTTATATAGCCCTAGCAATCCTGCTGAATATCCTTGGACCCATCACTGACCTTCTCTAACTTCTGTTGTAGGGCTTCTGATAAGTGGAAATTTTATACTTGGATGAAGGAAAGTGAATGGAATGTAAATTTGCTGCTTGCACAGATAAACTGCAAGTTAGCTCACAAATTATAAGCAATATTGTAATTCAGATGTGTAAATTATGAGGGCTATATTTTGAAATGTTAGTCTGTTTGCCTTGTAGTAAAGTGCCATAAAATAATCTTGTTTGTGTGCCTATGATAAAATAAATAAATAAAAGCTATGAAGACAAAGAAGTACATGTAGAAATCTAGACTGAAGTTGGTTGGAGGAAAATAAAACTACATAAAAGGGAGATAATCTTTAGTACTAATAAACTTTTTTTTTCTCCTCATTTTCAAATGAGGGTGGGAGAGGGGTAAAATCTAAGCAAACTTTCTCAAAAACAAAACATGCATAGACCTTCCTCCTTTTGAAAAAAGAATCAGGGCTGACTATACAGACACCTGCTACCTGGCACTCAGCCAACTTGCTAACCAACCCTGGGTTTCAGCCCAATTAGCTAAGCACGTGTTATCAAGAATGGGTTAATTATTCCTAGTGATTTCCCAAAGTATCTGCTGCAATTATACAAGTAAAGGTGGACATTACTCTCTCTTATAAGGACCTTTCCTTTTCAAAATCCTGAAAATTCCTGAGACATCCTTTTAAATGTATCATGTCAGAGCTGGCATGCACCATCAATCTAGAGTCTCATTATTGAAACCTTCTCATCAAAGAGGGAAAACTGGGGTCCCAATAGTCAAAGCTTCCAATAGCCTATGAGGAGAGGAATGATACGCATAAAAATGAAAGACAATGAGATAGAATCTACTGCTGCACGTGCAGAAAAAAAAAATTTGTCACAGAATTTGTTTGGAAACTGATCAATCAGAACTAACATTTTATATGTATTTATTGGGAAGGAAAAGAATTATAGGGGACAGAAATTGATAGTTTCAAATCTTTCCCTATAACTACTTTCAGCAGCATTCCTCTGTCTCAGTGTCTCCATTTGTAAACTGGAAAGCAGGAGGCTTTTATACTCAGATAGAAGATATCTTACTGGCCTAGTTGGCCATCACTGGGAGGAGAGGCCCCTTGGTCATACAGACTCTATATGCCCCAGAACAGGGGAATGCCAGGGCCATCACGTGGGAGGGGGTGGGTAGGGGAGCAGGGCGGGGACGCGGGAGGGTAAGGGAAAATTTCTGGATAACATGTGAAATGTAAATGAAGAAAATATCTAATAAAGAGAGGAAAAANCCACTCGCTCCGGCCAGCCCCACTCGCTCCCAGCCACTCCTGTACAGCCCCCGCTTGTTCCAGTCGGCCCCGCTCGCTTCTATCGGCTCCACTTGCTCCGGTTGGCCCCACTCGTTCCGGCCGTCCCCATTCGGCCCCACTCACTCCGGACAGCCTCGCTTGCTCCGGTTGGTCTCTCCGGTCCAAGGATTCATTTCTTATTATTGTTCATAAGTACGCTGTAGCTGACTTCAGACGCACCAGAGGAGGGCGTCAGATCTTGTTATGGGTGGTTGTGAGCCACCATGTGGTTGCTGGGATTTGAAGTCATATCCTTCGGAAGAGCAGTCGGGTGCTCTAACCCGCTGAGCCATCTCACCAGCCCACAACAACCTAGCATTTCTACCTAACATAAAAGGGATCTAGTATTAGATAATGCTAGAAAGGATGTTATCTTAGTCTGATTTCCTTCTATAAATGCTAGCTGTTATTTACTGGACACATACTAAGTGGGAAATACTGGATGAAGCATATTCTCTAGTTAATTTCATAGAATACCCACAAATACCCTGGGATGGTTAATTTTGCCTGTCAAGTTGACTGGCTTGTGAAGTGCCTAAAAGAATAATATAATCACACCTGACTGTGTGCTTCTAAGGCTGTTTCCAGGAATTGCTGGATGTTATAATTAGGCTCTGATGTATTGAGAAGTTTGGTCCACTGAGTATTCAGATCTTAAATATTGGGAAGTGGTGGACCTGTGAAATGGGCTTGGCCAGAGGAGGTAGGACAAGAGGGACAGGCCTTGGACAGGCACTATCTCAGGTTTGGACCCTTCCATACACGCAGTCCGGCTTTCTAGCTATGAAATAAGCAGCAGGGCCCCACCACATTCTCCTCTGGTGTTTGTTTGGCCTCACCACCAGCTCAGAAACAATGCAGCTAACCATGGACTGAAACCTAAGAAACTGGGAGCCCAAATAAATCTCTTCTCCCAGGTAAGCAGAGTATGATTATGAATTCTTTCCATCTTATGCTGAGGATGTGGAGGCAAGAAGATCAGGAGCTCAAGGCCTTCCTCAGATGCATAGTAAATTCAGGGCAAATCTGGGGTACATAGAACCCTGTACAATAAATAATAAGTAAAATATAAATTAATAAATAAAACAAATAAATAATATTTTGGCTAAAAATATGGCTCAGAGTATAAGAATGTTTTTTGCTCTTGCAGAGGACCAGAGTTTGATTCCCAGCAACCTTGTTGGATGTCTCACAACCAGCAGAGGATCCAAACCCCTTTTCTGGCCTCCTGAAGCACTAGCACACACACACACACACACACACACACACACACACACACACAATTAAAAAGGGAAGAGAGGGGAGGAAAGATGACGTGTCATATACAAGGTCAGAAGATTCTAGAGTGGAACGTCTTCAAATTTCCTATTTTGGAATTCAAAATAGGATTTGTATTATTATGTTTTTACTTTGTGTGTGCATCCATCACAGTGTACATGTGGCAGGCAGTCAGAGGAAAACTTAGTGAAATTGGTTCTTTCCTTCCACCATATAAGGCCTGGTGATCAAAGTCAGATCATCAGACTTGGTGGCAAGCACTTTTACCCACTGAGCCACCTCTCCAGTTTAATAGCTTAAAATGATTTTAACTTAGAATATAGATTAATATTCCAAGAATCAAAGATGTTCTGCATATTAGATTGAAGTTGAGCTGAGGTTCACATATTGAAAGAAGATGAGTGACTTACATAGTAAGCTAGATGTGTGTTCAAAATAGATCATGGAATTCTCCTGGGCATTAGTTCATATAATCACCAGCAGAGCCATGTGAATAGCCTTCATTCCCATGCTGCAAAGACTGAAATAGCATCAGGATGTTCCGGAAACCTACCTGAGGTCACACAGTAAACAAGATGCAATGTAGTGATTTGAATGTAGATTTTTTCCAACACACCATGTTCCCTCTCTGCATGCATAATATAGTAATAAACACCATGTTACATTATATATGCCTACATAGTGCTATCAATACATGTTAGGTATTCAATCTAGTGGCTACACAAAGAATGTATTAAAAAAAAAGTCCTTTTAGTCCCAAGGAGCCTTAATCAGACTAGTTCAATTACCCAAATTTTATAAATAAGGGTATATATATGAGGTAGAACGTGCCCAAGTTTATCCTACCATGTTCAGAATCTTAACTTTTCTATTTTTCATAAGTAGAAATGAAAATTCTTTTTGTTTGTCATCCTTCTAATAGTCCAAAGGAAGTCAAGAAAGAAAGGGCAGTTTTAAAAACTGTTTCTGTTCTGCTCTTAATTGAAGGGAGTTCAGAAAATATAGGTACAGACAGAAAATGCTTCACCTAGCTGGTATGTCAGTCAACCCCATGGTCTACAGAAAGCACACCAGAGGTAGATTAGGGGCTGTGGAATCCTCCCCCGGCAACAGATGGTGAGCATGTTCAACAGATTCCTGTTTCTTCACTGTTAACTTACTGAAAAGAAAACTGAAGGATCCGAGACTGCAGTTGTTCCAGTTAATATGGATTACATCAAAGAACACAAGGGAAATCCTTCCCATTGGCGCAGGATGCTGGCAATTCAGAAATTCACTCATTGGCAGGCCTTCCCTCTGTGGTCCTATTGTCTTAATAGGCAATTCTATTTTGTTGTTTCTGATTTCTGTGGACAATCAAGTAAGTATGAAAGCAAGCTTTAGGCAAGTCTCCAGTTGTACTTAAGGCTATTGCCTGGGATTAGCCCGGCCAGAGAAGTGGGACTTTGTTAAAGATCTTAGAGGCAGGGGAGAACATTATCCTTATCAAATTGATGGAAATATTAGATTTAATTATACAAATATAATAATTTGCTGGCCTTTCATGGTATTACCCCCCAGGGACTGTTGGGTGAGAAAACCCATTCTTTTTTTTTTTTTTTTTCTTGATTGCTTTAGAGGATTATAAACTGTTCCCTTGAGATGAACAGGAAATCAGTCATGATCTTTTGTCTCTCATCCAAGGTACAGGAAAATCACTGTTTCTGTGAATAAGCCACAGATTTCCCCCTGATTTCATTCTTAATTCCCCAATTAGATGACTATTACTCTGCAAACTGTTGAGACATAACAGATGGAAGCTGCCTTCAGAAGAGGCCAAGGGACCACAGAGGCTGATAAATGATGCACTGCTCTCCTAACATCTGGATGGGCACTTATCTCCTAATTCTTATCATAGTCCTGGTTTCCTTTAGTTCTCTGGTCAGAGACCAATGTGAAAGTGCATCTTCTGGATACGAGCATTCATCAGGCTCTAATAGTTCTGTTCCAATATCTGGTCATGGACACTTGTTGGGCCATCTACAAAGGTGACAACTCTATGTTGGGTAATACATTGTGTGCCCAATTCACAACTTCTACAGGTCTGTCCTGTTTGTGCTCGCTTTCTGCATGAAATTAAAAATACCACAAGAATCAACAGATTCTCCCCGTAGTGATTTGAATAGGTTTGGACCCCACAGACTCATTTGTTTGACTGCTTAGCCCATGGGGAGTGGTGCTATTAGGAGGTGTGGCCTTGTTGGAGTAAGTGTGGCCTTATTGGAGGAAGTAAGTGATTGTGGAGGAGGGCTTTGAGGTCTCCCCGTGCTCAAGTTTCACTCAGTGTGGAATGGCCCACTTTTGCTCCTTCTCCAGCACCATGTCTGCCTGGATGCTGCCATGCTTCCCACCATGATAATAGAGTGAACCTCAGAAACTGTAAGCCAGCCTCAGTTAAATGTTGTCCCTTATAAGAATTGCCTTGGTCACCAGTGACGGCGGCTGCCAGGGATCCTTCCCATAATCAGCCACCAAAATAAACACTATAGCATATGCCAGCAAGATAATGCTGAAAGGGACCTGATATAGCTGTCTTGTGGGAGGCTATACCAGTGCCTGGCAAACACGGAAGTGGTTGCTCACAGTCAGCTATTAGTTGGAACACAGGACTCCCAAGGAAGGAGCTANCAACCCTCTAGGTGGAAGAATAACATGAACTAACTAGTTCCCCCTGCGCTCATGTCTCTAGCTGCATATATGGAAGAAGATGGCCTAGTTGGCCATCATTGGGAGGAGAGGCCCCTTGGTCATACAGACTTTATATGCCCCAGTACAGGGGAACGCCAGGGCCATTATGTGGGAGGGGGTGGGTAGGGGAGCAGGGCGGAGATGCGGGAGGGTAAGGGGAAATTTCTGGATAACATTTGAAATGTAAATGAAGAAAATATCTAATAAAGAGGAAAGAAAAAAAGAAAAAAAAAAGAATTGCCTTGGTCATGGTGTTCCTTCACAGCAATGACACCCTTACTTAAGACATCCTCCATCCTCCTTCACTCACAGAAATGATGCATGGGTATGAGATATATACAGATCTTTAAGTAGTTTGGGCTGTATAATCTTCAGTTTTCCCATGTTTTATGTCTTCTGTGGAAGAGCAAAATTCCCATTTCCTCTTAGATTTCTTAAATGTTAATTGATCTAAAAATATATTTTAATGGTTTTATGTAAATGTGGACATATGCTGGTTGTCATTGGTAGTTGGCATAATAGGATCTAGGAGATTAGCTTCTGGGCATGCCTATCAACAGTCACCTGGGTTAGATTCATTGAGGCAGGTAAACCTACTGTAGCTGTGAGCAGTACCATTCTGTGGGCTAACATCCTGGAGTATATGAGAAAGAGGCAAGCTGAGCACTAGTGTTCATCCATTTCTGCTTCTGGACTGGGACTGCAGTGTGAGCAGCTACTTCAGGCTCCGAGCACTGTAATTTCCCCGCCATGACAGGCAGCTGTACCCTCAAATTAGGAATAAGAAAATGAACCCTTCCTCCCTGGAGTTGTTTTTGTCAAGTATTTTGTCATATCAAGGAGACAAGTGAGTAATACAGCAGAATTTTATGATCATTGCTACAATTTGACTTTTGAATTTAATTGATCTAGTCTGAAACATTTTTGTGCCTATTTCCTGACATTCTCCATTCCTACTACCATGCAACCACTAATGTGCTTTGCCATTTGGGGGTTTTATTTTTGGTATATAATGAGAATATATTTCTATGACTGAAACATACATTTCTATAAAATTACATATATTATATAATATACTCATATTACACATCTGTAGTATATATCTATAAGATATACCTGTATAATATATTGTATAATATTATATATAATAAAAGTCTAATATATTATATATGTGGTATATAATATATATGTAATATATACATATATATTATATATCACAAATTTTACAGTACTAGTGATTAAGCCCAGGGCCTCATACATGCTAGGCAAGTGCTAGCTCGCTGAACTGTACCCCTAGACCTAGAACAGTATTTTTGATGTTGCTATACACTGAAGCATCTATCAGTACTCCATTCCTTTCCCCTTTCTGTTCTTACACGGTAGCACTTGTGAGTAATTCCTTAGTTTCTCCTTCCTCCATGCTTCAAGGCAGAAACATACTTACTGAAGCATGCCCTGGCTGCTGTTCACTTTGCCAGATTTGTCTCACACACAACCTTATCATACCCCCCCCCACTTTTTTTTTAAATCTTCTTTCAGATCTTCTGTATTGCTGTTGACAATGCTGTTTTGTTGTTGCTGTTGTTGTTGTTGTTTCTTGAAATATTCATCCTTGCAGCAGGTACAAATGGATTTCGCCACCAGGAATGTCCAACCATTTGACATGACAGCCTAACATTGTGACTCACAAAGTTCATGCATAAGAACTGTGCCACTGTGTTACACACACACACACACACACACACACACACACACACACACACTGCCCCACCACCAACAAAAACAAACAAAACCCCTAAATTTTAAGTTTATGATTTTGTATTGGGCCGCATTTGTAGCTATTCTCAGGCTCATGCTCCTGCTGGGCAGTTCCTAATCAAGCTTTGGGTACCTTTAAAAGCCACTTCCCCAGTCAGTGAGCATGTAGTACTGTGTGTGACAGAGTGCTTGATATTGATTCCCAGCACCAAAAAACAAACAGAATGTATTCCTCCAGAAAAGTCTCCTGGACCCTTAAGGATGCATCTGACTTTTCTCTTAGCATCAGGAATCTTATTGCATCTGGATGGAGTACATCATTTATTCACTTGCTTTTTCTTTTCTTTTCTTTTCTTTTCTTTTCTTTTCTTTTCTTTTCTTTTCTTTTCTTTTTTTTTTTTTTTTTTTTTGAGACAGGGTTTCTCTGTGTAGCCCTGGCTGTCCTGGAACTCACTCTGTAGACCAGGCTGGCCTCAAACTCAGAAATCCGCCTGCCTCTGCCTCCCGAGTGCTGGGATTAAAGGCGTGTGCCACCATGCCCGGGTCACTTGCTTTTTCACTGCCAGTCTGTCTTGTCCTCTTCCACGTCTACCTCATCCCCTCAGAGTCCCACGGTCCACAATTAAACCTTAGACTTCTAGGTGGCACAATGTGCCTATTTTGGTTACCACTAGCCCAGCCCAGGAGGCACACACTTATAACTGGCATGCTGCCCACCTGTTTGACCCCCTGCCTTTGGCACTACCAAGGGTTCTCCATCCATGCTCAATTATCTTAGCAGTATGTTTATGTGTATGTCAGGGTTGGGTGCAGAGGAACAATACCTTATACATTATATGCCATGGCATTTCCTAACCGTGCCTGCCCACGAAGATGTATTGTTTTCAACTATTAGCATTACGTTGTTGAAGAGCCATGCAACCTGACAGTTAGAAAGTAGACATTACAAAGTGTCCATGAGGCCAGCTACCTCTTCTGAGGTGGAGAAGGTGTGGAATGGAGGGAATGTGACTCTGTGATGAGAACATCAGGGCACTTCTCAGCTTTTCAAGTAGCTCCTGGGGAAGACCCGGGGGCAACCTTGTTCGCTGAGGTGCTCACTAAGGCTTTCATGCAGTGCCAATTCCAGCGTGCTGAGCGGCACTTTGACTGGCTGTTTGTTTGACTTTGCTTTCACCACCTCTCTTGAAAATATGACATATGTCAGAAGGAACCCAAGTAGCCTTTGAGCAAGCTTTTATGGCCACACCAAGCTCTCCACCCATCGGCCACACTGAGCAACACTCCATGGTGCTTGAGAACAGTCCTCTTAATCTGCTGATAACCTTTTCTGGCCATCTGGCAAGACGTAAGAAAACCTCTCTGTCCATTGGCCTATTTTCAATTTTAAAAAAATCCCCCAACCATCAATCATTAAAATTCTATCTCTTTAAATTTATACATCTTGACTTTTGAGCACTGGCAAGAGCTTCTTTAGAGGCAAATGGACTAAATGAACGAATGCCAATCATAACAGTGGTGTGGAGCAATAATTCAATTCAGCAAGCAGTTATTGAGTGCTTATGGTGTGTGGGGCCCTGTGTGCATGGTCCATGGGGGATAGGGATGAATAAACCATAGTTTCAGACCTCCAGGAGATCACAATCTGGATGAAGAGAGACATGCACATAAATGCCATTAATAAGGACAACAACACTAGGAAACACTAGAAGAGAAGTCAAGCAAACAGCTATGGGAGTATGGAGAGGAGGAAATTGATTACAAATGAGAACGGTGGGAGGGCTTTAGTGGCAGGAGTAGGAATATATACGAAATTTTCATTAGAACAACTTGTAACAGAAAGACTTATGCTATCCTGGCTCTACCTAGGTAGGGCTACTAGGTTATCTTGGAAGCTCAAATTCCACTTTCAAGTTATTGTCTTTATTTGAAGTCTTCCTCAGAAACAAACTGCTTGGGGCTCAACAGACTCCAGAATGAACCGCTCTGTTTTTCCCATCAGGATGTAGATGCTGCTCTAATTCTTTCAAGCCTAGAACCAACCAAATTGGTATACAAACTTTAAGCAGCATTATGTCCCTGCTGCTAAATTGAAGACACTTCTTTCTCCTACACTTTCTTAGACCCATCTGGAGGAGCACTGTACCCAAATGAAATAACATGTTCTTCTGGTGGGAGGAAGACCACTTCTCGGTGCAAAGAGGACTTTATCCCTGTCCACCCCTGACCTTGGGAAAGGTCAGATCCTCACAGGCCCTAAGACTACTGAGCCCCGACCCCAGTGCTACCCCTCCCAGGGCCATTTGCATGTTAACAGTGCTCCAAATCATGGCCATTGAGAGAATGAGGTCCCTGCTTGAGCTTTACCTAAATCTGAGATGACTGCTTACAGTTGGCAGCTTGGTGGGAAGTGGTAGTTGCTCCATTTAGTAAAAAATCTTTAAAGGATTTAGGATGAAAGCACTGGGCATGCTGGGACCAATGCCTAATTAGCATTTCAAAGAAGAGAGTTACAGGTAGTAAATACTGTGAGTCCCCTAGCCTGGGATGTGGCCTCTAAATAACACTGTCAGTTCCACTATTTTTACCTTGTTCTCTTTTCTACCTTAGTGGGCAGGGCAGCATGCAGGTGCAGCAAGCACTTGGTTTGGAGTCTGGGGCTGGAGTGGGGGTGGGCTGTATGGGAGGTGCTTCTAAGATTCTCCTTCCTTGTCTACAAACTGGGTCTATTAATTCCTACTTTGTAGAATGGAGTGTGGATTCATTATGTACTTAATACATACAGGTAGACTAGCAGAGTACATGGTATAAGTTAGTGATGTAATTCTGCTATAAAATAGTGATGTAATTCAGTTCCACACAGATTTTCTTCAGTGTGGTTTGAAGAAATTTTCCTATTCTCTTTCTAGACCTTTCCCATCATCACCCCCTACTGTGAGTCAGTGCACGAGACTGAAGCATGGCGTTCAATACTTTCTGTGGTTAACTCCTGAAGTTCTCTCAATTTCAAAAGGTGGTGAAATTTCGACCTTTTGTCGAAAGTGCCTTTTATGTACAGTGGCCTCCAAAGTTTTTCCTCTAGAGGCTATGCATTAACAATGGCACTAAGAAAGTCCTCACTTTATATATATATATATATATATATATATATAAAATCTCAGAATTTCATTCCCTGAAAACAGCAGCTTGGTTTGCTCTATGTTTAATATCTGCTCTTCATGTCTACCACATCTACCTTTGCATTCAAAGGGCAAAACAATATAGATATTCTACTCTGAGCCAGCAGTTGTTAAGCAGAGCAAACAGAAAGAAAAGTGGGCCCTATACCTCTAAGTCCTCTACTTTCATTAAAGAATTCCAATATATTACCCAATCCTATAGTTTTACCATCTGTGATGTATATATGATTCTAACTAATATCCTCTCCCTGAGGAGTGCAAGTGAGTTGGGAACAGACTACAGCACATGCAGATGAAGTCCAGCAAACTAAGAAAGCACACCTTGCTGGGCCTGAGACATCCCAGACCAGAATCCCTGATAGAGCTACAATACCCTGGTTGCAGTCTAGCTAGAGATCAGTTTACGACTTGCCTCCTGGCCTATTTCCATAAAGTAGCCCTTAACCAGTAAACTATAAGAAACTCTGAGAGGTTATCTAGGACAGACATGGAAACCTGTCTCAATTCCTAGAACTCCTCCCAAAGACCCTCTTATAGTACACCAATCTAGACTTCCAAGCCACAGATCATAAACAACTCCTTATGACCTACTCCTTTTCCCAGAATTTTCCCAACATTAGGGCCAAGCTTAAGCACTTGGAGAGAGGACCCATAACTCCACATGCAGAAATCACAGTGCTGGCTTTAAAGGTATACTGTGAGAAAAATGAAAGAGCCCAAAAATAAAAATACCAAATGCTAGTCAAGGCTATTCAACCAGCTTTGGCAACTGCTTGGGATTCCTTGCCTCCTAAAGCTTGAGAACCATCAGTCCCTCTGCTTCACATGTGGTCAGGAAGTTCACTGGGCCTGGGCCTGGGCCTGCCCTAATCCCAGCAAGCCATCCTGGCCATGTGCAATGTGCCATCAAGAAAGACAATGGGCTATTGAATGCCCCCATATCCCTTGTGGCATGGAGACATCACTCCAAATTTCCCTCCAGCCAACCTCCTAGGCCTGGCCATGGATGGTTGAAGGGGCCTAACCACTGTCATCTCTTACAGGGAGCCCTGTGTAGTCACTGTGGTATCAGTGCAACCCATCTCCTTCATTCTGGATACCGAGGCTACTTACTCAGTTCTGATGAGTAAGGTGGATTGTGGGATCCACCTTTCCTTCTCAAATTTCTCTGTTGTTGGGGTAAGGAAACAGGTCTACCAACCTCACCAGACCCCACCATTCAATTGCATTTTCAGGGGTGTTCTCTCACCCATTCTTTTCTGGTGGTTCGACCCTGTCTTCTTACTGGGAAGGGTTCCTCTAGCCAAAGTGGGTGCCTCTATTTCCTTTGCTCCCTCCATTTTCCTGGCCTCTGATCTATATAGTCGGTATCTCTCCCCAGATGTAGACTCATACAGGACATTCTCCTCTGCAGTCTATCCATACAAATTAGCCAAGCTGACACGTCTGCTCTTCTTGTCCAGCCAGAGCTACAGAGTCTCACTGTCTAAGGTCCAATTATCCAACCCTCAGGTCACCTACTTGGGAATAACAATTACTCCGTCCCACAAAGTCATTACCTTGGGTAGAAAATACCTAATCCAGTCTCTTAGTCAAAAAAATGAGCCTGTTGCAGGTAGACTGGGAATATGGTCCTGTGTGTAGTTTCCATCCACAAAGGGGAGCACAAACACCAGAAGAGCCTACTGAATCATTTAACACAAATATTATGATCTAATTGATGACACCACAATGTAATACCATGTGACAGATGCCATATAGGAGGTTTATTGGGGAGGAGCTTTACAGAGGTTGCCTCTGGGTAAGGGTGGAAAGGAAGAGAGAGTAGAAAGAGGAGGGACTAGCCTTTTATAAGGTGATGTAGCCCATGTCATGGGGAGGATATGCAACTCTTGGCAACAGTGGGGATGTGCTGTATCTTGGCAGCTGGTGATGATGTATCCTGCTGTCACTAGGTCCCTGGGGTAGGTAGTGGGGACGCCTGATTGATAACATATGGAAAAGATATATGAAATATGCTCAAATACTAATTTAGCTCTGTGGCCCAGGAATAGTGGAAGTGGTCGGAAGAAAAGCCTAATCATCAGCTCTGTCCACCCATTCCTACAGTCCCTTACTTTACACACTGTGCATGTTCAAAGATCTCCTATACGTATACCTCCTGCCAGATCAATGCTCATAAACTCTGTCCTCATGTTTGCAGCTCCAATTCAACATCTCTATTTGAATAACTAAGATAATCTCCTACTCATTGCATCAAAAATTCAATTTAACTCTCCAGAACACCTACTACCAAGGTGTTCTCGGCTTTTAATTGCTTCAACCTTAACAAATAGAACTGCCACTCATTTAGTTTCTCAGGCCAAACATTTCAGAGTTATTCTTCATTTTCTCTCTCTTTTTTCTAGCACATTATATCTATCCCATAAGAACTTGTACCGACTCAGACTTTAATATAGATCTGGAATCTGCTTTAGATATTACCTTTACATTGATACCTTAGTGAAAGCCACCAGTATGTCTTACCTATGTCACTAGCAGAACCTCTGGTATCCCCCATATTGTCTATTCAATACAGTAGCCAGAGAGGTCTTGGTAGTCTATAACTATCATTCCAGCCCTCTGTTCAACTATCCAATCCAATGATGATGAACTACAGGATGAAATCTAGTCTTTGTCTTCTAGAACTCTGATATGCCTCCACACACTCTGTTTGCTGTTCCTTACAGGTGCCACAATTGTTCCCACACCAGAGCCTCTGCATTTTCTGTAACTGTGCCCAGAATGTGCTTTAGCAAGACACCTGTATGGCTTATCCTCTCACTTCATTCAGTTCTCTTTCCAATTCTCCTCACCATAAAGGCCTTGCTTGGCTAAGCATTCTGTGCTAGGCCATTTGCAGTTGTGGTTAGAGTGACACTTCCCAGTGTTTCCCACTGCTCTGGAGTTTTCTTCCCTGTAGGGTCCCATGCCATAGACATGAGCATGTAATTTCCCTTAGCTATCATCACTCTTCTCACTGTTAGTCTCTGTGGTTCTTCACTCATTCTCTTGTTATGTCTCTATCCTTCCACTTAACAATTCTCCATAGTCAGAGGTAGGTCTAAATGACAATATTCCTGCAGTAGTGTTCTCTAGGTGTGGGAAACTGTCACCATGACTTTAATATCTTTTTAGATGTTCTATAGTCAGGTGACCTTTAATGTCCCACATAAAACATTTGTTATATTCACAGATTTCTAAACACTTGTATAAATATTCTCAAAAGAATATGTGCATATGCTGCAAAATAAAACAGAGTAAAAGCAGAGTTAAAAAGGTACTCTAGCTACTTTCCAGAGGCAACCACTTTACCCAATTTCTAGTAAATGCTTTAAAAAAACCCTCCATTATAGGAAGGAGAATGACCCACAGCTTGTAAAAATACCATTACCACCAATAACAACAAAAAAACAAAAACAAGCAATTCAAAAACAAAAATTATTTTTTCCAAACTCTAAAACAGAAACAGGCAGAATGGCTTACTTGTGATCCCAGCACAGTAGATAAAGGCAAGAAGATTACAAGTTCTAGGCCAGTTTGGGTAACATAGGAAGATCCTATCTCTGCAGACTATATATATATGATAATACAATATATATGATAATCCAGAAATAACTGACTTAATATTTCAAATGCTCATTTCTCTCTAGAGCTGTGTTTTGTCTGTGAATATGTGTATTCAATAGAACATAAATGGTATAAATAAATATGCTCCCTTTTCCTGTTTTGGGAATATACAGAATGGACTCTTTCCCATGACAACACTGGAGGATCTAAGTGAATCTCTAGTTAATACGCAGTATGATTTTGCCAGTGCTAATCTGTTCCTTTCAGATAGATAGGGCAAATCATCTTTAGGTTTGCCCTATTGAATCTCAGTGTACTATGATTCCTCATGTATTACCCTGCATTAATTAGATCTACAGTTTGACTTTGCATGCTATTTAACCAATCTACAGAAATGGAATTTTAGGCAGCGGAGCATATTTTCAGGCACATCCCAATTAATATTCTCATAGCAGAAGTATATATTATTAGGGCCTTCAAAGTCATGTTAAGAGTAGAAAAATTATAAATAGGTCTCATGGAACAATGTTCTGTGAAAAATACCTAGGAATTACTAATTTGTATCAATACTCATTGAACATCTACAATCAAACAATCATTGTGTTAGCATTCAACAAAACAGAAGTTTTTAACTGAATGCAGCAGCACAGATCAGTAATTCAAGAACTTCAACAAGTATTTACACTTGTATGTTAAGGTTAAAGAGCCCTTCTGGTGGGAGGCTATAGGAGTCTGTCCTCAGCTTTCTCCTGATGAATTGTGTGTGTGTGTGTGTGTGTGTGTGTGTGTGTGTGTGTGTGTGTGTGTGTTTGTAGCAGGGGTTTAAAGGATAACTTTGATTGTTAGCCCTCACGGTCTACTCTTTGATGTAGGGTCGCTTTGTTGTACTTCTGTGGGGTGTATACCAGACTAGCTTGCATGTGATCTTCAAGGGATTTTCCTGTCTCCACATTCCATCTCTCAGGAGCTGTCTTGGGATTACAGATGTGCACACCACAGCCCTGGAGGGATCAGGGAAATCTCAAGGGATGTTCAAAGTTACCAAGAAGATTAGAAGCAGGGACCTTGAAGATCTGTAATTCCAGTAATCTACATTTGGGTCCTGAAACACTCTACTTTTCTTCTTTCTTCTTCCCTCTTTTGACTCTTGTCTTGGATCTTCTCTTTCTGTTTTTCCATCCCCCTTCCTCTGGGGCACTGGCTCTTCATCTTCCTCCTGTTGTGATCCCTTAGTACAGTTCCTTATGTTGTGGTGACCCCCAACAATACAATTATTTTTTAAAGATTTATTTATTTATTTATTTATTTATTTATTTATTTATTACATGTGTGTACACTGTAGCTGTCTTCAGACACTCCAGAAGAGGGCATCAGATTTTTGTTATGGATTGTTGTAAGCCACTATGTGGTTGCTGGGATTTGAACTCAGGACCTTTGGAAGAGCAGTCAGTGCTCTTAACTGCTGAGCCATCTCACCAGTTCCTAAAATTATTTTTGTTTCTACTTCATAACTGTAATTTT
The DNA here is from genome assembly GCA_902729485.2 of Mus minutoides. Taxonomy (NCBI): domain Eukaryota; kingdom Metazoa; phylum Chordata; class Mammalia; order Rodentia; family Muridae; genus Mus; species Mus minutoides. The sequence continues at coordinate 3,568,933 of LR749502.1, forward strand.
GTTGTTGTTATGAATTCTAATATAAATATTTGTGTTTTCTGGTCTTAGGCCAATCCTGTAAAAGGGCCTTTTGAGTCCCAAAGGGGTCACCCACAAGTTGAGAATTTCTGTTCTAAGACCTTCTTTTTTTAATTTTTGAGATAGGATCTCAATCTCTATCCCAGGCTCATCTGACTCTTGTTTCATAGCACAGACTAGACTAAACCTCATAATGATACTTCTGTTTCAGCCTCCAGAATGCAAGAATTACAAATGGGAGCCACCAGGTCCAATTAATATTCTCCCTTCATACTAATACTGGTCAAGGTGGATGGTTGTTTGCTCAAACATAATTTAATAGTCAAGATATAAAATAAAAATAATCACAAAACATCTATACATATTTAACATATGAATGGAAAGGTTCTAGTAAGCACTAAAATTGTGGTTATAGTTATACTTCTTTTTTTAAAATTTTTTTTAAAGATTTATTTTATTTATTATATGTAAGTACACTGTAGCTGTCTTCAGACACTCCAGAAGAGGGCGCCAGATCTCGTTACGGATGGTTGTGAGCCACCATGTGGATGCTGGGATTTGAACTTATCACCTTTGGAAGATCAGTCGGGTGCTCTTACCCGCTGAGCCATCTCACCAGCCCCCATAGTTATACTTCTTTTAGTTCAAACTGTCCCCTGATCCCATGACTTTTTCTTCTAATGAATAAACTATCACTTAGGAGAAATAAGACTGAATTAAATTTTCATTAAGTCAGACATCTAATCAACTTGGACTAGCCTCTCAGCTGCTAAACAATTTGAATGTTACTCATGTGAAGGAGAAATAGGAACAGCTAGGAAACTCAGTCATGGCCACTTTAGCTTCTCTGCCTGGGCACTCCCAGCTCCGGGCCTAGGTTTATTTCTAGCTTCTCAGATGCCCTGATGGCAGATTGGACATAGTCTGCACTGTTTGCTTCTGTTTTGTAACATGTCCTGCTCATGGTTCAAAAACTCATTATTCGTCCACACTAAACCCACAGAAGCAGCCCAATCATGAAGTCATTCTTAAAGAATTCCAAAAGAAAAGAAAAACACACTGCCTCTGTCTGAATATAGCGAATGAGCCTGAATATGTCAAACAACTGTACATCCTTCTGCTTGCTTCTGGACTGAACTGACAGGTGGCTTTTAAAGGAAACTGTGGAACTATTGCATTAACTTTGAAAAGTTTAGATTTGAGCAAATTAGACAAATGGCTGAGAGTTTCATGTGAATTTGAATTACCATATAGCTAGCATCTTCTAGTCTGAAACGCCAGAGAATTGAAGAAGGATAATTTTTCAAGCTTACTTGAACAAATTATAGCAAAGAAAAAACTCATACCAGAATATATATTGAAATTGCTCCTTTATCCAAGGATGGTGGTGCATACATTTAATCCCAGCTCCTGGAAGACAGAGGCAGGAAGATCTTTGTGAGATTAAAGCCAGCCTGCTCTACATAATGAGTTCCATGACAGCCAGAGTTACACAGTGAGAACCTGTCTCAAAAAACCAAACCTAACCAACCAACCAAACAACCAAACTAAAACATTGGGGCTCCTTTTGTACTGAGGAAAAGTTTTCCTGTGGCAGTATGGTTGAACCAAAATGGACCACAAGGATATTTAAACAAAAAAATTGTCTTATTTTAAAGATTTTTTAAAAATTTATGAGTATACTGCAGCTGTCTTCAGACACACACTAGAAGAATGCATTGAATCCCATTACAGATGGTTGTGAGCCACCATGTGGTTGCTGGGAATTGAACTCAGGATCTCTGGAACAGCAATCAGTGCTCTTCACTGCTGAGCCATATCTTAGCCCCACATTTGTCTTATTTTAAGTACAGCAAAATATAAATAAAAAAGAAAATCACTCAAAGAAAAAAGCCAAGAGCAACAAATTCACAGAAGAGGAAATGCAAATGATTAATATACATATGAAAAGATGATCAGAGAAATGCACATTATAACTTAAATTAGATACCCTATTGCCTAATAGGTAGGGAAAAAAATTAAGGATTAAAAATATCACAGTGAAGCTGGATATAGTACCTTTAACCTTAGCACTTGGGAGGTAGAGGCAAATCTCTGTCAATTGTAGGCCAGCCTGATCTACATGCAAGCTCTAGGACAGCCAGAGCTGTTACACAGAGAAACACTGTCTTGGAAAAAAATATATAGCGGACGTAGTGCAAGATTCTTATGGGAGAGGAGATAGAAAGGAACTGGGAGGAATAGAGGGAGGAACTATTTTCAATAAAAGGAAAAACGCAAATCTTTAAAAACTCATATTAGATGAAGCACTAATCGAAAGAATTCACTTTTTAAAAATAAAGTGTGTATTACTTATTTATTACTCATTTATTATTCCAGGGTCTAGCTTTGTTAGTCTCCCAGATCCTCCCTATCTATGCCATCTGCCTAACCCACCAGACCTAGCCTAGATCCGACATCCAGTGCCCTGGGCTTTGTCTGGCCACACCTTCTTGTGTTACAACCAGCTTCTGCCAGTACCTGGCCTTACTTGCCACTACCCAGAGGTCTCTGCTGTACCATATCTGACTTTTTCACTCAGCAAAATCTTCCACATCCTTCTCCAGTGCTTATCCTACTGTGTCTCCTAGACCCTCCCCATCATCATGCCTTCTCTTCAACTTGCAAGATGTAGCTGGGCAGTAACCTCATCTGGCTATACATGTCAGTACAACAAACAATTTCTAGACTTCTGCAAGGATCCTAATCAACCACCCTGCAAACCACAGGCCCCTCCCAAACCATAGTCACCCTTTCCACCCAGCCAGAAACCTTCACACTCCATGCCTAGACCTGGAGATACATCCAGTACAAAACTAACCGAGTCATCTTTGTCTACCTGATTTCATTCTACCAAAGCCATTTCTAACATTAAGACCCAAGCAACCCAACTATTGTCTCTTCTATCCAACCTGTTCTGCCCACATCAGACTTGGAACTAAGAAAAGAAGTTCAAATGTCCAGATCTCATTATCAAAATACAAAAATAAAATAAAATAAAATAAAATAAAAATAAAAAAAGCTCTTCTCTCTGAAATTTATGAGTCTTATAGAGCTGTTTTTAATGAGAAGTACCTAGAGGAACCCTGGGAAACAGAAATGTAAGAACAATTACAGACTTCATCCAGGAATTCAACAATATGAACTAACCAGTACCCCCAGAGCTCCCTGGGACTAAACCACCAATAAAAGAAAACACATGGAGAGACTCATGTCTCTGGCTGCATATGTAGCAGAGGATGGCCTGGTTGGATATCAATGGGAGGAGAAGTTCTTGGTCTTGCGAAGATTCTATGCCCCAGTATATGGGAATGCCAGCGCCAGGAAGCCAGAGTGGGTGGGTTGGAGAGCAGGGGGAGGTGGGGGATAGAGGATTTATGGAGAGGAAACTAGGAAAGGGGATAATATTTGAAATGTAAATAAAGAAAATAGCTAATAAAAAAGAAAGAAGATGCAAAATGAAATTAAAGAAAGAGAACTGAAGCTCAAGCAAACACAACCACAAAGGCTGATGGAGATGATGGAGACAATCTAGGACTTGGAAACAGAATTCAATGAGAAGACAAAAACATTGAGGAAGACTCAAATTGAAATGAAGATGTATTGAAAAACACGATAATTCAACTAGAAGGAAAAGCCTTACAAGTAGAATGAATTGAGCAGAAGATAGACTGACTATCAGGACTCAAAGATAAAGAGGATCTGGACCAAATGAGCAAATAATATTAAAAAATTAAAACCACACACATGAAAGGACCATAAAAGAAATATATACCATAAAAAATCCCAAATATTCAAATTATATGTATAAATGAAGGAGAAGGATATCAAGCCAATGGCATAAACCACATCTTCAACAAGATCTCGGAAGAAAACCTCCCCAAACTACAAAAAAAACATATTTATAGGAATACAAAGAAACACACTTACTATTAAAGAAAGATGCCAGAAATGTACACTAGATAAAAGATAGCATCTTCAACAAATGGTGCTGGAAAAACTGGATGTTCACATATAGGAAAATGAAATTGGGCCTGTATCTACCATGTGACACAAATCTTTCCACAAATGGATCAAAGAACTAAACCTGAAACTCCAACATTAAAACTGCTAGAAGAACACATAGGCAGCAATCCACCTGATATGGCAAGTTACTGTCTATGATAAGGAATTTCTAAACAGGATTCCATGTGACAATGAATTAAGCCCAACAATTGACAATGGGACTTTCAAAAATTAAAAAGCTTCTGCATAGCAAAAGAAACAATAAACAATTTTACCTCCACATACGTCAATGTGCTATGTGCATGCAGTACCATTATTAGAGAGAAGAGGGCATTAGATATCCTGGAACTGGAGTCCTATGTGATTGCAAACTACCATGTGGGTGCTTGGAACTAAACCAGGTCCTTGGCAAGAGTAGTAAGCATTATTAATCACTGAGCATCTCTCTAGCCTCTGAAAACGCAGTCTTCTGTACTGACAACCAAAACAATTCATTTAGAACAAAGCTGGAAGTTATCTGCTGATATTGGAAATGCATATATCCTTTGACCCAACAATCTTATTTCTAGGAATTCATCCTATGAAAATAACATTGTGTGTGTAAATTATTATCTGTAAGGTCGGAATCATTCAATCATTCACTGTAAGCACGAGAAAACTAAGAAAAAAAGTATTAATAAAGAATTAGGTAAAAGTAATACATAATATGGAACACAAATAATGCTGGTGAAAAGGAAAGTAGGGGCTAAAGAAATGGTTAAGAGCATGTATTAATCTTCCACAGGACCTGAGTTTGATTCCCAGCATTCATATCAGGCAACTCAAAACAACCTGGAACTCCAGCTTCAAGGGGGATCCAACATCTCTGCATCCTTTGGGCACTTTGATATATCCACACAATACACATTAATAATAATCATCATCATCATCATAAAGAAAAACAGTTCTATATTATTAACAGAAAAATATTTGTGTCATATGTTGATATATTACATGAGTAGATAAGTAGTTTAAGAGTGGGTGTTATATTATCGCATCTAAGCTTCAAATACATGTCAGTATGCATGTATATATGTATGTATGTATATATACATACACATATATATGGATATTTATACATCTTTCTGTATGTTTGCATAAAAAACAGTAGATGGATAAGTCAAACTATTAATTCTGATTATTCCTAAAAAGCAGAAATGTAGAGAATGAGGAAGAAATAAACTTTTGGTACAGACAGATATACAAACTAATTATACACATAAAATAAAACCACTTTTCTTTCTAAAAATTATCTTTAATATGTGTGTGTGCACATGCATACATATTTGTGCATGTGTGTATGTGTGGTGGCTATACATGCCACATTCAGATGTGGAAGTCAGAGTCCAACTTTTCTAGTTGGTTATCTCACTTTTATGTGGGTTCCAGGGATTGAGCTCAAGCTGGTAGGATTATCCTGCCACAGTCTTTACTCACTGAGCCGTCTCTCCTCTTCAAACTTTTCTTTTTAAAACAATACATTTGGCAATAATGATTATAACAGATAACATTATTGATCACTTACTACATAACAGAGCTCTTATAGATGTTTTATAAGTATTAGCTATTAAGTCTCTACAAGAATCCTAGCACTCTCTTAATGTCTACTTCATTGTGTGTGTGTGTGTGTGTGTGTGTGTGTGTGTGTATAGTATATATACATTGTGTATGTATATATATTAAACATTTTAGTAAAATAAGTATTTATTTTTAGACAATCCCTATTCAGGATGGGCTGACTAGGGATTTTCCAACTTGGTAATGCTATGAACATGACGAAGCATGGAAGCTCCTGCCTGTAATACCAGGCCTTAGGGCTCTGAGGCATATAAATTGCTCTGAGTTTCAGACCAGCTTGGGCTGTATGCAGAGTGAATCCTTCTCTCAAAAAGAATAAAGAAAGGGAAAAAAGAAAAGAAAAGAAAAGAAAAGAAAAGAAAGGAAAGGAAAGGAAAGGAAAGGAAAGGAAAAGAAAAGAAAAGAAAAGAAAAGAAAAGAAAAGAAAAGAAAAGAGAAAAGAAAAGAAGAGAAAAGAAGAGAAGAGAAAAGAAAAGAAGGTGACATGGGATTCAGTAGAGACTGTATTTTTGTTTTGAGTTTTGATCTTTTCCTGGGCTGGAAATTTGGAGTAGGATACTCTCAGTGTGCCACAGCAACAAGAAACTCAGAAACTTCGTCCTCATAATACTCTTCCCTGGACAGCATTGCCAAGTCAGGATTTTTAGTCGCTGCAATGTATTAACTGCATTTTATGATAATTTTACCATATGATACATTTGTCAGAATCTAACCCCATTGTAAGTAGAAGACCATCTGTAGTATATAGTCATTTAAAACATTAAGAACATTGCTTTATTACTTTATAGAAATGTTAGCCTGGATCTTTGGTTTGAATTTCATCTCCAGCATCATAACTGGTTGCTCTTTTGCTGTACATCCATCTTTGCTGGCCATTCCCACCCACCTTTTTGTTATCTGTGTTTGTGCATTGTCACACATGTCTGTCACTGTGACATAAGAAGATGACACAAGTATGTGCCTTGTTGTCTGTGCATGACCTGTATAAAATGAGCAGTGGCCAGGCACCAACAGATGAAATGACTTTGAGAGGAGTGATGTGATTGGTCAGTGATTATGTTGTCATTTATGGAGTGAAAGGAGCAATCAGCAAAAGTGTATGTGATGCAATTAATTAAGGTTTGATGGGCACTGAGATGTGGAGTGTGTTGTTGGAAGCCAGGACGAATTAAGTTGCGGTGATTGAATTCGTGAGCATCAGAGAGCGTGGATGCTACTTGTTTTTAGTCAGTTCTGAGAGCAGCAGTGTAGCAATCTTTGCAAAACAGAAATCAGGTCCAGCACTCCACTGTTGGCTAGATGGCATTAAAGCCCGTTTCCCTCTGAGTAAAAATTGGAGCTTATCGTGTTTTATAAGGCCCTTGTGGTTCCCTCTGAGTCTTCAAGTTTACTCTCTTCTCTCGCAGCAGCCCAGTGTCCTCAATGTTCTTTGAACACATCAGGTACTCTCCTAACTGAAGATCCTCCCACTGACGGTGCACTCTACAAGAAACATTCCCCTATGTATATCCGGCAGTGTAAATATAAATTTGTGTTTGCCTCCTTCAGGCCTTTCTTGAGGCTCCCTTTCCTAGAGCAACTTCCATTATGCATTGCATTTAATCCTGTCTGTCACACTTGAGCATACCACACCCACCTGTGGGCTCTGTTAATTTTTTCCTCCGACAATCCTCATTAATTTTCTAACACTCTATTTAAATATTTTACCTTTAAAATAGCCATTAGAATGTCTATAGATAGACAAAAGTATAAAGAAATTGTGGGGTGAAGTCCAAACACAGACACAGGAAAACATTCAAGTTTTTAAAAATGTGAATCCCATCCTTTGTGGCAAAATGGATGGAACCGGAAGATATTAGTGAGTGAAAAAGAAGTCAAAGAAAAATTAACACATACCATGTTTTTCATCACAAGTGAAACAAGCAAAACAAAACAAAACAAAACAAAACAAAAAAGCCATCTGAATGTAGAAATTATTTCTTGAGGAAAGTATGGGAAGAAAAACAAAAGGTTGTTGGATAACAGGTACAGTCCTAGATAGTTTTATGTCAATTTAACACAAGCTAGAGTCATCTGAAAGGATGGAACTTCAATTGAGAAAAGGTCTCCATAAGATCCAGCTATGGATCAGAGCCCAGCACATTGTGGGTGGTGGTCCTCGGTGCTCTAAGAAAGCTGGCTGAGCAAGCCTTAAGGAGCAAGCCTGTAAGTAACACACCTCCATGGCCTCTGCATCAGCCCCTGCCTCCGGCTTCCTGTCCTGTTTGAATTCCTGTTCTAAGTTCCTTCAGTGATGGACTACAATTTGGAAGTGTGAGCCAAATCAACCCTTTCCTGCTCATCTTGCTTTTGGTCATGGTGTTTGTCACAGCAATAGTAACCCTAACTAAGACAGGTACAAGCAGAAAAGAATGCTGACTATGATTTGTAGTAACAGACCATATATTTTAGGGAGATCTAGAAGACAGGAACTGGAAGGCAATGAACATAAGAAAGTTGTGGTGATAAAATGCTAATGTTCTGATTTGGTCAGAATATTCTGTGTACATGTATTAAAATATCATACTATACCTCCATGAGTGTGTAATTATTTCATATTAATAAAAAATAAAGATGGGCTGGAGAGGTGGCTCAGCAGTTAAGAGCACTGACTGCTTTTCCAGAGGTCCTGAGTTCAATTCCCAGCAACCACATGGTGGCTCACAACCATCTGTAGCCAGGCAGTGGTGGCACACGCCTTTAATCCCAGCACTCGGGAGGCAGAGGCAGAGGCAGGTGGATTTCTGAGATCGAGACCAGTTTGGTCTACAAAGTGAGTTCCAGGACAGCCAGGGCTACACAGAGAAACCCTGTCTTGAAAAACCAAAAACAAACAAACAAAAAACAAACAACCATCTGTAATGGGATCTGATGCCCTCTTCTGGTGTGTCTGAAAATAGCTCCAGTATACTCATATACATTGAATAAATAAATAAAATAAATGTTATAATCTCTCCTCTTGTAATAAATGAGTTCTACAAAGACAATTTTGTATGTTTGTTTATCTAATATACACATGCATCTATTTATCTATCATCTACCTATCTACTTATCAAAAATAGATACAGGGTAACTGTATTCTATAACCCTAGCTGTCCTGAAATTTGCTATATAAACCAGGCTGACCTCTAACTCATAGAGACCTGTCTGCTTCTGGCTGCAGAGTGCCAAGGTTAATGAAGTATACCATCACACCTGGCAAAGATAAGATTTTGAAAATATGAAAATATGCTATCTACCAAATTTATATAATATTTATTTGCAAGTATATCTTAATTTTATTTAAAAAAACTTTAAAATGTTTTATTTGTGTGTGTGTGTGGGGGGGTGATTTGCCTGAATTATGTGTCTGGTACCCTTGGAAGCAGGAGACTCCCTAGAAATGGAGTTACAGAGAATTGTGACACACTATGTAGGTACTGTCAGTCAAACCACGGTCATCTGGAAGAACAGCCAGTGCTCTTACCCGCAGAGCAATCTCTCCAGCATATCTCTTCATTTTAAAAAGAACTAACAAGATCTTTGGATTTGTGATGGTATAAAAATAAATGACTTTGGAATCAATTAAACCAAGAAAGTACAGAATTTGTATACTAAAATCTATAAAACACCAAGAAACATTGAAATATGCTAAAATAAAGTTAAAGACATTTTTGGTTTTAAGGTTTGGAAGATCAAATCCTAGCAATCTAGGATGGAAAACGTAGTAACTTATCTACAGATAAACACAGTTCCTTTGAAAATCTCAACTATTTGCTGTTGTTGCAGAATGTAAGTTATCCCAAAAATCAGTATGGTAAAACCAGGGTCCCAGAGAGTAAAAAAGAAAAGGTGTCTGTGTGTGTGTGTGTGTGTGTGTGTGTGTTTACTAGAAATTGAATCCAAGGCCTGTCTGTGCTAAGCAATTGCTCTACTTCTTCTTCTTCTTCTTCTTCTTCTTCTTCTTCTTCTTCTTTTTTTTTTTTAGAAAGAAACATTTTTATTGCCAGAAATCTCTAAGTTCTACTATTAAACTCTCATCATAACTCTCTCCAAACAAACTTATGACAATAGACAAACCTTTGAACCATTTCAATTTCTTCCTAATCTGAAAAAACGATGTAAGCGGTGAAACTGGAATCGACAGGCCCATTAAAACTGCATCTCCTCTCCTGGGAAGGACGACCCAGACCAGGTCATGTGCACTAGAATTGCTCTACTTCTGAGCCATATCTCCAGCTTCTTACTGAGAAAGGTTCTTGTTAAATTGTCCAGGCTGTCCTTGAATGTACTCTATGGTCCAGTCAAGCTTTGAATTTTCCATCTTCCTGTCTCCTGCTTAACTCGTATGATAGTCCTATAAGCCTAGCTATGAGCAAAATGGTATTTTAAAAGAATACAGTTATTGCACCTATGCTTCTCAAACTCAGCACTACATTAACAAAAATAGCATGATCAAGACAGATACATATCAAAAATAGTAGTGAACAACAAATATATGTAAAATGCTCAATATTTTTAGCCATCAGAGAAATGTGCATCAAAATTGCAATGAGATAGCACTTCATGGTTATTATAAAGCAAATTCTGGCAAGAATATAGGACACAAGAAATTCTTCCATGCTGCTGATAGGAAAATAGTATGATATTGTCTCAGAAAACTAAGAATGGAATTACCATATGATCTACCTGTACCATTTCTGGAAGTGAAATATGAACACACCATGCCCAGGTTTATCACTCCACTGTTCACAATGGATTTGGAATCAGCCTATGTGGTCATTGATTGATGAATGAGCAGAGAAAGTTTCACTCATACACACACACACACACACACACACACACACACACACACACACACACACTGGATGATTATTCAGATACAAAAAAGAAAAATGAAAAAGAAATAAAAAGAAAAAACACAGAAGAATGAAGCCCTGTCATTTGTAGCAACATGGATTAAGTGAAAAGAGCCAGGCACAAACATATAAGTACAGGTTCTCTTTTATATAATGGGCAGGTAAAGAGAAGCTGACCTGAAAGGACAGTACTGATTACTATATGCTATGAAAGGTATGCGGCAGGAATGGTGACAAAGACACTCAAACATCTTGTACATGGATATACAAAAGTACCAGACTTTTGTTAGCTCCTTTTTCACTACTATGACAAAATGCCTGTAGAAACAATGTAATAAAAGAACATTTGATTTGGGCTCACAGTCTCAGACGCTCCCTTTACTCTAAAGGAAGGAAGTAGCTCATGTCTTGCGGGCCAGCAGGCAAAAATGTCCTTGTTGGCTAGACTTGGGCTCACTCTCCTTTATTCTTTCTTAAGCCCTAAGACAATGGGATGGTGTCACCCACGGTCAGGACAGGACATTGCCCTCAGCTAATTGTCTCTGGAAATGTCCTTACAGACACATCTAGAGGTGTTCTTTTGTAATCTAGGCATTTCTCAATGCAACCAATCTGTCATGAGGTTAATCATCACAGACTTCCATTAACACCTACAGTGTATGCCTGTTATTCCTGGATCCAAACCGGAAGAGCTAATTAGGGGCTGACAGAAGAAAGGAAAGGGAAGTGTGAGGGTTAATCTTGATCGGCAGCTTGATTAGATGAGGAATCATTTAAGAGACACACCTTTGGGTGGTAGGCTTCTGTCAGGGTGCGCCTAAGAGTGATTCAACCGAGTAGCCCGTCTCCTAGAGCGAGTCCTTCCGGCTGCCTGCAGATATGAGAAGGTCATCGGAAAAGGTTGAGCCACTTCATTACTCACTTCCACTGACATTGATCTTTCAACACAGACTAAAGACCTGTGGCCCCTTCCGAAGTCCTCCAGACGGCTTGGACCGGTTCCCTGAAGCCAAAGCTATAAACACCTTTTAGAAATATATGTCCATTCTTTTGCTTTTGTTTCTCTATAGAGAGCCTTTACTAACATAGTGAGTTATTGTTTAAGGGTTCCAGATAAAGCTCCTAGCTATAGACAATTCTAATGTTTTCAAAACAATGCTAACTTACTGCCACATTTAAAATAATGTAAACGACAAATTATATATATATTTTAGCTCAGTGAGAAAAGGAATAGAATAACATGGATCAATCTGTTTTCGTGCATACTTTTTTTTTTTTTTTTTTTGAGAAAGGATCTCGCTGTGACGCTTTGACTGGTCTGGTTATATAGCCAAGGGTAGCTTCAAACTCAAAGCAATTCTCCTGTCTCAGCTTCCTGACTGCTCATCTTACAGGTATGTGCCACTATCCTGGGGTCAGTGTGGAAGTATACTGCTCACAAAGGCTCTATGTCATTTCATACATACCACATCCTGCATAGGCATGTCTACCCTGACAGAAAGTAGATTAGTGCTTGCCCAGAGCTGGGAGAGAATGAGAGGAGAGGGATTTACTGCTAATGAGGACAAGATTTCTTTGGGGGATCAGGATAATATTCATAATCAGATTATTTTTGCATTTCTACCAGCAATGAATGAGCAGTGCTCTTGCACGACCACATTAGGTGTCAGCACTTTGGATTTGAGCCATTCTAATATGTGTGTCGCGATGTGTCTTTGTTGTTTTAATTTGCACTTCACTAATGTCAGATCTCACTGAGCATTTGTCAGGTGCTTTGCTCATTTTTCACCTGGCTTGTTTGTTGTCTTGGGTTTTGTTTTGAGTTTTAAGAGGTCTCTCTATATTTTGTATACAGTTTCTTATCAGATATGCATTTTGCAAATATTCTCCATCAATCATTCATTCTCCTTTTTTTGTAAAGAAAAACTTTTAAATTAAATGGGGGTCTAGCTTATCAGTTTGTCCTTTCATGGATTATACTTACAGTGCTGTACCTAAAACGTCATCTTCACACCAAAGATCGCTCAGATTTCCCTCTGGTGTTACAAGAGTTTTATAGATTTGTGCTTTACTTCTACATATATAGGGTAAGATTTGTGTAGAGATCACTATTGCTATTATTATCAGTTCTCACGCAGCTCTGGCTGAACTCAAACTTGCATATATGTGAAGCTGGCCTTAAAACTCCTGATCCTCTTGCTTTCTACCTGCACAGGAAGGGAGTTCCACTTTTTACTCCTTGTTGATATATGCAGTCACTGTAACAGGTGTGAAATAGTAATTCATTATGGCTTTGATTTACATTTTCCTAACAGCTACTGACATGGGGCACCTTTTTGTGTTTATTAGCCATTTGTACATCTCTGAATAAATGTACATTCAATATTTCCAAATGGTAGGATTACAGGCTCCTATGACTAGCTTACCACTAGTATTATTTGCTTGAGGATGTCTACTTGACTCAGACCTATTGCTTGTTGAAAAAACATATTTTTCCCCTCTAGTGAATTGCCATTTTTCCTTAGTCAAACATCAGTTGATTGTATTTATATGGATGTCTTTCTATTATGTAGAATTGGATAATGGAAATTTATTCTACAAATTATGTGAAACTGTAGGTATTTAAAATAATCAGCTTGGGGGGCTGGAGAGATGGCTCAGTGGTTAAGAGCACTGACTGCTCTCCCAGAGGTCCTGAGTTCAATTCTCAGCAACCACCTGGTGGCTCAAAACCATCTGTAATGGGATCCTATGCCCTCTCCTCGTCTGAAGAGAGCAACAGTATACTCAAATACTTAAGATAAATAAATCTTAAAAAAAATAATAATCAGCTCAAGCCTGGCAGTGATGGCACATGCCTTTAATTCCAGCACTTAGAAGGCAGAGGCAGGTGGATTTCTGAGTTCAAGCTCGGCCTGGTCTACAGAGTGAGTTCCAGGACAGCCAGGGCTATACAGAGAAACCCTGTCTCAAAAAACCAAAAAGGGACTGGAGAGATGGCTCAGCAGTTAAGAGCACTGACTGTTCTTCCGAAGGTCCTGAATTCAAATCCCAGCAACCACATGGTGGCTCACAACCATCCTTAATGAGATCTGATGCCCTCTTCTGGTGTGTGTGAAGACAGCTACAGTGTACTTACATATAACAATAAATAAATCTTAAAAAAAAAATCAGCGCAAAACCAAATGTTTATCCTACATGGCATAAAGGAAATAGGTTTGAAAACAGTGTGGCTTGTTTAGTGTCCCTAATCTCTTGGTCTGTTCTTTTGACAATACCAACCTAATGTTAATTATAATGCTTTTATAATAAATCTTGAAATTGAGTAACTTTAGCTTTTTTACAAAGTAGTCATAAAATACCTTGCCAAAAGCCAGAGAGATGGCTCAGTAGATAATGGTCTTTGCCACCAAGATTGATGACCTGAGTTTGTTCCCTGGTACCCACATGGTGGAAGGAATGCATCAACTCAGGAAAGTTGTCCTTGACCAATACAGAATACATATGTAAATTTAATATTTTAAAAACAATAACTTGCTAATGTTTTGATTAGCATCATGCTGAATCTATTGGCTAAGGTGGAGAGGACTAACATGTTGAAAATACTGAGTTTTCTTGTGCATATACACAGACTATATTGTCATTTTCTACCAATCTTACCTAGATTTATCCAGTTGGACTTGTACTTATTTGTGTAAGCATGTGGATATTTAGTTGTATAGAATAGTATTACACATAGGATAGCATATCCACCAGCACAGTTAATATGGCATCTGTATTGCCACAAAGATTCTTATGTTATCTTATCATAACCACATTCACTTTCTTCTCTGCTCATTTATCCATCTCTAAACCATGCCACTACTTTCTTATTTATTTTTAAAACATTATGTACTCTACAAACACTATAAAATTGTACCTTCCCCCTTGTGACTGAAGTTTCTTACATCACTACTGGCTCACCTGAGTTGTGGTATGCATTGATATTTTTTACTCCCTTGCTGAATAATATCCAATGGTATGGATATACTACAGATTAACTATTCACCCATTAATGATTATTTGGGTTCTTTCCAATTTGAAGCAATTCTAGATGAGGTGTCTAAAAACTTCTATGTTTGTTTGGATTATAATAGTGGCTCTTAACTTTTTCATCACCGAAGATTTCCTTTGTTTTGTTTGTAAACCATGTGCCTTTTCAACTATGAAATTTCTCACTTGATGAGAAAAAAAATAGCTTGTTTTACTACTAAAAACTTTGTATCACTTTCACAATTTCCTATGAATTCTCCGAATGGGTGCATCTGTGTGATTAACTTCAGCCTATGTTATTGACATTGTCGTTGATCTGTTCAGCCTTAATGTGGAGAAGAGCCTGATCCCCTCTAGGCTTCTCAAGTCTTGACAATCCCTCTGGAGTCCCCATGTGACTGCCAGTGCCTCCTGGCTGCTGACCACTGTGTGAGTAATCTCAAAAGAATCTTGCACTTCTGCCAATCTTTGATTCCTAAAGTACAGCACTGATCATGTAACTCCCCTGTTGATTATTCTGGAAGGGTTCCCCATTGTCTCCTAAATTAACCATAAACTGCTTAGCCTGGAATTCAACGCCTGCCATGCTCCAGCCCTAACATAATGTGAATTTTTTTTTCTTTTTTTTTCAAATTATGAACTGACAGTGGTGCCTGCATGAACAACAAACTATTAAATCGCAGCATACATGCAGAGTTTACTGGTCTAATCACAAATAAAACTGACAACAAAGTTAATCTGACACATATTTAATGATATACCTAATGGTTATTGTGTTGGGTGGTAATTAGTCATAAATGGTAAGCAGTTCGCATAAATGATTGTAATTAGTATTACTTTTCCACACCCAGACCAATTTTTCTAGTTTCCTTTCTTACTATTAGTTCCTCAGCATCCCTAATCAGCATCAATGCTGATAATTTTCGCTGATACCATGTACCATTTAATCATCAGCATCACATACATGCACACACTCTTCCATACATTATGAGACAAAAGGTCCCGGCTCTTCCTCTCCAGCAGCTGAGCTTTTGCTATTCCCCACCCCCACTGCCTCCTAGTGTCTGGGACTAAGACAGCCCGCCCAACCCTGCCATAGGTCCTTTGCTTTGTCTCCTTCATTCTGCCCACCCCCTTCTTCTACTCATCCCTATACTTAAGGGTGCTCTGAATTGTTCATCTCCCATTCAGTATTAAAACCCATGATGAAGCTACAGAAATCTATAACTAGACTGCTAGAAAGAACCATGTCATGTTCACCAAGCTGTAGTGTGGGGTCATTAGGGGTATTTTAGGGTTGTCAGTACTTGATAGACAGTATTACACTGGAATGTAACACACTCAAGGAGGGAAGAAGTTTCAGAGAAGAGAGTGGCCATATAAGTATATAATTATAGCTAAAACTTCAAAATTTTAAACACAAATGCTAAAATTGGTGTGAATAAGTGGCCAATTATGTAGCTTTTGGAAATACGTCAGTGATGGTAAGTCAGCACTTACATTTTCTGCATTACATGCAAATTCTCCTTCTAAAACTAGACATCACAGCAATAAGAAAGTGGTCCTATTTTTCTTACAGGCTCATTTTGTGACAGTTGACAAGCCAGAACCTCCCTAGTACATCCTTTGTAGGTGATATTCCCGTATGTCTTGCAGTTATTGTTATGTGTGAGCAAGCTCTCCCGTCACCAGTCCTATACACAGTGTTGCCTAAGTAACACCATCCTCTTTTGCTGCACCCCACTGTCATCATCTTAATTCAGACCACCAGCTTCTCTCATTTAGACTACTGCAAGAGGATTCTAATTAACTTTATTTCAATTCATTTATTTCTTTGAGTGGCAGGCAGAAGGATTGCTAATTGCTCTAAAATCACACAATATAAGATTAAACATTTTTAAAAAGTGTATATAGGCCAGAGATTAAAGATACTTACAATTAAAGATCCTAACAATCTAAATTCATTTAATCCCTGGAATCTACATGATAGAAGGAGTAAACTGACTCCTGCACGTTGTCTTATGATACCCACATATATTCTACAACATAGTCATACACGCACAACTCTCTCTCTTAATAAATGTAAGACAATTATTGTGTGTGTTAGAAAACAACAGGTAAGTTTTCTCTGGTTTCTTGCACTCATAATATTGTCAAGGCACAGTCACATTGTAAAGGGTACCAGTGTGGCTCCTTTTCATATCTCACCATTCAATTGTTTGGCTAGGTCAAACTCTACCTTTCTATTCAGTCAGTAGTCATTTGGGATATTTTCTGCATGTAAGTTTTAGAGGAAAGTAGCCAGGTGTATTCCAGGAGCACTACACACTTTGTTCTCCTACCATCAGTTTAGTATGTGCATGCGTAGATGGTGCATGCATGAGTGTGTGTGTGTGTGTGTGTGTGTGTGTGTGTGTGTAGCTATCATTTGAAGTACTGTTGACTTACTTACTTTCCTCACTTTTTAATTGGGTTGTTTGACTCTTTGTTGTTAATTTTTAGGTGTTCCTTACATGGTTATTAAACCTTTGCTGAATATATGATTTGCAAATACTTTATTTTGTAGCTTGCTTTTCTTTCTTTCTTTCTTTCTTTCTTTTTTTTTTTTTTTTGGTTTTTCGAGACAGGGTTTCTCGAGACAGGGTTTCTCTGTGTAGCTCTGGCTGTCCTGGAACTCACTTTGTAGACCAGGCTGGCCTCGAACTCAGAAATCCACCTGCCTCTGCCTCCCGAGTGCTGGGATTAAAGTCATGCGCCACCACACCTGGCCATAGCTTGCCTTTCTAAAATACCTCATCAGGTGATGGTATCTGTTGAATCACACGTTATAAATCTTTATGAATGGTATCTTATCTTTTCATGATTTTACTGTTTGTGTCTTGTAACATAATTAAGAATCACTAAATACAAGGACATGAAAATTTACTCCTAGGTTTTTTTCTATGTGTTTATATTAATTATTAAACTTATGCTTTGGCCTTGGCCTCCATGAACTTTTAGGGATCCAAACTTGATCTTTTGTATCTAAATTATAAAGTCATCCAGGCATCATTTATTACAAATGTGACTCTTAACTAATAAAATATTAGCATTTGTGTTGAAATGCCACTGACAATAATGCATTTCTATACTCTGAATTCTAATTCATTAATCTATACCTCTATAAATTGGATTAGTATAGCTGTGTAGTAAGTTTTCAAATTGAGAAGTAGCAGAGTAATTCAAAGTCAAGCAAAGAAATAAAGGAAAACATTAAAGGTAACTAAAATAAATGAAAACAAGACAAATATTGTATTTTGATTTATATCCTCCTATTCCCCTATGTAATTTACAACATAAATTCATAAAGCACTAATTCTCAGTCTTTTCTGCCTATATAATATGCAACAATAACAACATCAGGGGCAGACAGAACTGAAAAGGAACACAATTATTGTTTGTAATGTTGAAAGGAAGGGAAAACTGGTGGACTCAAAGGGGTTAGCAGACTGCTGTGCAACAATAATTGGAAACTTCAATATCTCAATTAACTAATGAATAGAACACATAAACTGCAGATTGACAAGGAAACAGGGAACTTAAACAACACCAGCAACGTAGACCTCACAGATACATGCAATGTACACAGCACCACTTGATGAAAGGAAAAAAATTCTTCTCAAGTCTACATGAAATATTCCTAGAGACAGGCCACGTGAAGCCACATGACAAATTTCAAAGGATTCAAAAAATGAAATTGTACAGTGAATCTTCTTTCACCATAGTGAAAACTAGAAGTCAATAACAGAAAGTAAACATAAAACCTGAAAAATAAAGTATATGAATATGGTTTAGTGGTGGTGTTCTGGCCTAGTAATATGCACAAGGTTCTATTACCTGCATACATACAAATACACACGCATGCACGTGCATGCCCACGCACACACACACACACACACACACACACACACACACACAGAGGGGTCCGTACCATCTGCCAAACATTCATTCTGTTTCATATATATATATATATATATACATATATATATATATATATATATATATATATATATATATATATATATAATATTCTCCTAGGCACTCTGTTAAGAAACTCAATGTGTGTGGGTTATTTTGTTTTTCTTTTAGTTTTATTTTGTTTTGCTTTGTTTTAGATTGTGATTTTTGTAAAAAAAAAAAAAAAAAAAAAAAAAGATTTCCTTTGACTCTAGGTTTTTGAGTCTTAATTTCATAGTCACTGGCTCTTTGGTTTTGGCCATGATGTGATGCAGAAAATCATGGTAATAAGAGCATGTGATGAGGGAGAAAACCCACATCATGGAATCTGAGGGGCAGATGGGAAGGGTGGGAACCCCTCAAAGGCACTCACCCAGGAACCGACTTCTTGATCCCACCTCCTAAAATTTCTGGTATCTTGAAACAAAAATATAAGCTGGAAACCAAGGTGGTTGTCGATTACTTTTAGGAAGCTGTCACAATATAAAACATGATATAGTATTATTAACATAACTAGTCTGTTCTCATCATCACCTCTGTTTAACAGATGAGAAAATGAAGGACTGAAGTAATTTAATTCATGACTGACAAGCCATGTATCCTTTTTATTCCAAGCCTCTATAATATGAGGATAGCTCATGTAGATAGTCTGTACCATGGTCACCAGAAGCTTGTTTATAACACTAGAGAAATTACCTAACTTCCCTGGGCCTTGGTTAACTCACTTTTCAAAGAAGAAATAATAATGCACCTTACTTCACAGGCTTGTTATGGTGAAGGAAAGAAATCATAAGCATCAAACTTTGGCCCAGAATCTGGCAGAAAACACTTGCTCAAATAATTTTTGGCTACTGTCAGTATTCTATTTCACTTCCCACCTATAACAAAATCAGAAGGTGTGTGTATAGTCATAGTAGTAGCAGCAGCCTTACACACTGATGAACATACAACTAAAGCCAAAAGAGTTTTAAATTCCATATGTGACTTATTTATTTATTATTAGATAATTTCTTCATTTACATTTCAAGTGTTATCCCATAAGTCCCCTATACCCTCCCCCCACCCTGCTCCCCTACCCACCCATTCCCACTACTTGGCCCTGGCATTCCCCTGTACTGGGGCATATAAACATTGTTAGACCAAGGGCCTTTCTTCCCCAATAATGGCCAACTAGGCCATCTTCTAATACATATGCAGCTAGAGACATGAGCTCTGGGGGTTCTGATTAGTTCATATTGTTGTTCCATCTATAGGGTTGCAGATCCCTACAGCTCTTGGGTACTCTCTCTAGCTCATATATGACTTTTGATACTTTATAGCAATAATTATGGTTTGTTGAACATTAAAATTAATGAGTTTATGAACAACAGACCTCATTTAATTTAGTATAAGCAACTTAAGTGACTTGAGCTGAGGTCTTAAATTCCATTAATATCTTTTCTGCAACTGCTGAAAAGTTACCTCTTTGAAAATACATATTTTATTGGATTGTATGACCATGCCAATCAACAGGCAAAAATGAGTTTCAATTTGTATACAGAACACTAATGTTGGAATCTTAGTTAGTCTTGAATTTCATGGACAACTTGTTCCCTTCAAGTTAAACCATACCCATGTGTGCCCATCTATACACTCTCTCCAAAAGAAACTGCCATACTTATTAATTGCTTAGTAAACTGTTATTCACGGTGGGAACAAAGGCACCCATCCCACCCAGAGGATCATATGGCCCATATTAGTAAGCTCAGTTGACTGAAGGGTGCATAGTTGGAAAGAGGCAAGTAAATTGTGGCAAACAACCTAGGTGGCAGTAGTAAAAAGAGATAGTACCACTATGTTGGGCTCTCCAAAGAAGCCCTGGCAAGTGGTGTTTGACATGGTGGAGCTGAAGGGCACAAAACCAGGGTGACAGTTCCTACAATGAGATAAATGAAGACACCCATGAGGGAGAGAACAACAATGAATCCTGCACAGGGTGGCTCTAGTCTGCCTATAGGACAGGAGTGCCTGACTAGTTAGTTGCATTGCGCCTGTCTCTACATAGAACCGATTGTTTATTGAAGGTCTTCTTCTTTGTCCTGAACAAATTGACCTATTTGCTTCACTTTGTACATTTAATTTTCATCTGTGCATTTGCTAAATACCCTATTGGTGTTCATTATGGTAAATTAATATTAGTATTTCTGTAAGACAACCATCAGCCCTCATTTTCACTAACTCTTTCCTACCTCTCCCCCCCCCTGTCCCCTGACTAATAGATATCATTTCAACAGTTTGACTAACTGCCGTGTTATAGAAAAGGCAGTAATTTATACTGATGTAATGGCCGTGATAAAAATCATTTGTGTGCTGATTTTATAAATTAGGGTAGAAATGTGAGTGCCTCTGAAAAATGAAGTGCTACCACATGGATTCCACTGTTGCTAATGCTTCATACCTTTCTGCTTCATTAAACCAATTTCACGGGGAGATGAGTTCGAGGAAGAAGCTGTGCTCCTTATGAGATGCAACAATGGTTTATTGAAAGAAATGGGGCTAAGATTAAATTAAGTGCTACCCAAGAAATATGGAAATACAAAAATATTCAGGCTTCTAGATGAGTAATTCAAAAATATGATAACTTAGCTCTTTCATACTTCAAAAACTGGCTCATCATAATTGCATAGAACCAAATTCACAGCCTGCTAATTAATATTGAAGAGTTTCTTGAAAGTACTCTTACGAGTGGGGGAACCCAAGAATGAATCTCTCTCATTTCCAATTTGAAATCCTAGCAACTCAAAAAAAAATTTTTTTTATGGGATCTTCCCTGGTAACATTGCATCTTTAAACTGTCTTCTTCAGCGTATGCTCATGCTTGAGAATAAAACAGCAATGTTAGATAAAAGGGGAAGGGGCAAGATGGAGGCACGTGGCAGAAAGCTGTCAAGCCATTCATTGGCAATTGCCAATTCCCAATTCCCAAGACCCACTAGTTGTTTCCTCCCTTTGTTTCTCAGTTTCAGGTGAGCACACCAGCTGAATACAGAGTTATACTGGCTGGCATGTTGTTGGTAGTTTGTAGATGATGACCTAAATTGGAGGTGGAGACACTGTAAAAGAAAGGACTGATTGGCATGCCCTTAGGAGCAGGTACCAAGGAATTGGGATGGAGCCATCGCCAGTGTTCATCTAAATTGCCTCCTATTTCCCTCATTCTGATGAGCTTGAAGTTTTCACTTTCTAGCAACTAAACCCTATTTGTTCCCGGAATTGTGAAGGATGTAAAGACAAAGGGATTCATTCATTAAATAAGAGGCTTATGAATACTTGCTGGTTTTTTTCTTAATGCAGAATTTCAAAGTGCAGCTGAGAAGCTGCCATTTTCCTCCCACTCACAATGAGATCTCTGTGTGGAAGTGACCCAAGTCCTGGGGTTGAATCCAGCTCTCAGATTAGCACAGAAAACACGTACAGATGCAACATTCAACCCACCCCCTTCAACCAATGTTATAAAAGGGTTCCAAAAAGTGTCCCTCTAGGGTGGGAGAAAGTATTTTTCAGATTACAACCCTGAGACTTATTGGCCAAAAGTCAGAGAATATAGCCCAACACTCAAATGAGAAATTCATTGGTGTGTGGTCTGTTGCTATGGTCCTGAGATCTGAAGTTCAGCAGACTGAGTTCAGCCAGTTAACATAGCATGTTTATACTCATGACAGGAGCTTTTCATCACATTATCACAGGGAGGCTTGCAGCAATTACCTTCTTAGTTTCCTAACTGCTTGCTATTTAGCTGATAGGCATGTCTACTGTCATCAAGCAAGGAAAAGTGTGTTACCCAAATGCCTGTCAGCTTATCGATGCCTTGAAAGGAAGGAAAAGTGTGCTACCCAAATGCCTGTCAGCCTATTGATGCCTTCAAAGTCACCATCCTGGTTTAGAACATTATAAAAAGCACATGCTCCACTCAAAAGTTAAAAAAACAAACTTTAGAAAATGAACTTTTGGAAAATGTTATTATTCAATTTTTATACCTGGAATAGGGTCTAGTCAAGAACTTCCCTTCCACTAACTGGTATTCTCAAACCTCAGAACTTAGTTCATAAGATGTAATCTCTAAATTTCATTCTAGTAAGAAGTTCTTTTTTTATTAGATATTTTCTTAACTTACATTTCAAATGCTATCCTGAAAGTTCCCTATACCCTCCCCCCTCTCTGCTCCCCTTCCCACCCATTCCCACTTCTTGGCCCTGGCGTTTCCCTGTATTGGGGCATATAAAGTTTGCAATACCAAGGGGCCTCTCTTCCCAATGATGGCTGACTAGGCCATCTTCTGCTACATATGCAGTTAGAGACATGAGCTCTGGGGGTTCTGGCTAGTTCATATTGTTGTTTCTCTTATAGGTTTGCAGACTCCTTCAGCTCCTTGGGTACTTTCTCTAGCTTCTCCATTGGGAACCCTGTGTTCCATCCTATAGATGACTGTGAGCATCCACTTCTGTATTTACCAGGCACTGGCATAGTCTCATACGAGACAGCTATATCAGGGTCCCTTCAGCAAACTCTTGCTGGCATATGCAATAGTGTCTGGGTTTGGTGACTGATTATGGGATGGATCCCTGTGTGGGGTAGTCTCTGGATAGTCCATCCTTTTGTCTTAGCTCCAAACTGTCTCTGTAACTCCTTTCATGAATTTTTTGTTCCTTATTCTAAGGAGAAATTAAGTATCCACACGCTGGTCTTCCTTCTTCTTGATTTTCTTGTGTTTTGCAAATTGTATCTTGGGTATTCTAAGATTCTGGGCTAATATCCACTTATCAGTGAGTGCATATCTAGTGACTTCTTTTGTGATTGGGTTACCTCACTAAGTTTGATATCCTCCAGATACATCCATTTGCCCAAGAATTTTGTAACTTCATTGTTTTTAATAGCAGAGTAGTACTCCATTGTGTAAATGTACCACATTTTCTGTATCCATTCCTCTGTTGAGGGACATCTGGGTTCTTTCCAGCTTCTGGCTATTATAAATGAGGCTGCTATGAGGATAGTAGAGCATGTATTCTTATTACCAGTTGGAACATCTTCTGGGTATATGCCCAGGAGGGGTATTGTTGGATCCTCTGGTAGTACTATGTCCAGTTTTCTGAGGAACCACAAGACTGACTTCCAGAGTGGTTGTAAAAGCTTGCAATCTTACCAGCAATGGAGGAGTGTTCTTCTTTCTCCACTTCCTCGCCAGCATCTGCTGTCACCTGAATTTTTGATCTTAGCCATTCTGACTGGTGTGAAGTGGAATCTCAAGGTTGTTTTGATTTGCATTTCCCTGATGATTAAGGATATTGAACATTTTTTCAGGTGCTTCTCAGCCTGTCAGTATTCCTCAGTTGAGAATTCTTTGTTTAGATCTGTACCCTATTTTTTTCCTCATTCGGGTCAACCCTGCTCGCTCTGGTCTGCCCTGCTTGCTCCAGTTGGCCTGCTCGCTCCAGACGGCCCAGCTTGCTCGGGCTGGTCCCACTTGCTCAGTGCCTGCTCTCTCCGGTCCAAGGATTCATTTATTATTATTCATAAGTACACTAGTGTGTCTGATTTCAGACGCACCAGAGGAGGGCGTCAGATCTCATTATGGGTGGTTGCAAGCCACCATATGGTTGCTGGGATTTGAACTCATCACCTTCGGAAGAGCAGTTGGGTGCTCTTACCTGCTGAGCCATCTCACCAGCCCTGTACCCCATTTTTAATGGGGTTATTTGATTTTCTGGAGTCCAGCTTCTTGAGCTCTTTGTATATATTGGATATTAGTCCCCTATCTGATTTAGGATTAGTAAAAATTCTTTCCCAATCTTTTGTGGCTTTTTTGACTTATTGACAGTGCCTTTTGCCTCGTAAGAAGTTGTTATAGCTTGCATTGCCTTAGAAGAGGTCGACAATAAGCCAGGTGTTAATAGTTATAGAGGACTTACTGCCCTTGAGTCATAAATATTACATCAATGTTGCATTTTGTGGTAATGTCACAAAAATGTTCCAATACTTAAGAGTTAAAAAATCTTCAGGAGAAGTGACATATGTTCTATTTGGGGAAGAGGGGGAGCAGTGTATGTTAACATAAAGAAATCCCTCCATTTATGTCTAATTCCTTGACTCTTCTATCCTCTGCGAAAAATCTGAGACTCCTTTATTCCAAATTCAAGTTCTTCTGGCTCCAGCAACACTTGAAGCTGTAGAACTCTGCTCACTAATGTATCAGTGTGTCTCCCATTTGTGTGTGTGGGGTAAAGTGCTGGCATGATTCAGGAGAGATACCTCCTGGAGAAGACTCTGGGACTGAAAGAGATTCACAGCTTTCCATATTTAGAGAAATTGCAAGCACTTTAAGAGATTTAGCAATAACCACCCTGTGAATTGAGAACCAGGATGGTTGGTACATAAAGTCCACCATTTGTTAGGTTCACTCAGGTCAAAGTCTTGTACTAAAAGACCACAAGAATGAAATGGCTTAGATCTACCCATTTAAAGAAACTGACTAGTCCCAGGGACAAAGGTAACAGCATGGTAGGTAGTCACTATGTGTGTTCCCATCGCCACTGTTTGCTACCACGTGACTCTGTCAAATCACACTGAACTTTGTATTAGGTCTCCACCTCGGCTGCTCCCTTCGTCCCTTCACTTTCCATTCCACTCTCTTTTGCCCTACAGAATATTTTGAAATCATGTGAGACTGAAAGTATACTTACAAGGAACTGTATGCATTTTATAGCTATTTTCCCGCACTGCTTTCATGTAATATGCAACAGTAGGTACACTGATATAATTACTATCTCCTAGAAACAGAAATTGTTGAGGCAAGTCTATAGGCACACATTTATCCAATCAATCACAAACCAATTCTTTTCAAACTTGAGCATGCAGTAGAATAAGTTGGTGGGCTTGTTAAAAAGCAAAATGCTGTCTATCTCCTTGGATCCTGAGGTATTAAATCTGGGTTGGGGCCTGCGATTTTCCATTTCTAGAAAGTTCTCAGATGATTTTGCTAGTCAGGGGAATGTAAGATAAGCATTCTCTATTGCTAAAGGGCCAATCATTTGTAAGCTACTGAGTTAGTGAATTACTCTTGTAATAGTTTCCTTCTGTTAGATGTCATGACTCTGTCTGTCTGTCTGTCTGTCTGCTCACTGTACTTTAGACTCCCCTTTATTTGCTTTGACCAAAAGCAATAAAATACATAAGTTTGATAGTAGAGAACAAAATTCAAAGACTGATTACACCTACCTTCAAGAGTCATGATAAAACCATATTTATGAATAGAATATAGTACTGGCCAATAACAAGGAACAAGGGGAAAATGACAAAGAAAAAATTTATTTTTGACAAATGCTACTGAGCCAAGTAGACATGTTCATGTAAAATATTATTAATAATTCAGGCACAGGCATACTACCTGTCATAGAAATTAACTCAAATTTTACTGTAGAATTAAAAGTAAAATGCCAAACTGAAAGTCTAGAGTGTAATAGAAGATAAAATCTAGATATCCTTTGTGTATGGTTGTGATAAAGTTAACAAACTGGATTCATTAAAAATTTAAAATTCTATTCTATAAGATATACAAGAATGGAATGGAAAGATAGAACACAGATTCAGAAACAGCAAAGACATCTTAAATGAATGACAGTTATCCAACATTTAAAAGAACTTTAAAATTCAACATTAACAAAATAATCTGATTTAAAAGTTACCTAAAGACGTTACTTTAAAGAAGATATGTAGATGGTAAACATGCATGCAGAAAATACACCACATCATATGTCATTAGGAATGTAAAAATCATCATAATAATCAAAGTCTATAACACATTTCTTATGGTAGTTAAATCACTGACAACCCCAAATGCTGACATAAATATGAAGCAATACTCATTCATATTGACTATTGGTAGTACTTACCACTTAACTAACACACCAGCTTTTTGTTTCTTCAACTTTATCTGAAGATATTAACTAATAGATATATAAACACCTGCACATCCTTATTGCTATGGTTTAGGTGTAGTTTGAGAGCCCCTCAAAGGTCTATATGGAAAGGTCTATATATCTCTAAGATGATGGTATTGGAAACCCCAGTGGGCATTTAGGTAAAGACATGAAACAAGTTCTGTGGATCATTACGTTCTTCTCCTTGGAGAGAACTGTGATAGCCTACCTCATCTGCTCCCTCTGTTTCAGTTCAAGATGGAATTGTTTGCTTCTGCACATTCTTCTATTATGCACTGCCCTTGCCAGAGGCTGAACCCCTAGAGCTGCCCAATCTTAGATGAGAACCTCCAGAACGAAGATAAAGATAAATCACTTCTCTTTAGAAGTTTACCTGCTGAGAGTATTTTATTTCAGTACCGCAACACTGACTAAACATTATGTTTATAGGAACTTTATTCATAATTGTCTAAATATGGAAGCCAACAAGCTGTTGTTCTTAGTTATGTGAGTAGATAACTTGTGGAACATTCAGACTGTGGGATAGTGCTACTCAGTGCTGAAGGAAATAAACTGTGAAGCTAGGAAAAGACAATGAAGTAACTTAAATGCATAGTATTAAGGGGAAAGAGGCCAATCAATTTTTTTAAAAAGAACAACTCACTCTGCAATACTAACACCCAGGGAAAGACAGAACTATGGAGACAGTTTAAAATACCAGTGGTTTCCAAGAGACTGAGGGGAGAGAAGGCTAGTGAAGCACAGCAAAAAACATATTTAGGAAACTGAAATTACCGTGTATGATATATAGTGGTGGGTACATATCACTTTAAATCTGTCCAAGCACAGAGACTATGTAATAGCAGGAATGAATGCTAATGTCCACCATGGATTTAGTTGATAATGGTGTGTTGATGAAGTTTCCTCAGTTATACTAAATGGTACCACCCTGGTGCAGGAAGTTGTGCATGTATTAAGGCAGTGAGTGGTATATGGGAATCTCTGTGCTTCCGCTTAATTGTGCTGTGCACCACAAACTGCCCTAAAATAAAGTCAGATAACATGTTCAAAGTGAAAAAATACATAACATATTAAAATATGTGGAATACAAAGCAGAAAGGATGAATTTATAACATTAACTTTTGTGTTGTAAGATTACCATAAAATTCAGTACTGTTAATCTCTTCAAGAAACAAGTATTAAAGTGAGAAATTCAAGTAACTGGATAAAAGTAAACACAAAGGTACAAGCAAAACTTAACACAGAAAAATAGTATAGAAATTCAATGGAACAGAGAACCCAGTCTATGGAGAAGAAAAATTTGTTTGATGCTTTAACAAGAATGACAAACATAAAAAGGAGCTGGTAAACAGGTAAACCTAGAGGATTTACGATAGGATCATATCCACTAGAAGAAAACTAAAAGGATACTACAAATACCTTAGGTGCAGAAATCCAACAATTTGGGAGCTTCTGAAACCTCAAAATAGACAGGTTTCTGAAACCTCCCAATCTACCATATACAAGCAAGCCAATGCTGAGTCCCTGGATGGCATTGTAAGTACTAGAGAAACTGAATTTTAAGGAAAATGTCTCCAAATTTCTAGGCCCATACATTTTCACTGGTGAATTCTACCAAACACGTAAAAAGAGAACAGAAATCTTACACACACACACACACACACACACACACACACACACACACACACACACACACATATATATATATATATATATATATATATATATATATATATACACACACACACAAACACGCATATACATACATACATACATACATACATATTCATTCATTCATGCAAAAAATAGAAGAGGGACTTATTTCTACTGAATTCCTCTTCTGGGAATAATATGCATTACAAACTTCAGACGACATTGGGCTTGCTGCCATACATGATAAACTGAGTTTATTCTTTGGTATACAGATGACAGCAAAAGAAAAACTCAAGAAGTTGTCCTCCGACCTTCATGTGTGCACCTGGCACACAAGCCTATACACAAATAAGTTAAAATCACTATTTAAAAAGATGTATAAATGCCGACAAAAGAGGATCTAAATCAATGGAGCCATATGTTGTTTCCAGCGACTAGGAAAAGATGTCAATTCTTCTCAAACTGACATAGGTTTAATCTTATTTAGAATTTTGTTATACACTAATGAGATTATTTTATAATTTATATGGAAAGGTACAAGCTTTAGAGTACTAAAGAAATCTTGAATAAGAAGCATTAAGAAATCATCTGCTGGGCGTGGTGGCGCACGCCTTTAATCCCAGCACTTGGGAGGCAGAGGCAGGCGGATTTCTGAATTCGAGGACAGCCTGGTCTACAGAGTGAGTTCCAGGACAGCCAGGGCTACACAGAGAAACCCTGTCTCGGAAAAAAAAAAATAGCTGGGTGTAGAGGTGTATGCCTTTAATCCCAGAACTTGGGAGGCAGAGGCAGGAAGATATCTGTGATTTCAGGGCCATCCTGACATACAAACTGAGTTCCGGGACATCCATAGAGAAACTCTGTCTGGACAAAAAAAAAAAAAAATGTGAGTGGTTTATACCTTAAATTCTAGAATTTGGGGGGCAGAGGCAGGCAAATCCATGTGAATTAATGTTAGCATGCTTACATGTTTACATAGAGTTTAATGCAAGCCAGGGCTATGGAGTAAGAAAGACCCCATGTGTTTAAAAACTGAAGAAAAGAAAGAATCTTGAGGAAATACGCTAATCAACACAGTGTGGAAGTTGGAAAAAAAAAAAAACCAACCCTGAAGATCCATAGCAGGTCAATAACAGCATGGGCCACCCAGGAACAGCCCTCTGCCATTGTGTTCAACTGGTGTTTGATGAAAGTGGGAAAGGAATCCAGGGGAGGAGTTGCAGAATTTCAAGAAGTGATGCTTGAGTAATTGAACAGACCTTGGCAAAAGAGTGAACCTTGACCCAAGTCTTACATTTCTAACAAAAATTCAAAATGGATCATGGACTTAAACATAAAATGTAATACTTTTAGAAAAAAAGTGAGATCTTAAGGAATGGAATGGACTTTACACTTGACGATGGTAGCAGAAATCATAAAAGAAAAAAAGAAAAGAAACAATTAAATCAGAACTGGTCAAGTGTAAGTGTTTTGCTTGGGAAATGCTATGAGCTAGCTTAAAATGTTGTTCTTCAAAAAAAAAAAAAAAAAAAAAAAGATCAACAAAGTGTTACCAAGATCAGATGCTTCTGAGAGTAGAAATAAAATCATAATATGATTTAGTTTACATGGAATGGTTAGTCCGCTGATCAACTTTCCTTGGCCTGGCTATGTATGCAGGATATGTGCTATTGTAAAGCCTGAGTCACTTCCAGGGCATGCATTTCCTGTGGCTACAACTTTCTAAAGGGTAAATCGGCTGGAAACAACATATAATGAATGTGCATGCAGAATGCTGGGCTTTGGGAAAAGAAATACATTGGGCCCAAATAACGGAAGAAGTTTACAGGAGCCTTACTTTTGCAACTCTTACTTTAGAATTTTTGGAAATTTCAAAACTATGGATAAGAATGCATTCTCAATTGATTGGCAGAAAGAACTAGTGCTGATTTAAGCTTAAACTCCCATTGCACTGAAAGAAGGAACCAACTGTCGGTGATAGAATTTGAAACCTAAGGCTGGCCTCTTTATGACAGACCTAAGTTTACTGAAATGAGCTTTCTTGGCACCAGCTCAAAAAGTTTTGAGTTGCAGAAAGGGAAATCCTCTTGGTGACTCTCATCACTGATGGGGCTGAGGTACAGGAGTGTGGAGAAGAGCTGAGGGTTGACCTGTGGAGAGTTTAAGAAAACTGCTAGAGCAGGTTTGATAAATGTTACTCTTAATCAGTTTTCTTAGCTCTCTATGGTCTTAGAAAAAGTCAATGTAAGAAAAGAATTCCAAAGTCAGGGAACCATCTGGTGAATGTATATTCTATGTATTAGGTGGCCTACTGCACGCTTCGTTAGGTTCCTAGAACAAAGCTTTAAGATTGGCGCCACCATTATGCCAATTTTATATGTGGAACAAACAATACTCAAAGAGATGAAGAGGCCTCCACTGTCACCCCATGCAGCTTAACCCACGACTCTCCCTCCCTCTGCTCATCCTTGTATCATACAACACAAGTATCCCACAAAACAAACAGAATGGTGGCAGGTATATATGTTCATTAAGGAAAGGAACTGGTAGTGGTCCCAGAGCTGCAGAGCCAGCTGAAACTCTGAAGCAAGCATGGTGTGTACAGGTTGAAGTAAGCATGGACTGACAGAAGCCCAATTAGTTTTTCCATCACTTTTTTAGGTTAGCATACAAAGTAATGGATTTCATTATAGTATTTTCTCAATTATTTTTAACAGGCAGCCCAAGCTAGCCTCAAGCTCAGTATGTAGCTGAGAAGGGTCCTGAACTTCTGGTTCCCCTGCCTCTTTCACCACTGCTGGGATAACAGGCATATGTGACCATGCTCAGTTTATGTGGCATTAACCCAGGCAGGGCTTTGTGCATACCAAGCAAATACTACAGCAACCCAACTGTGTCCTCAGACTCATTGTGGCAGTTTAAAACATATACACTGTTTTTATTTGCTTCCCTTCCCCACTGCCCTCTCTCATGCCCTCTGCCTGCTTCTTCTCTTCCTCCACATAGTCCTCCCTTCTGCTTTCCTCTTATAGGTATCTGAATACCATCTCTCTTTCTGTCATTAAGATCTCTTTTTTCCCTTTCTAGTTTTGTGAAACACACACACACACACACACACACACACACACACACTTTTAAATCTAGCTTCCACATGTTATAAGATTATGTTTTTGTTTTAATTCTAGGTGTGGGATATGCAGTTGCTTCAGATTGTTCACAGTAGCTGACTATGACTTGCCTCGTGCTCTAGCAGGGGCCTGATTCTGCCAGCTGCACAAGCATATGCCATTTGGAAATCTGGGAACTCTTGAGAAGGTATAAAAATGCTAGGGGGGGGAGGCTGAGAGGTGCTGTGGCTGCTGCACCCCTGCAGCTGCTCAATGCTGCTCACTGCTTGCTGCTTGGAGATATCTTGATGATGAAGATCAGACTTGCCCCAAGGAACGTGATACCCCTCATTAGCAGGAAGTAGTTGAATGAGATCGACTCCCCCTTCCCTCTCTATCCTTTTCTCTATCTAATGTTGGTGGGCTGGAAGGAATAAGGGTAGAGAAGGGTAGTAGGAACAGGAACCCATATGGTAGCCAAAAGTCCAGCTACATCCACACATGAGAGAACACATGATATTTGGCTGTTTGAGTCTGACTTCTTTCACTTACTGAAATAATCTCCTGTTTATACCTTCTTTACAAAGTCATGATTTCAAGTGATACTCATAAAATTCCATTGTATGCAAATACCCAAAGGATGCTGCACCCTACTAAAGAGATAACTTGCTCAATCATGTTCATAAGAGCCAGAAGTTGGAAATATCCTAGATATCTGTTAGCAGATGAATAGATAAAGAAAATATGGAATATTTATATAATTGAGTATTATTCAGCTGTTAAAAAATGAAATTATGAAACACACCGGCAAAGACAAGGAACTAGAAAAAAAATCATCTTGAGTGTGGTAATCCAAATCCAGAAAGACAAATATGGTATGCATTTCCTTAAGTGTGAATATTATCTGGTAAATCAATGAGAAGCAAGCTTTAATCTATAGAACCACTGAGGTTAGTATAGAGTAGTGGTAAGGGACAGATTCCTTAGGAAGGGCCAAAAATAGAGTTATGGATGGATAGGGGAGTGGAGAGAACAAAACAGGAGAATCAAATGGGGAAGGGGAGGAAATAGGGAAATGAGGGTGTGAATATAGAGATGGACAGATAAAATGAAGTGCTATTTGAGGGGTTCTTGGAAACCTACTACAGTAGAGATTTCCTATAATAGATACATATATGAAGGTGATCTAAATGAAATCACCAAATAATGGGGAAAACAGAGCCCCAACTGGACATCTCTCATCACCAAATGAAGCTTCAGTACTAGAAATGGCATCTATTTGAGTCATTGGCCTAAGTGATGCCATAGAGATCCCTGAACAATCCAGGCTGTTGCCAAGACTATAGGTTGCTCTCCACAAACTGATGGTGTGACCCTATTGCTGAAGACAATGCCTACACAATTCCTTGAACATGGAGAAGCTGAGTTGGTGAGTAACTATAGTCTTTACCCATAACTGCTAATGTCTTTGGTACAGGAATATACTCTGCTTGGTACCAAAGAAGAAACTGTCCATATCAGTTTCTTGTGCCTTTCTTGGGCTCTTTTCCTTCTGCTTGTTTTGTCCTTTTCTGACTTGTTTATGTTTTATCTTATTATACTATTATTATTTCTTAGATGTCTGTTTTTTTTTCCTTTAGGAGAGACCAAACTGGATGGGAGGTGAGGTGAGGAAGGATGAGAAGGAGCAGAGGGGAAATGCAATCAGAATATATTATTATTATTATTATTATTATTATTATTATTATTATTATTATTATTACTACACTGTGTGTTATAGTGCATTGTGTTGAGTATTATGGTACATGTGTGGAAATGAGTAGACAGAGTTAAAGAGCTGGGTTCTCAAAGTAAATGTGGTAGTGCACACCTTTAATCCCAGCACTCAGAAGGCAAAGGCAGGCAGATATCTTTGAGTTCAAGGCCAGCCTGGTCTACATGTAAGTTCCAGGACAGCTAAAGCTACATAGTGAAACTGTATCTCAAACAAGCAAGCAAGCAAGCAAACAAACAAACAAACAAACAAACAAACAAGAGCTGGTTCTCTCCTTCCAGTGTGGGTTCAGCAATGGAACACATGTGACTAGGCTTATGGCAAGCACCTTTATGTGCTGAGCCATGTCACTGGCCATACTCATTTTCTTTAACTGCTCACGTGTTGACAGATATTGAGGTGTTTTCATTTCCTAAGAAGTGTAACTAGTAATCGACATAGAAGTGTGTCTCTGTGTCATGACTAGGTACCTTTGGGTATATACCCATAGAGTTGTGTCACATGGTAGTTCTACTTTTAATGTTCCAAGGAACCTCCTTATTCATTCCTGTTGTGGTCTCACAGGTTCCATTCCTAGCAGTGGTGAATGAGGCTTCTCCTTTTCCTCCATTCTCACCAGCATTTCCTGTGATTTACTTTCTTAATGGCAATCCTTCTAACTGGGGTGAAATGGAATTGAATGCCATTTTAATTTATACTTCACGAATGGCCAAAAATATTGAATATTTTAAATATATATTTATTGGTCATTTGCATTTCTTTCTATCAGAACTGTCTAGCCAATCATTTACCTTATTTCTTGGTCATATGATTTGGGCTTTGGGATGTTTTAATGTTTTTCAAGTTCTATGTGTATTCTAAATATTCTAACGTATAGTTGGCAATGACGTTTCCTGTTCTGCAGGCTTCACTCTGCTGCTTCTTTCTTTAATGTGAAGTCTTTCAATTTTATGTAGTAACACTGCTCAGTTCTCAAGATTCTCCTTTTGCTATCGAATTCCTGTTCACAAAGTCCTTGCTATTATCTATATCTTGCAGCATTTCCTTTAGAAGTTTCAAGATTGTAAGTCTTACTTTCAGGTCTTTTATCCAGTTTGAGTTGCTTTTTAGATAGTATAAGAGACATGGACCCAGGTTCAAACATGCTAAACTCCAGTTTTCACGGCACCGTGTATTGAAGAGGTGTTCTTTTTTCGCAATGTATGCTTTTGATATACTTATCAAAAATGAGGGAGACTCTGCAGGATCCGCGGCCCTGAGCATCGGAGCGGTGAACTCTTCAAGTCTCCGATTAAACTTAAAAAATGGCCTCCAATAAAACTACATTGCAAAAAATGGGAAAGAAACAAAATGGAAAGAGTAAAAAAGTTGAAGAGGCAGAGCCCGAAGAATTTGTGGTAGAAAAAGTACTGGACCGTCGTGTAGTGAATGGGAAGGTGGAGTATTTCCTGAAGTGGAAGGGGTTCACAGATGCTGATAATACTTGGGAACCAGAAGAAAATTTAGATTGTCCAGAATTAATTGAAGCATTTCTTAATTCTCAAAAAGCTGGTAAAGAAAAAGATGGTACAAAAAGGAAATCTTTATCTGACAGTGAATCTNTTGTGAACATTTTCCTGAAACCATAACCTTTCAGATTAAGCAGATTCTGCAATTTACTAGATAGTTTAAAGGCAACTACATCAGAATTGATGTATTATCACATAAATACAGTGGTTTATTTACAGAATGTTGTACACTTCCCCTTCAGAAAATGAAATTAGACAAAGTAATCGTGTGGTTTAATAACAAGACTTGGGCCAGTGTGGTGGCGCATGCTTTTAATCCTAGCACTCTAGAGGCAGATAGAGCTCTGACTTAAGAGGCCAGCTGGTCTACAGAGGCAGGTCCAGGTCAGCCAGTCTGTGTAAAGGTTCCTCTGGTGAACCATTCCTTTGTAGAAAGTTAAGTCTGTATGAAAAGGTTATGATTCATGGAATCTGTTTGATGTGGAAAAGAATTGTGGTTGGAGCTGACATTGGCAATTTAAGACCTGTGGACTGAGTGAACAAAATTTGCTAATATCAATTAAGGACCTGAATGCTTTTCCTTTCCCCTGACTCATTCCTTACTGGTAGGATCAATCTTTTCAGTATTTGGGTTCTGGTTCAATGAGCCAGAAAAGTAACTTTGTAGTATTAGAATGCCATCCAACTGTATATTTACTTTATTGTAAATAATGGTGAACAGTGGTTAATAAATAGTTTTATATTCCTTTAAAAAAAATGAAGTGGTTGTAGCTGTGTGCTTAATTTCTGGGTCCACAATTCTACTACATTGGTCTACATTTTTGGCACCCAGTGCCAGAAGCTTGAAACTTGCTTTCTTCTAAATGGAAGCTGCTTTTGTTGGGAAGAGGGGTGGCCCTATGTACAAAAGGTCCCCTGGCTGGTGGACTCCCAGCCCTTGACCTCGGGCCTCTAGCTTCATCCATCTCTATGTCTGCCAAAGAGGCTGGCCTGAGGCCAGGGTGAGACTTCTAACTGAGCCCAAAGAAGTGGTGGGAGAAAAATGTGGTGCCCTCTAAATTTCAGTGCCCCAGTGACCCCAGCCTAGCCAATGCTCTGAAAAGAACAGAGCAGGGTGTTGGGCTGGGAAGGGCGATGAGAGAAGTCAGGGGGGCTTTGACTGAAGAATGGAGAGATGTCAGGAGACCATCAGTCATAGTGATAGAGCTGAACAAGTTACCAAAAAATGGTGAGTTTTGGTAACGGGGGCATTTTAGAGTTCAAAATCAGTGATGTGGAGTCAGCAATTGCGAAGTGATGGCAGTGGTTAGGAAAGCAAGCTGGTGCTTCAAACCAAGGCTCAAAGAGACCAAGGAATTAGGACTATGAGCAAATCCATAGCATTTTACCCTGTCTACTACGTACCAGGCTCTGTGCCAGGTGCTTAGGATAGAGTAGTAACAAAAGAGGCTCGCCCATTTTCAAGATAGATAAGAGACAGGGCAGATAGGAGACAGACAGGCAGGTAAATAATTTGTACAAGATGACATGAACATGCTTAAGACATGGTTCTTGATTTTGAAAAGCAGGAAAGAGGTCTAGTGTACTAGTGAATTTGATATAAGAAAACACAGATAAGCAACTATACAACTGGTTATGCGGGGAGAGATACAGAAAAGAGTCAGCCCTGAAAGATTAAGAGTGACAGACCAAAAAAACAAAAAAAGAAAGAAAAGAACAACAGGAAGGAAGGAAGGAAAGAAGGAAGGAAGGAAGGAAGGAAGGAAGGAAGGAAGGAAGGAAGGAAGGAAGGAAGGAAGGAAGGGGAAGAAAGAGAAAGAGAAAGAGAGGAAGAGAGGAAGAGAGGAAGAGAGGAAGAAAGGAAGAAAGAAAGAAAGAAAGAAAGAAAGAAAGAAAGAAAGAAAGAAAGAAAGAAAGAACAAGTAATTCCATTCAGACATTCAAATCTTTGAGTCTAGCTCAGTGAGCTAGTGCCCATTGAGGTTACTTACAAGATTATTGGTGAGGAGTTATTTACAGGAGCATAGGGGACTTGAAAGCAACAGCATTACTAAAGGCCCACCCAAACATGGGTTTAAAAAACCATGGAAGCTGTTTTTCTGGAGCTCCCTGCATGACTTGCAGGCAGCTCTGGATGGTAGGAGACCCTCTTTTCCCTAGCAGCTGTGACTGCCTGTAACCTTGGGAGGGATCTTATGAGTCTTGTAAGTTGCAGGAACTTCTTGGGACTTGGGTTACTTCCTGACCCTTGTGAGTTTCAGTAATGGAGCTCCACTCATTTCCCTTTGCTTTTCTTTGTGCTCTAGGGGAGGTGTTGTGCATCTCATGTAATCTTTCTAATAGCTCCATGGAGTAGCGCTGTGGTTTCTATTTCCAACAAGAAAGCAAAGCAGGCTTAGGGTAGTTAACAAAAGATTATATCACACAGCTAACAGATGACTAATTGGAGATTTCAACTGCTGACAATTTGTTGTGTCACCAAGACTGATTTTTTAAAAGAATTTCACCTGTCGGAGACAAGAGTCTATCTTGCAAGTAGGAAAAAAAGTAAGCAAGGAAGCCTCTTTTTGATGTCCTGTACTTCTTCATACAGTTTTTTTTTTTTTGTAAAATTTATTCTTTTTTGCATTTTGATTTTTGAGTCAGGGTTTCTCTGTATAACAGCCCTGGCTGTCCTGGAACTTGCTCTATACACCAGGTTGGCCTCAAATTCAGAGATCCACTTGCCTTTGCTTCCCAAGTGCTAGTATTAAAGGCTTGAGCCACCATACCAGGCTTCTGTGTAAAATCTAAAACTGATTTGTAGTGGACAGACACCAAATCATCAAAGGTCCTTAAAAAAAAAAAAAAAACAGCCTAACAAAATATTCAGAAACTAAGCAAATGTACCAGAAAGAACAAGTTTCTCAGTTATAATGGTATCTTGTTAGAAATTTCATTTCCAACAACATCAATAAATGTGAAACACTAAGAATAAATTAACATAAGGAATGTCATGGCCTGGTAGCAAAGGCCTGTTAATTCTAGCTATACAGGATGATGAATAAGAACAGTAGCAAGTTCAAGACCTGCCTATGTAACTTAGTGAGATTTTGTTTTAAAATAAATGTGAAAAAAAGAGACTCCAAAGTGTATAGCTTTAGATGGGAGATCTATATCACACAGCATACACCTTCCCCAACAAGGCTTAGGGGTTATCCTGGAGAAGAGAAGACAGGAACAGAAAACAAGACAGAAGAGGGGGACAGAGCAGGGCAGTTATGGGATAGCCTAAATGAGTAAAACAATACAAGTATTACAGAAACATCTAGAAGACAATGCAATCTGAAATCGTGCCAAGGAGTTAGAGAAACCAATGGGGACAATTCTAGGTGTTTAGTGCTCGTTAGAAACTGTTGCAGAACACTCATTTCTTGGTGATCATTCCACTGTAAGCAAGTGGGGGCATTAAACATAGTAAAATTATTACTTATTCCATACACTATAATTTGAAATTTAAATTGTTTTATTCCTTTGAAAAGAAAAAAAAAAGAGAGCAGGTCCAATATGGCTTAGAGAGTGCTGGCTTTTTGTTGCTGTTTCATAAACCTGAGCATATTCTGTGCCATGACAGATTTTTTAAGTCATGAATCTGCTTCCAAATTGTAGCTTTTATGTTTTCAGTGACAAAAAACATCCTGAAGAGGTCTTTTGGAATGTAGGGTTTCTTGTTTGGTGTGTTGAACTGTGTCATAATCAACTCCCATACGTACATCAATAGCTTTACATACACAGTGCAACTGCAGCTCCTCATTTTGTATCTCTAGAATTTCTAAAATAGCTGTCCAGCATCTTTTCCACAGTTGCCTATTTGTCCTTCCTCTCCTTTCTGTTTGATTCTAATCTTACTCCTAGCGGTATCTCCTCCTGTTTCTTTGACATACTCGCATATATAGCTTCATCTTTAAAACACTATTAGGCCCAAAGTAGAAAGACAAATTAATGAAATGGAATTAGAGCTTAGAAAAACACTGTCATATCTTTAAATGTTCCTCAGTATAAAAGTAAGCCATATCCCAAATCACAGAGAAAAGGAAATATAATGTACAAATGATATTTAGGAAATTTGAAAATAATTGTTAGTTTCTTCATATTAAAATAAATATTAGGGCTAGAGAGATGGCTCAGCAGTTAAGAGCAC
Source organism: Mus minutoides (assembly GCA_902729485.2). Classification (NCBI taxonomy): domain Eukaryota; kingdom Metazoa; phylum Chordata; class Mammalia; order Rodentia; family Muridae; genus Mus; species Mus minutoides. The sequence goes on from LR749502.1 coordinate 3,607,712, forward strand.
CAACTGCTCTTCCAGAGGTCATGAGTTCAAATCCCAGCAACCACATGGTGGCTCACACCATCCATACTGAGATCTGACACCCTCTTCTGGTGTGTCTGAAGACAGCTAGAGTGTACTTACATATAACAATAAATAAATCTTTTTAAAAAATAAATATTAGCTTTTTCACAGGGTTACTGGAAAAATGAAGCTATATATAGATATAGTAGTAATATAAAGCAATATTCAAAATATATAAAGCCCAGAAAAGACATTTCTAAATATACAATAGGAAAAAGTGAAAAGAAAAACCAAGCCTAATGTGGGTATTCTTATAAGCATTAAATACATATATCAGCAAACACAGTAGAAATCCCAGACTGTGGTGGTGTCTTTAATCCTGTGTGGCAGAGGCAGGTGGATCTCTGAGTGTTCAAAGCCAATCTGGGTTAAAGTGTGAGTTCCAGGAAAGCCAAGGTTTACTACACAAACAAAGCCCATTGTGAAAAACAAGATAAACAAACAAACAAGAAGTAGGAAAAAAAAAACCTACATTTGGATGAACTAAGGAGTAAAGCCCATAAATAGATACTGGGTTGTGGAGATAACTCCATGATGAAGTTCTTCCCACACAATTACAGAGCAAAGGAACTTTGTCTTTTTCATGAATTTTCTTTTTTCTTTTTTTGAGACACGGTGTGTATCCCTGGTTGGCTTGGACCTCGCTATGTGGACCATAGCCTGAAACTCACAGAGCTATGTCTACATTTGCCTCTCAAGTGCTGGCATGTACCATCACACCCAGAATTGTTTTCTTCCACCATTACACATGAACACCTGCATACTGGCACTACACATCTCAGTGAGACCGGATCTCGTTCATAACGTGGCTTTGAAATCTGGTCACTTGTGTGCTTCCCTACAGTTCAGCGCTTCTGTCCAGTCTAAGAGCCTCTTAACATCTCTGTTCTCAAAGCCTTCACTAGGGCTCTGCTGATGGATACTATTTCTTGTTATTTCCTACTTTCCCCCTCTCACCCCTCCAAACAGCATTCACTCTTTCTTGCTTGCCTTTTACCACCCCTTTCTAAACAGAACATTCGTGTTCCTATGTTTTCCATGTTGCTCTCTCCATATGCCCAGTACTTCTGATCACTTTTTTCACCTCTCACAGACCTTACTTTTCTCTTCTCAGCCCAAAGCTTCCATTTTCAAATTGCTCAATGATTCAGTGCTAATGTCTGGCTATTCCTGGGGACAGTCTCTCACTTCACCAAATATGCTCTTTTTTCCTAACAGGTCTATTTCTATAAATGCTGCCGCTTTGGTTCCCTTTAAAATGCTCACAAGGTTTCAAAACGTTGAAAAAGAAGAGATCTGGGGAACTGAAAATTTAAAGGCCAAAGGCAAACAGAAATCAACTATCAAATCAATTTTATAATTCCTGATATGGATCAAAGATGGATTTTACTTCAATGTGTGCCATTAAGGAGTTTCCCGTTGGTTTAATAATTCTTAATTCTTGTTAAATAGGAATTAAGCAATGACAAGCATGATGAGTCAATGAATTATCTTCATTTCCATGGACAAAACTATGGCCATTATATTTCAATGAAAATTCTACTTTAGAGCATCTTGCCAGCCCCCTTGGCTACCATTCTAAGACAATCTAATATCACAGGGAAGTCAAGGCAGAAACTTGAGGCAGCTAGTCATATTTCATCCATAGTCACAAGCAGAGAGAAATAAATGCATGCTTACCTAATACTTGGCTAAGTTTTCTACTCTTATCCACTCTAGGGCCCCAAACCAGGGAAAGCTACCACCCACTTTCAGTCTGGGTATTCCCACATCAACTAAAAGCAATCAAGATAATGCCCCACAGATATAGCCACAGGCCAACCTATTTTAGACATTTCTCATTGAGACTCTCTTCCTAGGTGACTCGAGGTTGTGCTAAGTTCACAGTTAGAACTAACCATTGATACCTGGAACTGAGTCTTCCTGGCTCTACCATTCAAGTGCTGTAATTACAGGTGTATAGCAACATATTTGGTTTTATACTTGGTAGTGATTGGATCCAGAGCTTTAAGCACATTTGACATGTGCTTAACCAATTGTGTTACATTCCCAACCTTCCGAAAATGTCCACATGCAATGTGCTTTTCTTCAATGCAATCTTTGTGTCTTCCCCATCACAATGCACTCCTCCCTCGCTCCCTATTCCTTATGTCCCTCTTCTCTCCATCATTCCAGCCTACATTAACAATTCAGTATAAGTTATTTCATGTTTTACCTCATGTCCAAATTATGTATATAAAAATTTTAAAAGCCAATATATACACAGAGAAAACTAGATGGAAATACTTCTAAACATTATATTCTAGTGATGAGACTATTAATGAATTTCAATTTGTTTAGTTTACATGCATACTTTAAAACATGCATTTTAGGGGCTGGAAAGATGGCTTGGTGGTTAAGGTCACTTGTTGCTTTTGCAGAGGACCCAGGTTCAGTTCCCACACGGTGGCTCACATCATTCTTATCCTCCAGTTGCAGGGGATACAACACCTACTTCTGAACTTCATGAGCACCAAGCATGCACATAGTTCACAAACACACACATACACACACATGTAAGACAGTTCTAGGAAGAGACATATATAAAATAAAAAAATTAAAAATTGGGGATTTAACACAGTTTTTACATTTAATTTTCATATGAAACAATTCATGCATCTAGTTCGAAGTCATTACTAGAGATTTATTTTATTATTTTTAATGTCTGGATAGTATTTTGTTAATACATTAGCAACTTAATCAAAGAACTATGCTCTTCCTAACATTCTTTGTTTTCCTTTGTATGTGTGCAATGACAGGTAGTGTTGTAGCAATCATACTTGTACCGGGAGTCTTGTAAACTCCTGCTTTGCTTCCCAAGCATCATGTCTCAGTAGCAGAATTGCAGAGGTAAGGCATATTCTCAATATCTCCTCAGGAAGAGGCAATATATTTTCAAGAAATTGTTTTGCCTTAACTGGGGGTATATAGCTCAGTGGTAATCAAAAATGAAGAAAAGTGTGTCATTTGGCTGTCACATTATTACTTTGCATCCCCTGGTGATTATCGATTTGTAAGTCTGCAGCTGTGTCCCTTCACATCCTTTTTCTTATTGTTGCTTCGGTTGTTTGTTTGTTTGTTTGTTTGTTTGTTTGTTTTTGTTTTTGTTTTTCAGTCAGGGTCTCAAGTAGTACAGGCTGGTTTTCAATTCTCTATGTATCCAATGATCACTTAGAATGATCCTGATCCTCCTGCCTCCACCCCCAGAAGCTGGGATTTCAAGCATACACCACCATAGCCAACTTTTTTATGGAGTGCTTCTCTTGAACCCAGGACTTTGTTTGCACATGCAAGGCAATCATTTTGCCACTGAGATACATTCTCATGCCTCTTTACATCTTTTCCTGATTGTTCCTTTCTAGCTAATTTACAATAGATTTTTGTATGGTATAGTTATACCTTCTTCTTTATAAACATTTTTAAATCTATGATTCATCTGTAGACTTTATTTATTATTTTTTACCACACACATAAAAATAAACCCATTTAATCTTTTTTTTTTTTTTTTTGGTTTTTCGAGACAGGGTTTCTCTGTGTAGCTCTGGCTGTCCTGGAACTCATTTTGTAGACCAGGCTGGCCTCGAACTCAGAAATCCACCTGCCTCTGCCTCCCGAGTGCTGGGATTAAAGGCATGCACCACCATGCCCGGCCCATTTAATCTTTTAATTTTTTCATTAATCATTTTATTTGTTTACATTTCAATGGTATCCCCCTTCCTGGTTACCCCTCCACAAACCCCCATCCCATCTACCATCTTCCCCATCCCCTTTGCCTCTATGAGGGAACTCCTCCAACTACCCACCCATTCCTGCCTCACGGCCCTGGCATTCCCCTATACTGGGGCATAGAACCTACACAGGACTAGTGACCCTCACATTGATGTCAGATAAGGCCATCCTCTGCTACATATGTAGCAGGAGCCATGGCTCCCTTGTGTATACTCTGGTTGGTAGTCTAGTGTCTGGGAGCTCTGAGTGGTCCAGTTAGTAGATATTCTTCTTCCAATGGGGTTGCAATCCCCGTCAGCGCTTTTAGACCTTCCCCTAGCTCTTCTTTTGGATCTACATAGAAGGGGGAACAAAATAATCACAGGAGGTAGAGGGACGGAGAGACCTGGGAGGGAGAGAGGAGGGGGAGAAAAAAAGGGGGGCAGGATCAGTACTGCAAGTGACAGAAGAGAAGTACAGAAGGTCAGAAAATCAAATAGAAATATGCAGTAGTGGGGGATGGGGAACTGGGGGTAGCCACTAGAAAGTTCCAGGGAAAAGAGAGGCTCCCAGGACCCAGTGGGGATGACTTTAGCCATATAATCGTTAATAATTCCACACAGTAGCTCTTGAGTATCTGGTCCTATTCCTTGTCTTAGGTATACTTGAAGATATTCTGCAAGATTTTTATTTTGTTTATATTTGAATCTTCCTCTGACTTTATTATGTTTAGAAAGATAGTGTTCATGCAAGGTTATTTCCCTCTCAGACAGATTATCATTGATTAAATCATCCAACTTTTTCTTCAATAAATTAAAATACCAATGTGTAGTGCCAGATAATTCAAACACATTATAAAGCCAATCTAATCTAATCTAATCTAATCTCATTAATATAGTCCATGCATTGAACTAGATAAACAAGTGCTGTACAGAGGTGCACTTGGATTTCTATGCTTTGCTGACAGGCCAAACCTTTGGAGCTGCTTCTCTTCTTCCTTTGATCCCTTCAGGGACAACATGGTAACTTAGTGCTCAGGACCACTTAGCCTTATGGAAAAAGTCAAATGGTCTTGCTTAAGCTCAATTTCTACATCTGAGAAATGGGTACCTTCAAAAGGACATTGTGACGATAGGGGAGAAGGGCACTTAGCACAGTGCCTGGCACATAATATGCCCATTGCATTATGATATGGGTTCTCTCAAGTAAGTACTGTGGCTGTTTGTAATCCCACTGTGAACTACTGGGTGGGGGGGGGCAGTTGCTGTGTCTACTTGTAGCTCCCAGGTAGTCCCAGTAAAAAACTAATTGCACTGATCCTTCTAGATAGTTCCTAATTTTCCAAGTTATATAGGACCCATGCTAAGTGTGTGCTCCACCCTTGCACCAGACCTTAGGAATGGTTACAGATGGCCACTCTTGTGTGTCTCACCACTTCAAGGATGTACTGAGAGTTGGTTGTAGCTGTTATTCATAGTGTATATACTATGGGGTACTTTCATGGACACACTGAGCTTAGCTTTATCTCTTGAATGTTCTCAGTAGTCAATGTAGAAAGCAGAGTAAATTAATGGGGGGGGCTGTTCCTCCATTTTATATCAATCAATCAATCAATCAATCAACCAACCACCATTTATGGGTTATGTTTAGAATTGTTTAACATTTCATGATTTATCACAGACATTTAAAATTTTATTCCATACCATGCATAAGAATTAAGGAAGATAGCATCTCTATAATTAATTTTGAAAATCTCCTTATTTGGGCAATTAAAATTTCTACTAACCCCTCAGTGAATCCAGTTCTTTCTGGTCTTTGGCAGTGGTGGGGAAGTAATAGATAAAAATGTCAATGTTTTTAAAGTCACACCAAAAATTCCTTTTTAGAGGGGAAGTTTTCAAATGCAATACAGACCTCCCTGTTATCTTTGATTTTCAGATGAACAATGAAAATTTTATAAATATGCCATAAAATTGCATGGAACAAATTATATTAAAGTTACTTCTCTAAAGTTGACATTTAAGAGAGTGTTTTATATTTTCCTTTGCTAAATCTGGCAACCATATTAAAAAAAAAAAACTATGTTCATTGGCTACTTGGGGGATCATAACTGATTCATTGGGATGTCTCAAGCTAAAGCCCTGGAGATTCCCTATGTACACATTTGGTGTTCAATAAATGTTTGCTGAATTGATTACAAAAGACTGACTATTAATAGCTATCTTTTGGCCATTGATTGTCTAAAGGCATGAAAATTGACTTAAAGTAGCCTTAGAAAGATTTTCAACAATAAGGTAGCCACCAAAAAGAAGTCTCCGATTAACCCTTTATGAACCAAACAGGAAAAGAACACTTGGTCTGGAGAGCATCTCCCTGTGCTACCGAAGGACACCTGAAATTTATCCTTATTTGTACATCCATGGTTCCTAAAATATTTTGCTCAAAACTTAACCAGCAACACCCCTGTGTGTGTGTGTGTGCGCGCGTGCGTGTGCGCGCGCGCGGTGTCTATCTTGTCTGCCTGTGCGCCTAAGGGAGAATGATGAGAAGTAGGCACAGGAGAGGCAAGGCGAGAAATGTAATGCCAATGAATAGGAAAAAAACACTTGAAAAGTTTTCTCCCTGCTACATTTCATGGAGCTTTTTAAAAGTACTTTCAAAATCTGAATTGGTCAGTGCTGAGTAAAAGGCACAAATATGGCCTCTAGTGTTCTGTTAATGGTGGGATCAAACGAAGATGTTCTTCTACATGCTATTTAAGAAAGGGCAGAGGAGCCAATGTAATGTTTAGTTTCTTGGAGGAAACTGAAAAAAAATAATCCCATATTACCACAATACAGCATGAATTCAATGCAAATGGAAAAGACTGGTGGCTTATTAATAGGCTCTCCCTGTAGCAAGCTGGCCTTCCCGGCTTCAGTTTGAAATTGATTATTTTAATACAGAATTCCTGAATGAAAGAGGTTCTTGGCCTTTTCCTGGGCTGTTGAATAATGTATGTGGGAGAAAGCAAATAGCAGCAGAGGGTCTCAGCTGCGGGAACAATGGCGCACACCCAGAGCTGAGGGGGCACGTTAGTTTATCATCGCCTTGTCAATCCTCCTAGCCTGGGAATCGCGGGGCAGCCTGGAAAGCAGCAGCTGCCCGACGTGTGGTGAACTGACCGGGGCACTTTAAAGAGACGACTCCATTTACCCATCTGAAAACAAGATATTGATTTTCCTCCAGCACTGGAGAGAAAAGAGCCGTCCTGAAAATATATGGAAACCACCATTTATCTAGGCTCCTCCCCCACCAATCACACCACCCCAACTGTTTTCTTGGCTTCCTCTCCACAAAGTTCCATTTTTCCCTTATTCACCTGGAGTGGGAAGAAAGCACCCCCTTTTTCTGCCTTCCCTGAAAACACCGCTCAGAGTACTTTCACGCTGAAACCGGAAAAGTACGTAATGGCTGGCATAGGGGGATATATTTTATGAATTAGAAATCAATTTTTTCCATCCACATGGAAATAACATATTACAGTAAACTTCAGGCTGGCACTTTATGGCTCTCTCACCTCAAGCTGTGTGCATCTTAAGTCGTTAAGGCAAAGCTCCTAGCACCCTAGAACAATAACAAACCTTTGCCTCCTCAGGATGACTTTATCATAAGATTTTTTTTCCCCACATATAAAAGCCTAGAAGATCCAAGGACCCAGATCAGATGGGGAAAATGTAGCTTGTTTTGCCATAGTAAGTGTCTGTAAGTACCCGCTTAGAACTGCAGGAGTTAAAATCAACGTGCTAAGAGCATAGGGGGAAGTGGAGCTCTGAATTGAGACAGCCAGAAGGCCAGGCACCCAGGAGGTGACTTGAACTACTCCACAGGCTTCAAGAGACTGCAAGTGTGCTATTTGAGGTCAATTCTGATTTCTTTAATTGCTTGTATCTTCACTGCTCAAAACGCCTACCAACCACAGAAGACGGGCGCTCCACGTGGTGCATCTTTCTCCACAGCGAGCAAGGGAACGGTGAATGAAAGGACCTGTTCAATTTCTTGTGGAGATGGCCACTCCAAACAGAGTCGTTTAGTCCTAGACCTTAAATACCGATTTTTCTTTTTTCTTTCTTTCTCTCTCTCTTTCTCTCTTTCTTTCTTTCTTTCTTTCTTTCTTTCTTTCTTTCTTTCTTTCTTTCTTTCTTTCTTTCTTTCTTTCTTTCTTTCTTTCTTTCTTTCTTTCTTTCCTGGAAAATTTCTTGTCCCAATCACCATCATGGAATCCAGGGGAGAAAAAGAGTGGGGGCAGGGTAGAATAAAGAGGAAACTGGAAAACAACTCCTGCAAAGTAAATAGGAACACCCCAGCTTGGCTGCCTGGAAAGGTAGGTCGGAGGCAGCAAGTGTAGGCCGTCACCCAGGGTGTTTACCTCACCAGGATTCAGAAAAGCAAGCAGAAGCCAGTGACTGAGCAAGCCCCAGTGCTTGAGCTCTCTGTTATGCTAAACAAGCACCGAGGTGGACTGGCCTAACCATCTGCTGGAGACATGCATAAATCCAGGGAAGGTAGAGGGGTTCAGCGCGCATATAATGTGGAATACATGGGAAAAGGAAAAGGCACCTCATTAAAGAGCAGTGGAAAGCCACCGGAGAACAGAATGTGGTGGCTACAGATTACAGCTCCAGTTATTATTAGTGTTAATAACCACACGCAGGGGAACTCCAGGTTCTCTTGTTATTCATCAGACGCAAAGCAACTGGGAGGGTTGGCTCAGCCACTCGTATTTTCTAACATTTGTTTAATTTTAAGACATTTTCCCCACCTGGGCAAGCACAGGATGCTTCAGCCCGCCCCTCTCAAGTGAGCACTTGATTCCAGCCTAGCGCAAATACTTGTTTTTAAATATAGGAAAAGTAAAATAAGAGAGGAAAACCCGCTACCAGCCAGGTACCATGCCTTGCTCACACTGTAGTTTCTCTGCTCATTTCCCTCCTCCCCTCTCTGGCTTTGTAAGTTGTAGCGTCTTGCTTCTCAGTTGACCTGTAGGCAAATTTAAATGGTTGTGTACTCTTTGTTCCTTTGAATAAGAGGTATATCTTTAAAAAGTTTAGGTGGAAATTAAGATTAACTTTGTTTGTGGTAACATAAAAAGCCTTGACCATTTAGAGACATGCGCATTCTGAAAACAGAATAGGGTGGGGGAGGGGAAGAGCAGCAATTGGGTAGACCAACCAAGGCCCCAAAGCAGACAGCAGGTATCCGAGTGGCTCCATCCTGAGCAAGGGACCATAACTGCAGCTGCAAAGTGACAGCCCGTTTCCACCCTACCATAGGGTTTGTCGGAGTCACAGCAACTCTCTTCACTGTTGATTCTGACTACCTTTACAGCATGGATTCTACACTTCATTTGCCTCAAGCTTCATGAGTCCTTACTGCAATACCCAGGGCTTCTGGCACTTCGGCCTGTGCGTGTCTCCCAAAGTCATTTCCACACATATAGTGAGCTGAAGGTATTCTGGAAGGCCCCACATCCTCTGCAGACTTTGCCAATTACTGGTTCTTTTTGTTTGTTTGTTTTTCATGACAGAGTTCCTTTTGTAGCACTGGCTGTCCTTGAACTCAGCATCCAGCCAAATAATGGTTCTTAAACTGTGTGCATTTTTTCCTCCTCAGGAAATATTTGGTAAAGCTTAGCAACATTCTTAACTGAAGAGGGAATTGCTAAACTGAATCTAGTGAGGTTAGTGATAGTGTTAGCTATTCCGCTAAGAAAGCCCCTCAAATGAGTCAGCCCTCAAATGTCAAGAGGCTTGGGGGAGGGGGACCTTGCCCTAAATCAGGACTGGGATTTGCACCATTGTGGATTTTTGATTGTTTGTATCCGCTTTAGGATTGTGGTCCCTTGAAAATATAAATCCTGGCTCAGAAGAGTAATATTTTATGGCCACATATATCTGACTGTAAAGGAAAAATCTGTAAAAAGAATTGTACAAATTGAAGGGATCTGAAAGGGAGAAAAAATAGAATAGCACACTGCACGTGGATTTTAGTGGTAGACTTCATCAGTTTACAAATAGGCTCATTCAGACACCAAGGGTAGGACTAATAGCAGCTTTCTTACTATCCCTAGTATTGACAACCATGTCACATGACCAAAAGAACATTGCTTACTCCATTTGGAGTAATATACTATGCTTTAACCCATCTAATCTCTTTGAATTATCAGAACAGCTTTGGGAGACAGATGAAAAAAACTGGAACTCAAATTGAAAATTTACACAGAGGTCTGTAAATCTAGCTTGGTGGTAGAACAATTGTTAGCATGTGTAAGTTCAAATCTCTGGTGCTTAAAAGATGTTTTTACACCAAGCCAAATAATATACTGTGTGCTTATATATTAGTTCCTTTTGCCTTGACAAAATCCTCAGACTACAGGTGTCATAGCACGATACACCCTGTCTTCCTCCATCTTGCTTCCTTGCCACTGGAAGTCTTGACATGGAGTGGACTGAGCACTGCTTTTGGAAAAATAAAAACCTTAAATTGGGGTCCTGGCTCTATCGTTGCCTTAATGGATAACCTTGATTCTGTGACTTTAAGTATCCAACAAATGTCTAGTATCACTGTTTTGTCTTAAAGTTTCAAAGTTTCTACACAGTCTCTACCTTTGCTCCCTAGTTTGAGAAACACAAGTATACAACGAAATTTATGTTTTCACATTCAGATCCATTAGATCCACTTTTATATCTACTCCCTGTGATAGACTGTATTAACAAGTTCTTATATAAAAACTCAGAAATCTTCTATGCAAAATTAAATGCAATAACATGGTTCAAGTTGTTTTGAGCCTCACCATTTCATTTTAATATAGTCTGCATATCTTTGTTGTTTTATAGGTGTATGGCATTATAATTTATGCAAAGAGATCTCTATGGGTTATTATGTCTTGTTAGTACTAACAACTCTATGGTGAATATCTTTCTGCATATATCTTTGTACACATGCATAATGAGTTTTTAGAAATATAAGTTCTATACCAAGGAGTATATAGGTATATTTTAACCTTTGATATATATTAATTATTTTAATTACTTTCAATTAGTTATTATATGGACCACTCTCATCCAAAACAGCTTAAGTAGAGGTAATTTCTAGCTAGGATATTAAGAAAGGTGGTATTTTAGGTTCTCTTTGTCTCTGTCCATCTCTGTCTTTCTCTCTCTGTCTCTCTGTCTCTCTGTCTCTCTCTCTCTCTGTGTAGATAAGAACAAAATTTAAAGCTCTGTACATGTGCTACTACTACTGAGCTACATGCCCAATCCCAGCTAGGTGGGTTCTACATGATTTAATAGAGAGAAAAACTAAATTTGTATTTCCATCAATAAGTAAAAGAATTGAAATATCCTTCACGTAGAATGCTCTGCAAGCCATCGGAGTGAGTTCCCTAGCTTCCTTTGCCTACTCTGAACCATGCCTGTTCTCTCAGCATCTGCCCACTCACAGACCTAGCTCCTAAACCCAAGTTCAAGTGAATGCCTGGTAAATGGATAGAAGTAGATACTATTATTCTGAGATGAAATAACTCAGACCCCAGGAACGACGAATGCTACATGTTCTCTTATTTGCAAATTCTAGCTCTGAAACTTTGGACATAAGTTTATAATCTGGAGTAACTGCAGAAACCAGAAAGGTATAAAGGAACAATGGAAGGAGTAAGAAGGAACTCTATAAAAGATAGCAAGACACATGGACTTTGAAGGGACAAAAGGCAACAAAACAAAAAGGCAAAAGTGAGCAAACAAAAATAGTGGGGTGGGGTGAGACTTACCTGAAGAGGAGACAGGGAGGAAACATAAAGGGAAAGGGGGAAAAGAAGGAAAAACCCTAAGGATGCTTGAAAGCCATAGAGCATAATATTTTATGTTTACTTACAATTATACCCCACCCAATGAAGTTATGTCCTTTGGGTGCTTACCAGAAATTTAAGGTAAGACCCTATTGCTGAAGACACCAGATACTCCAGATACAGGATTTGTAAGAATCGACCTGGATCTGATCCTATAATCCTCCTTTCTGAGGACTAGCTCATCATTTCAGAAAAAGTTCTGCCTGGAGCTAGGAAAGAAGAGGCTTAGCCAACTGTAATACTTCCAAACCACAACAATGACCAGAATAGCCAGACATTCCAAAAGATGTAATAGTGGCACTTACGTCTTAGTAGTGGCAACACCTACATCATAAGAATCAAGGCCCAATCAATAAGAAAAAATATATGCCTGACACAGTAACCTAGACTGCTACCCATGGCTGGTGATGCTAAGAATCATAAAGGACAAGTCATTACTGCCATTTTCCTAAACCAGTATAACGCTTAGTCACATGCTAAGTATTTATCCTTATACACAACGCTTCAGTTTTGCAGCAGACAGAGACCATTGCAGAAAGCCACAGCTGGTCAGAATGCAGAGAACAATTGATGAGGTTGCTACATCTACAGCACACTCCCCATGTCTGAAAACCCAGGGAACCTCCCAGACCATGGAGCTGAGAGACCGGAAGAGCCAGGAGACCAGGATGCCTGCTGTGAAATCCTGTCTTCTATATAGGATAGGGAAGCTTCATCCACCAGTATGGTTGCCTAATTAAGATCTGAGCAATGACAGCGTCACCTGACATGCCAACAAGGATGGAGGAAATCTCATGGGACCCGACCCCAAGGTAAAGAACTACAGACTGCTGAGAAATGGAGACTCAGTTTACTCAGAAATGAACCAATCCCAAGCAGTCTTAAATACATATGAGGAACACTAAATTAACTCATCAGGCTGTATTTATGTATATATTTAACAGTAATAATTAAAGAATAAGAGTCCATAAATTTGAGGAGTGCAGGGGAGTGAGAGGAGTTGGAGGAATGAACCAGGGCAGTAACTGTATCTGTGTCATCAAAAGCAGTAAGACAATATTTTCTTTTTTTACTTATTCACTTTATATCCCACTCACTGCCCCCTTCCAGTAACCCCCTCCCACAGTCCTACCCCCTCCACTTCCCCTTCTCCTCTGACTGAGTGGGAGCCCCTTTATATCCCCCTACCCTGGTATATCACATCTCAGCTGGGTTAAGTGCATTCTCTCCCACGGAAGCCCATCTAGAAGAACATATCCCACAGACAGGCAAGCACTTTTGGCATAGTCACTGTTTGGGACCCACATGAAGGCCAAGGTATATATACATCTGCTATGTGCACGTGTGTGGAGGTCTAGGTCCAGCCCGTGTATGTTCTTTGGTTGGTGGTTCAGACTCTGAGAGCCCCAAGGGTCCCGGTTATATGACTCTGTTGGTCTTCCTGTGGAGTTCCTATCCCCTTCAGGTCCCCAGTCCTTCCTCCTATTTTCCCTTAGGACTCCCCCAAACTCCATCTATTGTTTAACTGTAGGTGCCTGCATCTGTCTGAGTCAGATGCTGGGTGGAGCCTCTCAGAGGACAACCTTGCTAGACTCCTGTCTGCAAGCACAACAGAGTATCATTAATAGTGTCAGGGACTGGTGCTTGCTAATGGGATGCGTCTCAAGTTGGGCCAGTTAATGACTGGAAATTCCCTCAGTCCCTGCTCTAACCCATCCCTGAATTTCTTGTAAACAGGATAAATTTTAGGTTTGAAGTTTTGTGGGTGGGTTGATGTCTCTATAGCTCCACTAGGGTTCCTTTCTGGCTATAGGAGGTGGACTCTTCAGGTTCCATATCCCCAGTGCTGTCACAGTTAAGGTCATCCCCATTGATTCTTGGGTGCCGCCCTTTTCTCTGTCTTATGATCCCTGTCCATTTCCATTCATTCTCATGGCCATCTGGCTATATCTCCTGTCTTCCCCACACTTGATCCTTATCCCCCATTCCCCTCCCTGTCCTCTCTCCCATCCAGTTCCCTCCCTCCATCTGCATATTTTTTTAAAAATTATTTATTTATTTTTTACACTCATATTTTATTCCTTTCCCTGTCCATCTTCCAACTGCTCCACATCTCACACCTCCTCTCCACCCCCTCTCTCCACATAGATGACCCCACCCCCACCCCACCTGACCTCTAAACTCCCTGGGGTCTCCAGTCTGTTGAAGGTTAGGTGCATCATCTCTGAATGAACACAGACCCAGAAGTCCTCTACTGTATGTGTGTTGGGGGCCTCATATCAGCTGGTGTATGCTGTCTGTTTCATGGTCCAGTGTCTGAGAGAGCTCAGGAGTCCAGATTAATTGAGACTGCTGGTCCTCCTACATGGTCACCCTCCTCCTCAGCTTCTTTCAGCCTTCCCTAATTCAACAACAGGGGTCAGCTGCTCCTGTCCATTGGTTGGGTGCAAATATCTGCATCTGACTCTTCCTATGACTATTTTATTCCCCTTTCTAAGTGAGAGTCAAGCTTCCTCACTTCTGCTTTCTTCCTTATTCAGCTTCTTTGGGTCTGTGGGGTGTAGCATGGTACCCGTAGTTTATGACTAATATCCTCTTTAAGTGAGTATATATACTATGCATGTTCTTTTGGGAGTGGGTTACCTCCCTCAGGATGATATTCAAAACTTCCATCTATTTGCCTGCAAAATTCATGATGTTTTTATTTTTAATAACTGAGTAGTAAGTATTTCATTGTGTAAATGAACCACATTTTTTTTATCAATTCATAGGAGGAGGGACATCTGGGTTATTTCCAATTTCTGGCTATTATGAATAAAGCTGCTATGAACATAGTTGAGCAAGTGTCTCTGTGGGATGTTGGAGCATCTTTTGGGTATATGCCCAGCGGTGGTATCGCTGGGTCTTGCGGCCAGATTGATTTCCAAAGTGGTTGTACAAGTTTGCACTACCACCAACAATGGAGGAGTGTTCCCCTTGCTCCACAATCTCACCAGTATGTGCTATCTCTTGAGGTTTTTTTTTTTTTTTCCCCTTTGGTGGCCGGGAGGGGGGGGGGTTCAAGACAGGGTTTCTCTATGTAGCCTTGGCTGTCCTGGAACTAACTCTGTAGACTAGGCTGGCCTTGAACACAGAAGTCCACCTGGCCCTGCCTCCCAAGTGCAGGGACTAAAGGCGTGTGCCACCACTGCCTGGCTATCTCTTGAGTTTTTGATCTTAGCCATTCTGATATGTACAAGATGGAACCTCAGAGTTGTTTTGATTTGCATTTCCCTGACAACTAAGGACTTTGAACATTTCTTTAAGAGCTTCTTGGCCACTTAAGATTCTTCTGCTGAGAATTCCCTGTTTAGTTCTGTACCCAATTTTTAAATTGGGTTATTTGGGGTGTGAGTGTCTACCTCTTTGAGTTCTTTATAAATTTTGAATAGCCCTATGTCAGATGTAGGGTTGGTGAAGATCCTTTCCCAATCTGTAGGCTGCTGTTCTGTCCTATTGACACTGTCCTTTGTCTTACAGAAGCTTTGCAGTTTCATGAGGTCCCACTTATCAATTGTTAGTCTTAGAGCATGAGACATTAGTTTTCTGTTCAGTAAACTGTCTCCTGTACCAATGTATTCAAGGGTATTTCCCAGGTTCTCTTCTATGAGATGTAGTGCATCTGGTTTTATATTTAGGCCCTTGATCAATTTGGATTTGAGTTTAGTGCAGGGTGATAAATATGGATCTATTTGCATTCATTTTTTTTCTTCTTCTCTTTTTTTATTAGATATTTTCTTTATTTACATTTCAAATGTTATCCGGAAATTACCCTATACTCCCCTACCCACCCACTGCCACTTCTTGGCCCTGGCATTCCCCTGTACTGAGGCATATAAAGTTTGCAAGACCAAGGGGCCTCTCTTCCCAATGATAGCTGACTTGGCCATCTTCTGCTATATATGTATCTAGAGACACAAGCTCTGGGAGTACTTGTTAGTTCATATTGTTGTTCTACCTATAGGGTTGCAGACCCCTTCATGCAGACGTGCAGTTAGATGATCTCTATTTGTTGAAGATGCTTTTTTCCATTGTATAATTTTGGCTTCTTTATAAAAAATCAAAATTGTGGATTTATTTCTGAGTCTTCAATTTGATTCCATTGATCAATGTGTATGTTTCTGTATCAATACCATGCAGGTTTTTGTTGTTGTCGTTGTTGTTTTAATCATACTTCTCTGTAGCACATCTTGAGGTCAGGTATGCTGATTTTGTAGGATTGTTTTGGCTGTCCTAGGTTTTGCTGCATTTGAAATAAATCATTCATTTATAAACAAAGACATATAATAACACTGAGAAAGGGAGGTATGCATGAAAGTACTTGTAATACAAAGGGTCCTGTATATGGACCCTCCATCTTATGGGTGATATGAAGAAAGAGAAGAAAAGCAGGAATGAAGAAAGAGGTCAAAGTATTCAGCAGCACATCTTTTTAGCATATCCTTTGAGGAAACATAAAATACTGGAAATTTTTATAATATAATGTAAACAAATACCTATAATATATCATTGTCTGGTACCAATATGCAAACAACAGAGTAAGAAAAGCATATTCAGGGATATAAGTTGAACAGGTTAAGCCCTGCCATAGGAACCAAGCACATCATTTTGGAATCAGAAATCATTTCTAGTTAGTCAACAGTTATTTGTTGAGCATGTGTTATATGCCACATACTGTTGGTTAAAATGGGAGACAGCACTGAACAAGGTAGGTGATAGCCACCATGGGGAATATGCTTAATCTCTCTAAATGTCCATGCTTTTGTCCTTAACACTGGAGAAATACCCAGTATTCCTATCTTACAGGATTGCTGTGTGGCTTGACAAGAGAAATGCAGAGAAGGTGTTTTGCACTGTCTGCTGCAGAGTAGACACATACTAAATGAAATAATTAGCCTGCTGGGGGATAAGTGGGTCATCAGCTCAGCTCTGAAAAATGTATAGAGTTTTGATATGCAGAGACAAAAGGAAGATGTTCAAGTAGAGAGAACACCATTAATTAATTAAGTCATTCATGCAAAGAAACTTTTTGATTGTATATGACATTGGCATTCATAGGCATAGTTCACTTACATGAATTCAGTTATACACACCAAGAGAAAATTGTTTAAATAGTATGGGCAAATCATGCCATCATTCTGCTCAGTTAATATGTGCCCGGTTGAATGTGAGATGAGAGGCGTGAATGGGCTCTGTCTCCTGCTGTGAATATCTCACTTTGCTGTGCCATTTTTTGGTTTAAAGAGAGGGAGGGGGTTCATATAGAATGACAAACTATGAGTGTAGGTCAAGAAATCTGAGGATAAAATAAAAAGAACACTAGAGAGAGGGCCAAAAATACTACATTTTTCTGAGAAAAGGATGCAATTCTCCACTATGTTACCATCCTAAAGATGTACTCAAAATAAGTTTGATGCATAATTTAGACTTTATTTACTGACATTAGGGTTCATCCCATGCGCAAGGTGCAGCTCCATTAGGTGTGCCAGGCATTGTATTAGATACTGGAGACACAATGGTGAAAGAGAAAAGTGTAAAATTATAAAACAGACTTGATTGGCCTCTGAGCCTGAAGGTAGACAAAGTTTGTTTTTATATATAAACATAAAAAAAAATAAAAAATAAAATAAAGCAGTAAATGTGGATCAATATGTAAAAAAAAACTAAATATTTGAATTACAAGCATAGATAAGGTAGAAGAATATGAAGACAATGATCATCAATAGGACCAAACTAGAGAAAAACCTATTCAGCAGGCACACAGAACACCGAATAAACAAGACCAGCTAAGAAAATCACTACATCATATCATAGTTCAAACACTGAGTATATATAACAAAGAAAGTGTATGAAAGCTGCAAGGGAAAAAAAAAAAAAACCACAAACCATATATAAAGGAAAACCATCAGAATAACTTTTGATTTCTCAGTGGAAACTTTCCAAGTCAGAAGAGCCTGGAGCAATGTATTCCAAGTCCTAAAAGACTATGACAGTCACCCAGCAAAACTACACAGTGGAACTAAAGGAGAATGAAAACTTTCCCATAATACACACAGCAAAAAATTTACATTCAGCACACCAAGCCTAAAGAAAATGCAGGAAGCATTATTGGGGGGCTAAAGAAAGAATGAGCATAGTAGAGTGAATGTGGAAAGAAATATGAAGCTATAATATCTAAAACACAAAATACCACTGAGAAAAATAACGCCACCAGACCCAACAACATGCTGACTACAACTAACACACATTTCAGTAATAAATTTAAATATCAATGGCCTCAATTCTCAAATCAAAAGATACAGGCAGACTGAACAGATTGAGAAAAAAAAAGTCTATTTGTAGTCCACAAGAAACATTTCTTAGCTTTTAATAAAAAGCATTCCATGTTTAAAAAAGATTCCAGGCCAGATAGATTCACAGAAGAATTCTACTAGATATCCAAATATGAATATAGCCAATCATTGTAAAATTATTGGGAGAGAGAAAGAAGGAACGTACCCAAACTCCTATGAAGACACTATCACTGTAATACCCAAACCAGGTAATGATACAACAACAACAGAAAACAACAGCTCAGTATCCATGATGAGTAGAGACTCAAAAATACGCAACAAAATATTTGCAAGCAGAATACAGACCAAGGTGGCTTATTCCATGAAATGTGGGGATGGTTTAATATATGAAAATTGATAAACATAATAAACTACAGAAATGGACTTAAATACAAAATCATGTCATCATCATATCCCAATAGATACAGAAAAAGCCTTTGACAAAATCCAGTATGCCTTCATAATAAAAATCCTAGAATCTGTAGGGATAGAGGGAACATTTCTCAACATAATAGCTACATACAAGAAACCTGCAGCCAACGTCATCTGAAATGATGAAGCAATCCAACTGAAGTCAGGAATGAACTAGGGATATTTACTAACCCCACCCCTTTTTGATATTGGGTTTAAAATACTAGCTTGAACAATAAGGTAAGAGAACAAAATTGAAGGGTTACAGATTGGGAGAGAAGTGAAACTATCCCAATTTGCAGATGACACCATACTATAGAGATTCCAAAAATTCTACCAGAAAATTCTTTAGAAATGATAAGAAAATTCGATGTAGCAGGATTAAGAATCATTTAGCTCAGATCAATAACCTTTCTGTGAACCAACAGCAAACATACAGAGAAGGAGACCAAAGACACATGCCCATTCATAATAGTCTCCAAGAAAATAAAAGAAGTAGGAATAAACCTAACCAAGACCTCTAGGATACACAACCTTAAACCACTAAAGAGAGGAAAAAACACTACAAAATGAAAAGAGATCCCATCTTCATGAATTAGTAGGATTAATATTGTGAAAATGAGTATTCCACCAAAAGCTCTGTATAGATGTGAAGCAATCTCAACCCCAGTCCCCATCTCATTCGTCATAGTAACAGGAAAAAACTATCTTAAATTCATATGGAACCACAAAACACTCTATATAGCCAAACCAGTCGTGAGCCAAAATGATGATGGTGGTGGTGGTGGTGGTGGTGGTAGCGGCACTACCATTTCAGATCTTAAGATATATCATAGGGCCATTGTGATAAAAATATGGTATTTGAAAAAAAAAAAAAGCAGACATATAGATGGAACAAAAGTAAAGACCCAAATATGAGCACATGTCATCCCAGTCACATAACTCTAGCTCCAGAGGGATCCAGTGCATCTGGGATGTCCTGGTACACTCATGTGCACATACTCCCCTACCCTCTCACATAATTAAAGATAAATCTTCAAAAATGAAAATCTAGTCTCTAATGTATTTATTGACAGTAAAATTTCAATTTCTTGTAATTATTACCTCATAAAATACTGTTATAGAGGTTTTTTAATCATATAAAATGCAAAACATAATGAAATGAAACTTTCTTAGTTTATGAGCCATACTTAAACAAGCATAAAATAGGAAACTATTTGCAGAAAAATGACACATTCACATTTTCTATAAAAATTATTCATGATTATGAGTGAGCGTTTTTAAAGTCATATTACTTTAGAACAATTTTTGGTACATCCAAAAGAGCAGATCAGGGTAAAAGTTGGTAAAGGCTGAACCAAACACTACTAGTCTTGAAAAAACAGTATCAATAAAATGCCTCTGAACGATATTACGCTATACTTATAGCTCAACATTGAATGGTGGCTTCTTTCACTAGCCATGGGGGTGCAATTTGCAGCCTACAGATTACTGGAGCAGACCCCTGGCAGGATTAAAACTGTGGAAAGGCAGTGCCAGGCCATGTACCAATGGAAAGAGAAATGAAGTACTCCAGTCACCTAATGATCAGGAAGAATAGCAAGGTGTGTTGTCTCTATCCACATTCCCAGGTTACCTTTGCAAGCATGCAGCCTTCCAGTGCAGAAGTACCCCTTTCCTATACAATCTTTTTGTCTTTCCCAAGCCATAGTCCTTCCCACTCACCTTGTTGTTCTTAATGCTTACGGGATAAACTGGTAAAAGTTTTAAAAAAGAAAAAGAAAATCCTCTCAATTGTCCAATGCCTTCCCAAGAACCTATTAGAGAATAATAAGATCAACAATATTCTTATGCTCCAACAAGACAAATAGTGCAAAGAATAAAACCCTCCACAGCTGGAGCAAAAACCACAAATATAAAACCATCCCAGGGTACAACCTGTGGATCCAGAAAATGTAAAACCTCTGTTAGAAACTTAGAACGAGCTACAGCAGTTTCAGCAGTAAATGTGGAGGGAACAGAAGACACTTGAGATCACATCTATAACCAACAAGCCAACAATCTACAAGCAGCTCTCTCCACCAGCTGAGCAAGATGTCCAAAGGAAAGAAAGCCAAGGGGAAGAAGGTGCCCCCACCCTGGGCTGTCGTCAAGAAATAGGAGGCTAGCTGGGCGTGGTGGTGCACACCTTTAATCCCAGCACTCGGGAGGCAGAGGCAGGCGGATTTCTGAGTTTGAGGCCAGCCTGGTCTACAGAATGAGTTCCAGGGCAGCCACAGGGCTACACAGCCACTGGCGATCAGTGCTAAAGCGATTCTGTTGTATTAATAGGCTGTAATTTCTAAGACTCAGTTCTGTTGACAGGGAACTGGGATGCTTCCAAACTTTCTGTTTGTTCTTGTTTAGAGGAATTTGATTTTAGCATATATTAATTATATAGAATAATGTGTATCATCATATTTTTAAAGATATAATACTCTTTGGTGGAGTTCAAGTCCTAGTAGCCATCTCATTTATTCCCTTTGTTAATGTGTAACATTCATTCCCTTCCTAAATGTTACATTTTACTATTATGTGTATTTCTATAACTAGAATCTGCATGTAAGATAAGACATGAAAACCTATTCATTTTCCTGTAAAAGGCATGATTTAATATTCCAGTGACTTGCCTATTGTAGATGTCACTGTCCCTAGGAACACTCCTCTGGACTGTATTAAAAAGCTAACTGAGCAAGCCAGGAAGCAGCATACCTCCACAGTCCCTACCTCTGGATTCTTCCCTTTTTGAGACTAATTTAGGTTCATCTTGCCTCTGTTGATATTGACAGAACTGGCCAATTAAGTACCAGTTAAGCAATACTAATAGACCTCCTAAGCTCAGTTACTTATATCCAGTAAAGACTGGACTGAATTCAATTCCTTGAAGATATTTAGTCCCTAATTCTCCTATATAAAACATGGTGAACACACACAACTTGAGCCAACTGCTGATAAAACCAGATCCTTTCTTCAGGTAAGTCGTACTCTATTGATGATAAGTTATCTTCTAAATACTGCAACAGTGAAGAGGTAAAAGAACAGACATGCCATGAAATCAGATGGCAAAGGAAGCGGCCTAGAGGAGGCAAGACAGGTCACAATGTAAACAAGGACCCAGAGCTTAGAGCAGGTGATTACCAGGGTGACATTCAAGCAATTTGATTTTGCCACTGAAAATTCAAAGGAGGAAGTGGCAAACTCCATATAAAAATATTCATAATAATTTTAGTATAAACACATACATTTTCTTGCTTTAATCATCTGAAAAGAACTGGAAGCAGTGCGACTCTGGAGCAGTGAACACAGCTTTCATGTAGACCTTGGAATGAATTTACTACCATTTTCCAAAATTAAGTCAATGTTCCTTAAAGATACTTCATTCTGGGACTGAAAACACAAATATTCAGCATAGGATGTTTTATAGTGCCCCAAACTAAGGAAAAACTACGACAGGAGGAGGGAGGGAAGAAAAAAAAGTTCAGAAAGGAGGAAGGGGGAAGGGAGAAGTAGACAGGGAAAGAAGGGGGGTAGGAAAGGGAAAGGAGGGAAGAGGAGTGAAGGGAGGCAAAAGTGGGGAAAGTGGGCATAGAAAGAGGTGGGGAAGAAGGTAAAGATTAGAAAGGGAGGAGGGGGAGGCCAGGAAGACAGAGAGGAAAATATAGAATAAAGTTTATTTAGGGCATGGGGAGGTGAGCTGAGGGAGGAGAGAGAGGGGGGAGGGCGAGAAAGGGGAAGAGAGAGAGAGAGAGAGAGAGAGAGAGAGAGAGAGAGAGAGAGAGAGAGAGAGAGAGAGAGAGGAGGTTGCTTGGAGGGGGGAGGTGAATGGGAAGAGGGTAAGGGAGTAAGAGCAAGAGGAGAAGGGGAGAGGGAGGAGGGAGAGGGAGGGGCTAAGCAACCCCCTTAAAGTGAGCCAGGCACACCTGGCTGTTGCCAGGTAACTGTGGGGCCTAGACTAAATGCTAAGAGGGAAGAGAAGACTTAGAGAGGAGAGAGGGAGGGGAAAGGAAGAGATAAGGAGGGATGAGGTATATGGGAAGGAAGAAGGGTGAAAAGGAGACATGGGGGAGGGAAAGAAAAGATTCTAGCGATATATACAGTGACCAGGATGTGTTAAAGTCACCTAGGAAGCAAAACTCACTACTGTTCTACCTGGAATGCTCTGAGCAGCTGAAGTTTTTTTTGTTTGTTTGGGTTTTTTTTGTTTGTTTGTTTGTTTTGTTTTGTTTTGTTTTTTAACCAGAAACCCATAGCTGTAGTATAATAATAATAATAATAATAATAATAATAATAATAATAATAATAATAAAGATCAGATAATACAGAACTGAGGGAAAGGACTGGGCAGTGTTTCTCAAACACACAAAGGTCAATCAAAACAAGGAATGTGAGAAATTCTCATTATCAAGAAGACCCTAAGGAGAAACAGTAACTGAATATAATGTGGAACCTGTGCTATCTTAGAAGAGAACATTTAGGCTTCAATTAACAATAATGTTATTGGTCATTATTATAATAAATACATTGTGTTAATCTAATATATTAATAGGTAAACTGGTTGTCCATTATATGGGAACTAAGTAATTTCTCAATTTACTATACATCTGAAAACATTTTATTTTATTTTTTTATTTATTAATATTTCATTATTTGAAATTTTCTTTGCCTGAGCTGTGTGGATTCTTTATTCTCCCCCATTGTTTTTTGAGTTTATTCTTTTTGTAAATATCAGTATTAATAATAAGTCTCAATAAAAGTCAAACAAGAATGCCTACAACTGTGTGCTTTTGGGAATCAAAACCTAGGGGTTTGGGAATCACCCTTCGGTCAGTGGGATGGGTGTAAGTGCCTTCACAAGTTGATCCATCAAGATTTTTTTTAAAGGATGAAAAAGATTTACTAATGAGAAAGTTTGAAAATATGAAATACAAGAAGAATTAAAAAGTAAAATGTGTTATTTTAGAAAAACAATCAGACAAATAAAACCCTGTACAAAACAACTTCAGAAGAAAAAAGAGGGACAAACCCCACAAAATAATAAAGGAAAGAAAAATGATTGCTCACTAACAAAAAAAAATAGAGAGAGACAAAATTGGAAGAATTTATGAAGGAAAATAAAAATAAAAAAACTATTAACAAAATACAATAAAGGAGAGACAGGGTTAGAAGTGTAATAAAAAGAATGCATCAGAGTGCAAGAGCTTTAGCTAGAGGTATCCTGGACATATTTTAGGAGTGTGGGAGGCAACCACAACAGTGAGCTCTGCATAGGTACTTTCAAGACTTCCTCAGTACTAATCATCTTACTGGAGGGATGCAGGTGTGGTTATCAGGTAGGATGCTGAAGCTTGTACAGCAGTGAGTGTCAGGTAGGTGGCTCCAGCGCTTTATCCACCTGCTGCTCAGTGCTATTAAATTCCAGGGTTAGTCCTAGTTAGTGTGATTTGCTTCCAGCCACCTGAGGGTGGGGATTAGCCTGTACTTCTCAACTTGTCAAGATTTTCCCTCTGTGTCCCCTGCCCTGCCAAACTTTTCACAACTGCTTCAATAAACATGTGCATGTCCTTCCAACAGTCTCTCCTTATAGCCTCACCAACAGTTTTCCAGAATCTAAACTAATGTCTTTTCAACTATGCAAGGAAAAAGAAATGCAATATATGTTTGATGGCATTAGAAAAAAACCTGGGGCTGGTGAGATGGCTCAGCAAGTAAGAGCACCTGATTGCTCTTCCGAAGGTGCTGAGTTCAAATCCCAGAAATCACATGGTGGCTCACAACCATCCATAACCAGATCTGACTCCCTCTTCTGGAGTGTCTGAAGACAGCTACAGTCTACTTACATGTAATAAATAAATTCTTTAAAAAAGACTGGTCACATTTTTACATATCCAAATACATTTATTTTTCTTGGTACCACTTATTCATGTCCTATGCCCAAATTTTTCTAATTAGTCTTTGCTTGACTTCCAGATGCTCTTTCTATTATTAGAGAAACTCATTCTTTGTCTATAGTGTGTGCATGTGTGTGTGTTGTACCCCATTAGTCATATATCTTTGGGAGTATTTTAAATTCTTTTTTCAGTCGGGTCACATTTTTTCCTTTATAATTAGCTTTAAATTTTATTTTTAATTGAAATATTATATCATCCATCCACACTGCCACCTCTCATTTTTCTAAGCATTGTTATGCCACCCAGTCCCCAGTCCCTCTCAAATTCATGACTTCTTTTCTCTATTTATTGTTACATATATTATACATAAATACAAGCTGCTAAGTCCATTTAGTGTTGCTTGTATATATATAATTTCAGAGCTGAAGAGCTGGTATTTGAGTAACTGATTAGGGGGGTTCATCCCTGGGACAGACTAACTCTCTGTTGGGTCACTCTTTTAGGAGCCACTACTTCTCATTAGCTATAGGTACTGGCCTTCTCTGGGATGTTAGATGTCAAACTTTTCATATCTCTAGACTACATTTTAACATCAGAGTACTGTTTTTACTCCTTTGGTTCTGGTCTACTCTCTAGACTATCAAACCTATTCCTTGAAATTCAAGAAGGAAGACCAAAGTGTGGATACTTCGCTCCTTCTTTGAATGGGGAACAAAATACCCATGGAAGGAGTTACAGAGAAAAAGTTCAGAGCTGAGACAGAAGAAAGGACTATCCAGAGACTGCCCCACCCGGGGATCCATCCCATATACAACCACCAAACCCAGACACTATTGTATATGCCTGAGAGATTTTGCTGACAGGACCCTGACCTAGCTCTCTTTTGTTAGGCTATGCCAGTGCCTGGCAAATACAGAAGTAGATGCTTACAGTCATCCATAGGATGGAACACAGGGCCCCTAATAGAGGAGCTAGAGAAAGTACCCAAGGAGCTAAAGGGGTCTGCAACACTATAGGAGGAACAACAATATGAACTAACCAGTACCCCCTCCCCCAGAGCTGTGTCTCTATTTGCATATGTAGCAGAGGATGGCCTAGTCGTCCCTTGGTTTTTCGAAGATCATAAGCCCCAGTACAGGGGAATGCCAGGGCCAGGAAGCAGGAATGGGTGGGTTTGGGAGCAGGGTGGGGATGGTATAGAGGGCTTTGGGGATAGCATTTGAAATGTAAAGGAAGAAAATATCTAATTAAAAAAAAACCCTATTCCTTGTGGCATTTGTGTTATCTTCTCAAAACCAAGCTGATGTTCTATGTCATTAACATAGTAACTGAAGATGTCGGCCAGTTTGTGTATGTTACGTTCTGACTTGCAGGTTGAGCTTAGCTAGTTTATTAGTGCTGCAAACCCTGTCACACAGATGTCTGAGAGATTGGCCTAGGCTGTAGAAAACATGGGTCATGATATCCAGGGTTTCCAGAAGACACCGGATGTAGGTAGGCTGAGAAGCAACCAGACCTCATGGGCCAAAGAGGGCATTACTGCCTACTGTCTAGTTGTCATGGTGTGGTTGCTTGATTAAAAGTGGTCCCCATAGGCTCATAGCAAGTGGCACTATTAGAAGGTATGCCCTTGTTGGAATAGGTGTGACCTTTTTGGAAGAAGTATATCACAGGGGTGGGCTTTGAGGGTCTCATGCTCAAGCCACAAGCCCAGTGTGGCAGTCTCTTCTTGCTACCTTCTATATGTAGACCTCTCAGTTGCCTTTCCAGCACCATGTTGGCCTTCATGCCACCATGAATCCCACTATTATGAAAAGGGACTAAACCTCTGAACTGTAAACGAGCCCCAACTGAATGTTTTCCTTTATGAGAGTTGCCGCCATCATGGCATCTATTCCCAACAGAAACTCTAAGACAGAAGTTGGTACCAGGGACTGAGGTATTGCTGTGATAGGCCTGACTGTGCCTTTGTTGGGAGGAATATGGACTTTCGAATTTTGCATTAGAAAAGCATTTGAATACCTTATGTGTAGCTTAATGGGCCATACTAGAAGGAAACATGGAAAACAGTGATTCGGAGGGTGAATTGAAATGCCGGGGCCTGGTTCAAGAGGTTTCAGAGGAGAGGAATATTTGTTTGTAGTCTAGAGACTATCCCCACTATATTTTGATGAAAAATGTGCCTGCTTTTTCTCCATGTCCAAAAATTCTGCCTGAAGCTAAACTGAAGAGTTATGGAGTAAAAGCTTTGGCCAAGGAGATTCCCAGACAACCTAGCATTACTGTGTTACTTAGTATTAACACTCATGGTTATATAGCTCTATAATAGAAAGGAGCAGGCTGAACGAGGAAAAATACAAAATGTTCACTTTGAGAAGAAAAGGAGTACAAGGAAGTGTAATGGAATCAAGCCTGATGCCAAGCAGAATAAAGGCAGTGATGACCTCAGGGCAACATCCTACTCAAGCTTAGGGTCAGGTGTGGTGATGCACACCTTCAATCCCAGCACTTGGGAGGTAGGTGGATCTCTGAGTTCAAGGCCAGCCTGGACTACAGAGTGAGTTCTAGGTCAGCCAAGCTTAGGCAGTGAAGGAAACCATCAAAAACCAGAAAGCTATTGTAGATGTGATTATATGAGAAGGCCATGTTCCAGTCCCAGAAAGCAGAAGAACTTGGCTGGTTTGGCATCATGGCTCTGGATTTCTTCTAGGAGAGAAGAAAGGTATTATAGAATCTCTTTCCAAGACTAAGGAAAGCTACTGAGGCCAGGCATATGTCAGGGGTGTCCATGCATGGAGGTCTAGAGCCATCATCATGTATAGCTGTGAAGGTGAAGCCTGGATTTTCTTAAAGACCCCAAGATGTTGGAGATGTCAGAGCCATGGGATGCCTGCCAAGGAAAGTTGCTAACAGGGAGTGGAGCCAGCCCAAGAGAGAGAAGTGTGTTGCAGTCAACAAAGCTGAAAGCAGTTGGAGATCTAAAGAGTGCTTGATGTCAGACATGGACATGCAGAGTTTGTTTGCTTGGCTGGGCTTTGGTCTTGCTTTGGTCCAGTATCTCCTCACTATGCTCTTTTCCCTCCCTTTTGGGGGTGGTGATGTGTATTCTGTATCATTGTATGTTGGAAGTATGTGATCTGCATTTTGATTTTATAGGGCTCATAGTTAAGAGATTGTATGAGTCTCAGAAGAGACTTTGGACTTTTAAACAGTTTTGAGATTGTTATAAACTATGGGGCCAATTGCATTTTGCATTATGATATGGTTACAAGCCTATGGGGGCCAGGGAGTAGAATGCAGTGGTTTGAATAAAAATGGCCCTGATATGCCCATAGGG
Source organism: Mus minutoides (assembly GCA_902729485.2). NCBI lineage: Eukaryota > Metazoa > Chordata > Mammalia > Rodentia > Muridae > Mus > Mus minutoides. The sequence goes on from LR749502.1 coordinate 3,635,450, forward strand.
AATGACACTATTAGAAAGCCTGGCCTTGTTAGAGTAGATGAAGCTTTGTTGGAGGAAGTATGTCACTAGGGGTGGGCTTTGAGGTCTCAGACATTCAGGCCATGGTCCTTATGGCATTCCTTTTCAGCTGCTTGATGATCCGGATACTGACCTCTCAGCTACCTCTCCAGCACCATGTCTGCCTGCCTGCCACCATGTTTCCTCACCATGATACCTTGCTTAGTGGCTGCTTTTCCAGGTCCTTAGGTCAAAGAAAGCTGGCTTTTTGCTTTAGACCTGCTAGCTTCTGCAACTCCAAATATGGAATATTCATTTTTTAAAATGTCTGAGACCTTCTGTCCATGTTGATCCTGCAGATGCAAGTCAGTCTGCCCATGGCTCTCCACTTTTCACCCTCTTTGAATTTTTTTGACCCCAAGTGCCACAGCTGTTCTCAGCTTACTCTATCTTTCTGGAAATGAAAGTCTCCCTCAGTGGTTTTAAGTAGAATAAAAATATCTATCTCTGAAACACCACTGTTGTTACCATAAAGAGTTTGTTAGAGGAGAACAAAAATCAAGGTCAGGGGACCAGACAGTAAAGTTCTATAGCAGTCAAGGAGAATGTCAGTAGAAATCCAAATTATCTTAGCAACAAGGCAAATGTATTTGTCTTTACTTAGTCATATTTTATCATGGGTCTTCTGGGGATGTTGCTTCTACTAGTTAAACTTGGATTTTCCACTATGAATCCTTATTTGTGTGTCGGAGTTCTGGGATGCTAGGGATTGAACCCAAGCCTGGAGCATGGAGAGCAAGCCAAATCTTCAGCTTCAGGGACATGAATTTCATGCAGTTTCCTTATGTGATTCTGATCTATTGGACTAATTGAAGGAAATACCTCTCAGTGCCTTAGCCTATGTACCATTAAAATTATCCAGAGAGTTTCTGGAAATCCAGTATTCACCTTAAAACAGTATTTTTTCACCCTGGGGGTCATGACCATTGGCAAACACAGACATTTATATTATAATTCAAAGCAATAACAAAGTTACAGTTATGAAGTAGCAATGAAAATAATTTTATGGTTGTGGGTCACCACAACAGGAGGGACTGTATTAAAGGATCGCAGCATTAGGAAGGTTGTGCCCTAGATCAATTGCGTTTTCTAGGTGAGAGGCTCAATTGATTTGTCTCATTTGTCTTATCAGGGAAACAGGCACAATGATGACACCCACCTCAAAAGAATTGTGATAAATTTAAAGAAGTAATTATTTAAATTACTTGCCGCTTACTAGGTGTTCAGTAACCAGCAGATTCTCCTATGTGATCCTTGAAGGATTGTAATATTCATTCAGTGAGTATCACTGATTGCTCTAAATAATGTACAATTTCAGGCAGAAGTGGCAGGGAAAATTAGAGGCTGGTTGACAAGAGAAATTTGGGGTGATGTTTTTGGGGTGTGCATTCTTTTGCTGTACATTAACAAATGCTACTGGGGCCCGTATGTATTCTCATTCTGACAAACTCATTTGATCACTTCATAGAGCACGTTCCATGGAGCAACACTTGGGAGGTATGATGGTTTGTATATGCTTGGCCCAGGGAATGGTACTATTAGGAGGTGTGGCCTTGTTAGAGTAGATAAGACCGTCACTCACCCTAGCTTCCTGGAAGTCAGCTTTTTACTAGCAGCCTTCAGACGAAGACTTAAAACTCTCAGCTCTGCCTACACCTTGCCTGCCTAGATGCTGCCGTGCTCCCACCTTGATGATACTAGACTGGACCTCTGAACTTGTAAGCCAACCCCAATTAAATGTTGTCCTTTATAAGACTTGCTTTCATCATGGCGTCTGTTCCCAGCAGTAAAGCCCTAACCAAGACAGGAGGTTTGGGACTTTGAAAAGTTCTGTCTAGAAGAGTGACTTTCTTCCCATTCTCCACCACTGTCTCCTAACTTGTTTGATTCTACTTCCCAATCTTCACCACAGGAAGAATTGCCTTTTAACTTTGATCAACTGGTAAGTCAGTCTAATTTGTATAGTGACCCATAGAGCCCAGAAGCAGCAAGAATAAATAGCCAGGTTTGTTAGAAACTTTCAGAGACTCAGATTCAAATCCTATCTATAACACATAATAGGCAAACAGTCTTCTCTGTGCAAGTAATATGAAGCACATGACTTTGTTCCACAGAAAGAAAATAAATGGCTAGATATGAGGTGGTAGTGCATCAAGAACAAAAGCTCCAGATTTTGAAGGCCTACACATCGGCTAGGACCAATGTGGAGAGACTAGCACATAATAGACCTTTGAAAAGCTAAAACCATTAATGCTCGATAATGTTCAGATTCAACTGAGAAAAGATGACTCCAGAAGCCCGAGCAGTCAGGGGGCAGGGACAGTTAGGAAGGTCAAGGTGCTAAGGAGTGCTCAAGAAGCTACCAATTACCAATTCCAGTTCCCACCACTCTGGATTTTTTAAAAGAAGGTTGTCTAGCATCTCTAAGCCTCAGTTGACTCATCTGTAAAATGGACAAGTCTGTGATACCTACCTCACAAGGATTTTGGTGAAGATGGCAAATAGCCTGCCATTTACTAGGTACCCAACAAAAATAACTACTTTACCCTTTCAAGGTAAAACAATTTCCAGTCAAAGCACTACCACCAGTGCTTCCTTTTCTTTCATGAAGCAATCTATATCTGATTAACTCTTTAGATGTACCTCTTGGGGTAGAACTATAATGTGTCCTTCAATTCCTCCTGAGGAAGATTTGGCTCAAAATCTGTGCTGAGGTAATTAATGGCCTCTGAAAATCATTTGCACAAATACTTCTGCTATCACAATGAATTAAAAAACGCATCCTGATCCCATACTATACTTGGTACAGAAATGGAGCTGCAAAGACCAGACATACTCCTGCCTAGAGATTAGCTACTCCTTGATCCCTTTTCCCTCAGAAGCTCTCTGCTGGTCTGATTTTGCTGAGATAGGCTAGAAAACTTCTGGTCATTAAAATGGCAGTGGAGGACTTAGGAAGACTTCAAACTCCTCATGACAAGAGACAAAAGCTCTAGCTTTGCAATAAACCTGCCAAATTAAAAAAAAAAAAAAAAACAACCCCCAAAAGCTGTTTACCACATCTGGCCTCTTATTTACCACATTGGGCCTCTAGTGTCTTCATAGGGACTATGACCTCCTGAGGCTTTCCAACAGACCAACCAATTACATCCAGTTGGCTGGTTCCTAAAATGGAGTACTTGAGATTACATGTGAGTGTACCCCGAGTTTACTTATCACTGTTTCTCTGAAAAAGTCAGGCATTGCCTCAACCTCCAGTTGCCCAGGTATATACAGGCTGACCAAAGTTCTATGTTACCATATCCGGGTTGTGGCATTTGGGAAAGTTTCTCAATCTTGTCATATTCAAAGTTTGTCATTTGTAAGTCACAAGAGGACTATCTCCCCATAGCTGTTAGATTTGAATAAGACAATGCTTAACAAATGTTGCAGAAACTCTCAGTAAATGCTATCTATCATGGTAATTGTTAAACCAAGTTGTTTTTAAAAGCAGAAAGGTCATTGGTTCTCAACCTGTGGGTTGAAAATCAGATAGTCTGCATATCAGGTATTTATATTACAATTCATAACAGTAATAAAATTAGTTATGACATAGCAATGAAAATAATGTCATGCTTGGGGTCACCACAATATGAGGGACTCTATTAAAGGATTGTTAGCATTAGGAAGATTGGGAACTGCTGAGATAGATAAACTCAAAACATTTCCATCTCAGGGCTATGGTTTGAAGGTGAATCTACTCAAGTGTTTTCTTTTCTTTGTTTCTTCCTTCCTTTTTTTCTTTCCTCAAGTGTTTTTAATGGTCAAAGTACTTCACAATTTTGCTCAAGAAATAGCTGATAACAATGGAAGGAAGAGTTATCTTACATTTGTTTTGTACAGATGTGAATGCTGAATTATTGGAGAAAGCCAGCTCTCATGTTTTGAGTAGAAATGGATGGGAATTGTTACAAGCTGTCTGGAGTGTCATTCTCTTCTAAATTAATTATCTAGCTGCAATTCACCCCAGTGATACCACTCTGTGGACTCTATTCCCAACAACTTAAAAGCATTGGAAATCAAAGGTGTGGCTTTGAGCAGGTGTATGGCCAAGTCAATTGTGCTTCCAAACAGAAGCCTTTTTAATGTTATCCTCTAAAAGAAAGACGTGGTTTCCATGGTGTATTTTTAAGTGAGGGAAGTAAGCATACATACTTGGATGTCATTGTTGTAAAGTCAAATGAGCAAAACATCCCTCAAGAATGTATTAGTACATATATTCTATATAATTGTACAGGCCAGCAAATATACATTTAAATGTGTTCTAGTTTCTCTCACTTCCTGTATTTTTCCCAGGGAGGTTGAGATGTAATGAGGAAGGCCTCATTTTTCATAAAGAAGATATCTTTCGTGAATATTTGTAATTTTTGTATTGCTTAGTATGATTTAGGCAAATGTAGATTTTTGTACAATGCTCCAAGAGACCACCAAGATGTTACTGGGGCATTTCTCAAAAACACAAAAAATAATGTCCTCATTTCTTATTTTACACAAGCAGAATTTTCAAATTTCACTTCAATGTTACATTAGAAATTGAGGAGTAATTGGCCGTCCTCCTCAGAAGGACTGGTAATTGGGGCTGACTGGGTAGGATGGGCACGCCTTTGGTGACTTTGAAATTTGGTTCCATATTTCTGAGTCATCAACTCAAAGAAACTAAAATTTCCCTTAAGCACTGCATTTCAAGAACCATAAGCTCTCTCAGAGTCAACAGATTAGCAAAAGGTTCCTCAGTAGGAACCATAAGCTATCTCCCAGCATCTCTGTCTCATTCCCATTGCAGGTCTGGTCTCATGTAAACTTCTCTCCCCAGAAAACTCCCTTACATAGCCTTTTGATTCAGGATTCAGCATCATATTCTCATCCTTGTAATGAAGGTCCTCCATTTTATTTCTCTGTTTTATAAAGTTTCCTCTGAGGTTAAAAACCTTCAATCTCAGAGGAAAACTTCCCAACACATAGGATGTGAAAGGGGTGAGGACAATTTTTGAGGACAATGTTTCCGGTGAGGTAATAATCAACAGGATGTTCAAAGGAGAGATGAACTGCCCCATCCTACAGGGGAGCTCTTTAAGGTAAGGAGTAGACAACTTAAAAGGGTTTCAGAAAGTCCCTGAAGGTGACAAGATTCAGAAGGTCCTTCCTTCTCCCCCAAGAGTATATAAGCAAAGTCTGCCAACCTAAAAGAAGACTCTCAAGCAAGCCAAGCTACTAAGAAGATTCTTAGGCAAGCTGGACTTCTTAGACCAACCAGCCTAGATAGAGCAGAGATCAGTCAAGTAGCTTGAAAGAAGCAGAGACCAGTTAAACTGCCTAGAAAAAAACAAATACCAGATGTGCTGCCTGGAAGACCCTCAAGACAAACTGAGACACACACTCCAATGTGATGAGCTACCTGAATGTTGTGCTGCGTACGCATTTGGTGATGGAGCTGCTTTTGACTCATTTCTGCCTATATATTACCCAACTAAAACTCATTGGTTCACCAAGTTGGATTTTGGTGGTATCTATAATTTGGCCTTTTATCAGTTCCCTATCTGTAGTAAGTAGATATTTGTTCAAGTCTCCCCAGAATTAGTGTCACACACCACTCTTGGCTGTGCATGTACATTTTTAAGAATGTTCTCACAATGCTCAACCCTACAACACTGTGTTCATTATGGGTCACAGGTGTGCTGCCATTAGGCCTTGTCTTTTGACTTTTTGAAGGTGTAGAAACACTCTACTCCATCCGTTTCAGCAGAAACATGGAATATCCCCAAAGCTGTGTTAAGTTACTATGTCATTTGTACCCTCCTTTATTGGTTATTTAATAAACGTGTATGAAGTCCCTGGTTCTGTACTGAACCTTGGAGAAATAAGAGGAAGCATAAATTGAGGCACTCTCTGTTCCTTTGTACAGCATAGATCAGGGGAGATAGGCAGTAAATTAGTAAACAAACGAATAAATAAATAATTACAAGTTGCGCATCTGAAAATCAAGAATAGTGCTGACAACCATCAGCAAAACTCATTAAACAATGTGACTTACTCACATATGTGCCATATTTTTAGTGTGGATAGATATGGCTTGGTTAGCTTGTTTACAGTGTTGGTAAGCTTAGAAATGCTTTTTACTTGTTTATGATTTTCAAAGTGACTATATTCTAATAGCAGAACTACTATTCCTGTATGAGACAGGAAGAAGTAACTCATGAACACCCAAATTCACAAAACAAAACATAACCGAAACAGTAGAAGGAGGTTGCCATACATGTCTGTAATTGGACAGAAACTGTGGACTTTCTTAGTGGCTATTGGACTGCTATGCCAATAGATTTGAAAGGGATTATTGACATATTTTTTTTAAATCCTTTTATCAGAACATCTCTCAAGATTAGCTCTAGCTTTACTCAGGTTAAGGGGAAAAGATTAAAAACATACATAATTCAGTAGAAGTAGTGGTACTAGTATAGTAGCTGTGTGTGTACATGCATGCATGCATGTGTATGCTGGCTGGTTTTGTGTCAACTTGACAGAAGCTACAGTCATCAGGGAGGAAGGAGCCTCAGTTGAGGAAATGTCACCATAAGATTCAATTGTAAACCCATTTGTGGGTGGTGCCATCCCTGTGCTGGTGGTTCTGGATTCTCTAAGAAAGCAGGCTGAGCAAGCCATGGGGAACAAACCAGTAAGCAGCCTCCTCCATGGCCTCTACATCAGCTCCTGCCTCCATTTTCCAGCCCTGTTTGGGTTTCTGTTCTGACTTCCTTCAATGATGCACTGTGCTGTGGAAGTATAAGCTAAATAAACCCTTTCCTCCTCAACTTGCTTTTTGGCCATATCACTACAGCAATAGAAACCCTGACTAAGACAATGTATGAGTGTGTGTGTGTGTGTGTGTGTGTGTGTGTGCATATGCATCTTATAGCACAGATGCCAGAGGTCAAATTTCCAGACTCTGTCGGCAGACTTTTGGGATTGAATTCAAGTCATCATGTTTTTAAGGCAAGAGTTTCATCAGCTTGAGCCATCTTGCCAGCCCCCAAAGACTTTTGTTTTAAAAAGAAGTATTCATACCAGAAAAAAAAAAAATAGAACTGCTTACCTTATAAAACGCTAGAGACACAACTCATTCTCCCTGCCTCTGTGTCTAGCTCCATCCCTGACTCCTCCCACTTCTCTCTTTCACATACATATGTATGCACTCAGGCATGTCCACATGCATGCACACACGCAAAGGACACCTGACAATTGTTAGTAAGTGGTGACATGCTGGGAGAGAGGATTACAGATTCCCTGTCCTTGTTCCCATCTCTCATTCTCCAAAGACAGCTAGGAGCAAGATGAAAGTGATCACTCCAACCCAGACCCCTGACCCCTGACCCCTGACTCCTGACCTTGGATGAGTTCTAGCCTAGAATCAGTTCTAGTTTGCAGAAAAATCTTGTTCTATGTTGCTGAAGTTGCTGCCCCAGGATTTTAAACCAGTGAATGGAATTCTCGAACCACAGATATGTGCTTGGCCTACAAAGGACTATAGCATTCAATCTACGTCCTCAGCCAGTACAGCACAGCTGAGAGTCAAGATATGCTTATAGAAAGAAAAAAGCAGTTCTAGAGTCTGTCATTTAACCAGACTTGAAGTCAGAACTTCTTTCTAAATTCATTATTCAATTAATTCATATTTTCTGTAAGTATCCAGTCTATTTATTAGAATTAATTTTACTGGTAAGGCTTCTAAATGTATCACAAATTCATCTTATTCAACAGAACACGCTGGGCATCATTTAACCTTTTTCTGATGACTCAGGGTCATCAATATGAATATCCTTTATTGTCCCTCGTCTGCTTTTGCATTATTCTGAATTCTCTTTCTTTCCACATCTGGCTGTCAGCTGTCACTGCTAACCCACAGTTAATGAGCTTGTCTCTCCCAACCCTCTTAGCTCTCAGCTAATCACTGATAATAACAGCAAAACTACATTGATCCTCTGCAACATGCCAGGCCCTGTGCTAAGTAATTTGCATGGATTAATTAATTAAATCCACAGAACAACTCTTAAAGCAGGTACAATTATTATCCCCAAATTACAGATGGAGTAACCAAGGCCCATGAGGGTCAAGTAATTTGCCTGAGGTTACACAGCAACCATGGACTATGATTAGGATTTGACCCCTGCTCTGCTAGTCTCAATAGTTTAAGTCCTTTTACCACCACACCCACCAAGGTCATTCAAACCTTTTTAACAGTAGACAGACCAGAATTGTTCTTTGTGTGTGTGTGTGTGTGTGTGTGTGTGTGTGTGTGTGTGTGTGTGTGTGTGTGTGTAATATACTAAAGCTAACAGTCTAGCACCAGCACATCTGTTACCTGGAACAGACTGTGTCATTCTCTGCCGACAGAGTCTAGACATTTGACCTCTGGAGAGGTTTGGAGTTTGGAGAACCAATTCAGGGCCTCTTTGTTTCAAGAGTCACTGCCACCCATCTTCCCTGTGATCACTACTAACACTGGTCATGATTAAATGATTTTACAGTCCATCAGTAGGTCATAACCTGGAAAATACTTTCACGTATTTCTCCAAACAATATGAGGTGCCAGTATCCATGATGTTGGTGTGAAGTAGAAAAAAATTGGTCTTTCCTTCTGATGCTTAAATGCATCTGTCAAAAACATATGCTAGGGTGCTGACTTTGTTACATAGTGAAAAAATACACACACACACACACACACACACACACACACACACACACACACACATATACGAATGACATGATGACATGACTACTGCTTGCCAGAAAATGGTTTAAAATAAATAAATCTCCATGCTAAAATTATGTACACTGTCATGATACAAAATGATGCTCGGAACCTTATATATAATTTTACGTGCTAGACACAGAACCCAAGAAATAAAATATGTAAGAGTGTGTATCAAACTGGTAAATTGTCCCAGTGTATCTGCCTATTCAGGATTTATGACATGCCTTTGGTCTCTTTGGCATCTGTGTGCTAGATTCACAAATCAGATTGCCACACAAAATACAGGGCAATTTCACTGAATAATAAAAACATCAGTATAAGTATGACTCACATGACATTTTGCATATATTCACACTAAAAAAGTTCATTATTGATCAAAAATTACTGAAAATATAAATATTGTATGTCATCATTGTAAAGAAATGGTTAAGTATTTGAGCTGATAGGATTGTTCATTAGCTTGGTTTCCTCCTATAATGCTATATGGATTACAACATCATATTTTACTTCATAAATCTATATAGGGGTTATTTCACAATTAACAATAAAATTTAAAACTGAGGAACACATTTAGAAGTCTTCCTGCTTATTTGGATTTTACATTTTCTTAGACATCCTGTGTTATTCTGTAAATCTGTTTTCCAATGCAGAGCTGAACTGATCCACCTCAGGGAACTTAATCAGTGTTCCAATGAGACAGGAGCTATGTGGAAATTCTGTTGAAATAGTTCTGGGCCTCTTAGGAGGCAGAAAATAGGTCAAGGCCAAGTGTGCAATGGGAGAAGAGAAAAAAGGAAAGTTGTTAGAGTGCATCTGTTATGGGGGCTTTGAGGAACAGAGACAGGGTTAGAAGAACAGGGAGTTTGGAGAACCAATCTAGGGCCTCTTTGTTTCAAGAGACAAAACTGAAGCTGAGATGGAATGGAAACTGTGTCGGTTCAGCAACAGATGAGTGTAATGAGGCCATGTGTTTGGCCATTTAAAGAGCTTTCTCAGAAGGCTGTGAGATGACAATGAGCCACTTAGATAACATTTCTATAAAATACATATGAGTACTCTACCATGACAGAAAAATCATTATGGTGCTGACCTCCCACTAAATGCATGACACGACACTGTACCGACTCTGCTATGTATGTCACCTTGCTAGGATTTTCCAGTGAAGCTCCAAGGCAAACACCATTACCACCTTCATTTCTAGGTGAAAAATCCGAGGCCAGTGGGTAGTAGGGAATCTGCCCAGGGTCACAGAGCTTATAAATGACAGAGTTGGAACTTGAACCCAGATATATCATGCTCTCCACCAGCATATTATAAGGTTAAAAGTCTTGTGAAAATAAATTAAGGAATGCTGGAGAACAAACATACTTTCTGAAGTATTAGATGAAGGGACAAAAACCATGAACAGATGGACACTCTAATTCTTACATCATCCATGTATCATAGTGGTGGGGAGGAGGAGAGGCTTCTTTATGGGATAAGTTCTATTGTTGTCCTGGATCTTCCCAAGTAGGCTAGACTGGCTGGTCAGTAAGCCACAAGGACCCACCTATTTCTGCCCACCTGCTCTGTGCTGTAATTACAGTGAATTCTACTGTACTTGAATTGTTTCATGTGTGTTCTGGGCATTAAACTGGGGTCCTCATGATTGGAAGGCAAACACGTTATTAACTTTATCTACCCAGCTCCAGCAAGGTATCCTTCAACCCTAGATTATAACCTTGTCAAAGCAAAAACCAAGGCGGTAAAGTGGCATAGCCAAACTTCCCCAGAAGCACCAGATTCCCTTGGCACTGTGTCCAAACACTGGAACCTGGGAAGGGGAGGAGAAACTCTTACCATACTCTTACCATAAGGGTCAGGGAAACTCAACCTCTAATCTGTGCTGCTCCATGGGTTTAAAGTCTTACAGTAAATGCAGCAAACATTTAGAGAACACAGGGTTAGTCTCCCAGTCAACATTCTTTCTATGACAGGGACAACAAAAAGCCAAGAACCCAGAGGAGCATTAGACACAGATGGTTTTGTGTTATCCAGATTTGAGGACTGTGATTATTTGTGGTCAGCTCATTTTCTCCCGCCTCTACCCCAACCCCCAGAAGACCAGCTGAGCTAGGCAAGATCAAATCAGTCAGTGAACTAAAAGGCTGCAGTCCACATGATGTGCTGATATCAGTTCTCTGGGACTTGGAGAAAAAGAAAGAAAGAAAGTTCAGTTGCTGATTTCCTCAGTGTAAAGACAGCCACCATGATGGCTGGTTCCAAGCTGCCCAGATGTCCTCACTGCATGGAAGTATCATATACAGCCGCTCTCCATCAGTTGCACATGTCAAGTCAACTTCAGCAACACACTGTCCATGCAGTGCACTAAATGAGAAGTGGCTTCACTGAATAGCAGTTTAGTCACATAAGGGTAAGCATTTGCTACAAATACAGATATGGGTCTACATTTATTTGTATATGCTTTTACTAATATAGAAATTATATTCAGTATACTATCATAACTTTTTTAAAGTCACTAACCAATATAAGTACATATGTAGTGTCTCTCATAGCCTAGACTAACTTTGAACTTCTTATCTTCTTGCTTCTACCTCTCCAATACTGGGATTGGAGGCCTGGGCCACGACATCTGTTATATGCTATGCTTAGGATAGAACCCAGGGCTTTGTGAGTGCTAAGCATGCACTCGACCACTGTGATACATGCCCAATCCCATTCTCACTGTCATGTTTAATGGTCAGTTTATACACACAAACACAGAAATGAAGTAGTCATATGTGCCATTATATCAGTTATTAGTAAATAGCAGTTACATGCAAAATTTCCCTTTTTCCTTTCTTAGTATTTCTAGATCACTTTCTTTATAGTTGTCACATATTCTATATTCATATGCATGTATCTATCTATATGTTCATACAGTTAGCTATCTGTATTCATGGGTTCAGTGACTTTTGATCCAAACCAAGTGCTTTAGAAGCTATGCACAGTGGCACATGCTTTTAGTCCCACCACTTGGAAGACAGAAGCAGGTTGATCTCTGTGAGTTTCAAGGCCAGCCTGGTCTAAATAGCATTCCACGCTATCCAGAGAGACAAAGTGAGACCCTGCCTCAAACAAATCAAAACAAAAAACAGAAATAATAAAACATTTTAGAAAAGTATAGTATTATATACTGAATATAACTGGAATCATATTCTATAATTATTATCTAAACAGTATGACTGCTATTTATTTAGCACTGGGTATTGTAAGTGACAGAAAATTTAAGGTATACCAAAGATGTGCATATATTTTAGGCAAATACTGTATCATCTTTTTAAATCTGGGCTCATCTTTGTATGTATCTGTGTGCATGTGCACAAGTTCATGTCTATGCAAGTATGTGTGTATATATACATGTCTGTGCACATATTATGTGGCAATCAGAGGGTGACACTGAGTGTTCTTTCTCAGATATTGTCCACTCTTATCCTTTTATCGTTTTTATTTATTTTTTAGATAGTCTCTTCACTGGCTGCCTGGGCAACAAGTCCTAGGATCTACCTATTTTTGTATCTCCAGTAGCAAAATGGCAGACAAACACCATCACAACTGCCATTGTCACATGGGTACTGGGGTCAAACTCAGGTCCTCATACTCTCATTGCAAGGACTTTACCAACTCTCAGCCTTTCTGCATTATCATACTTAAGAGGTTGGAGCATCTAAGGGTCTTAGTTCCTGTGTGTGTTCATGAAACTAAACCTTCATGGACACTGAATGACTTATGCTATGTGCACATACACACATATATGCACTGTTACACATCAGTGTTTGAAATAAGAACATGATTTCTTATTATTTGCATGGAGGCTGGTATGTAAAAAAAAAAAAAAAAAAAAAAGAAAAACAAAAACAAAAACCCACCTCAGAATCTCAACCATCTTCTCGTGCCTTACCCCGCTTTTCTAAGTGCTACTAAAATAGAGAAAGTCAATTTCCAGTATTCCAGTCTTACACCAGACAGTGCCTTTACCAAAGACTAGCTGTGGCACATGAAGGAAGACTGGTTTACAGCAGCAGTCAAGTTCTTAGCACGTCATTACTGTCTTCTAACCTAGCCTTTCACAAATGAAGAGCAACTGGGACAAGCTGGTTTTGAGAGACCTTTTCTATGCAGACTTGAGTTCTCCAGTCTACATCAGATCATTTGTATCATTCCTACAAGTACCTTGTAGAAAAATATAGGTCCTTAGTCCTCTATTTAGTTTATTAGGCTAGCTGGCAGAATTACTGTTGTTCAGTTACAATATGTCTTAAATAGACTTGTAGGAAAACTCATGATATAATTAAAAGGCAAGCAGGTGTATTTGGCAGTTTTCCTAAAAAACCACCCAACATGAAAAATTTCACGACATGGGAAAATGTGCTCCAGATTTCCAAGTGACTTACATACTAATGTCTGCAACATGACATGATTCATTTGTAAATTGGGGGCTGTCAATTGGGGACCAGGTGGTCTGATCTAAATAGATCAGAGCCTTATGCTTCTCATATGGAAATGTCTTTACAGATGTGCTATTGTGATCAATGAATAATTTTAAAGCAATTGGGAAATGTTAATTATTGATCCTTCCTTGCCTCACTAAAGGGTCTACAAAATACCACACAAATTCCATTTGTTGTATGCATTACCAAATATCTGTGCTGATTGGCTTCTGCCTCCCCACCTCTGGCTATTTTCAAGTGATTTACTTACAAGGTTCAGATTTATTCAACAAGAGTGAGGCTAAAATCAGTGATCTATTGTTATCACTTTGAACATATCATTAAAAAATACATACTTGAAAAACCAAGGCAGGAGGATTGCTCCAAGTTTGAGGTCAGCAAGAGATATGAAGTGACAACTTGTCTCACAGTAAAATAAACAGACAGACAAATAAACAAACAAATAATGAAAATGCAGTTACCTTTAAAAGTAAATGCAATTTCCTCTTTTCAAGCAATAGAAAGAAACAACTGTGGGATAGTTTCCCAGTACTGATCTCCCCCCTCCCCGCCCCCTGATTTTCAGTACTTGTACCTGGTTATCACTATAACACCTATCCTCAGCTTTCTAGTTTCTTCCTTCAGAATACTTCAATCATTTTCTTTATGAATATTAAGAAGCTACTAGTTTCTTTATTTTAGTAGAGAAGGACTATTATTTTAATCTGTTCTTCAAATGTGTGCTCTGTGGTATAAAAGCTCACTCACCCAGAAGGTTCTAGCATTGATTTCAGGCCCCTCAATGGACATACCATCTTGGTACATATGGTTCCACTCTTACTGGAGACATATAAAAAAGAAGCTGAGCACCCAGACTAAGCACGAGGACAGTTTGAAGTCCAGATGGTTAGTCTCTGAAATTAAACGGTCACTGTCCTTGGTCCATCTAAAAGATTATTTTCTCACTTCACAGGATTCCCCTTGCAGGACTCTGACTCGTCACCAGAAGTTCCTTTTAATCCTAGAGCAGGTGATAAAAGAGGCAGTTGTGAAACTGCATCCAGTTCTTTGAAGATAGGAGACTAAAGCCCAGAGGGCACTAACACTCCAAGCTCAGAGGGAAAGGCACAGACAAGAGAAACCTGTCTCCATTCTGTATAAGATCAAACTCCTCATCATTTCTTGAGTAAGGATAGAAGTGGATGGGAAGAAAATCCAGTGTGTGTGTGTGTGTGTGTGTGTGTGTGTGTGTGTGTGTGTGTGTTTCAGATTGTGTTGGGACACAATGGGTCCCTTGACTATTTTCAAGTTTCAGGAATAATAACTTTGTGGTAATTCTGTTTCACCTGTCTTTCTGCTTGGCCAGGTGATGTTCCTTGAGAGCAAGAGATAAACAGAAACTCTCTAAAAGAGTTTTCTAAAATTCCAATATTAACATATGGAAAACAGTGTACAAGCTAACAGATTGTCTTAATTTGGTAAAGAAAAACAATTGTGAAATTGATGTGACAAATTTCTTTCCATGTTTTGGCTCTTAAACTGCAATGTCCCTGAGCCAATATTACCTGGTTTGTGAGTACCGGAAACACAACTAGTCTCTTTCCACCAATTTCTGTATGTCACGGTATATAATGAATACACGGCTTGTATTTTAAGAAGAGATATTTTTGTATGAAGTTCATCATTTATGGAAGGATGTCAGCAGACTGCCTAAGAACTCAGGCCTGAGTTAGAGACAAGGATTAGCCAATAGGAAGCCAACAGCCGAGCACAGTGCTTGGCCCACATTGGACCTTCAACAAATACTGAGTGCTGTCTCTGCTCTCATTGTTAATTACTCCTTTCATCGAGTAACCCCCCCCCATCCTCTTTACATTAAAAGCAGTTCAAGGAACACTAGAACTGTTTCTGATCCTGGCTGAAGCTGTGGAGTATTGTGGACTAATCACCTTTACAGATCTCTGGTCTTTCCTAATAGCAGCGAAAGAAATCCAAACATATGCCTGATAAGCTCTTGTGATTCTTCCTAATTGCAGCCTGGCTCTCTGTCGCAGCTGGAGGACACACTGTTCCAAGATTCCTTCTGCTACTCTCCCATTAATCACAATATGGTATCCTCAAACTCAGATGATGTATAGCAGCATATACTGCTTTATACACAGTTCTGACATTATTTGTAAAATAGACCATCTAATAGAGATCTCATGAAAATACGCTCCTTTCCAGTTGGTTGCTCATTATTAACAGGCTTATTTCAATTAGGCCGTGTGGTAAGAATGAATGCTATTGGAACTGATGTATTCGTGTCATGAGGAAATGGCAGTGATTTTTACTAGTCTTGCCAAATTTAGCAAGTAAAGTCCAGGATGCCAGTTTAATCAGAATCACAGATAAACTACAAAGGCGTGGTGTGTGTATGTGTGTGTGTGTGTGTGTGTGTGTGTGTAAGTGGATCATAAACACTGCATGAGATAAACTTAGGCTAAAAAGTTACATGTTACCTGAAATTCAAATTCGACAGATCATCTTAAATTTTACCTGGCAACCATGTTTTTATACAACTACTGTATTCATCTTTACTTGTGACATTCTAAATTTACAAATTTAATGGCACAAAGAATATAAATTCAGCAAACAGTACTAGTATTTTCTATCACAAATATTTTTTAAATGTTGTGGGATTTCCGTCTTCATCTGAATAAATTTTGACAATGACTTTTTTGTATTTTTTATTACATTTATTTATTTTTTTTAATAGAACACTCATTACCAACCTCCCGGTCTGCCCTCCCACAGTTCCTCATCCAATTCCTCCTCCCCCCCACCCCGACCATGATTTTACAAGTCCATATGATACAGACTTTCTAGAACAAGGAATAAGTACATTAACAAACCACCAGAAATTACCAACAAATCATGGTTAGGTATACACTCAAGTTAGGTTACTTTGAAATGAATCTCATGTTGCAAACTAGAGCTTCAAGCCATCCCACTGAGAAAGGCTTCTGCTAGTTCACAGAGGTCATATTTACCTGTAGTTAGTGCCATTTCCTCGTTCCTAGATAAGATACGACAGAGGGAAGCATTTGGTTCCAGGTGAGTGGGAAAGGCTGTAAGAAATGAGAAGATAACAGTGTTTGCTTCAGGTGGGAATGTATCAAGCAAACCGCTCACCCTGACACACAGTCACAACACCAATAAGTAATCATAATGGTTCTATTAGCACCCATTAAAAATCCCAGGCCTGTTTCATTCAGATTTATGTGAAGAATATTCTGACTGCACAAGTGCCATCACTTTCCTTGTCCAGAGGCAGAGGGGTGCCATGAGGTTGGCATTTAATTAATGACAATGAAACTAGAGAGATTCAACATCATGCCCCGGCTGTGTTCACAGTGGAGTAGCTACTTCAGAATCTGAAAGGAAAAGAAGGATCTGAATATGGGGGAGCCACTGGCATCCCCATGAACATTAGTAAAAATCAGACAAGCGCTATCTTTCCCACAGCATTCACAAGACAGAGGAGAACTAAGGAAATTAAGCACAAACTTGCAGCTGCAAGCTTGTCCCGTTCCCTTCTGTCACTCTGCTCCTAGAGACACTGCCAGGTTGCTGTTAATTGGATCATTTCAAACTCATCGACTGGCACTTATTGTTTAAAGGTGCTGCTGCGGTGCTCCTCCAGCCTCCGGCCTAGATCTGTTTGGGGATATATCTGGATTTTAGGAAGATTTCTAACCTCCCAATGTACTTAGCAATTCACAGAAAGGGAAGAAGGACAGGAAGGTGCAAGGGAAGCATTTTGATAGGGTCTAATTTTTCTCTATATAGTAGGTCTTCAGATTACAAAATGTGTTTTTTAAAAACACAATTATAAAGCATTTGCACATCATTCTCTGTGGCAACTCATTCCCCAAAGAAAACACAGGGCTGTGAAGTATCAACTTCTCTACCCCTGCCTTGTACTACTATCTTTAAATCTTCTGTCACTCAAAGAAGGAAACCATGGTATCTTCTGGATTGGACAGTTTCCAATAACATAGCCCTATGGAATAGCCATGTAGTATGTTCAGGATATGAGAAGGTTTGGAGCAAAAACCTTAGCTTTAAATCCTGAATTTGTGACTTACTGTGTTGCCGTTCTTCCTTAGGCCAGTGGCCTTATCTGTAAAATAGATAGATTAGACCTAATGAGAAAATGCACATGGGACTGATTTGTAAATGGGAGAGCAATATAAAAATAGTACTGATTGCTCTTACTCTAGGACTCAAAATGGAATTTCCACCTTATATTGGTAAGTTGGCAACAGGGCAAAGGTGGCTTTGAAGAGGTTCCTGGCGGTTTGCAGAAGGTCGTAGTCTGGAATGTTAAGCATCATTCTGGCTTAAAGACTAAAAGACTGACCTTGCAGCCCTTATTTACATGCGTCCTCTCAATGACTTTTTGTGAGTCTAAGTAGAAAATCAGCTCCCTTTTTTCTTTCTTTTTTTCTTTTTTTCTTTTCTTTTCTTTTTTTTTTTTTTTTTTTTTTTTTTTTTTTTTTTTTTTTTTTTTTTTTTTTTTTTTTTTTTTTTTTTTTTTTTTTTTTGCACAGCTCCTTCCTGAAGAATTGAACCTCCCCTTCTTCTGACAAAAGATGGGTCTTTCCCAAAAGGGAACTGGGAAACATACGCAAGCAAACCATTCAATTTATGTGGCTTGCATCTTCTTAACTGCCACCAGATCCTACTCACCAAACATTTGAGTCCATTAATGGCTTACACCAGTCCCAACAGCACACTCTTATAAGCTCTAACAACATCAAAGCTCCTAGCAAAATATAAAAGCTATACCACAAAAATGACATGAGTATTTAGATTGAATTTGAAAATGTCTTGAAGGCAAAACTTTGCTACTTTTGATATAGAATTACCATCGCTTAGGACTAATGTAGGTATCATTCATTGAATTCTCCTCGATGTATAAAGCAAAGAGTTAATTATTTTGTTTTATTTTCCCTTTCAATGCAGGGGCTAGAAACCAGAGCTTCACACACTTGAGGTAAGTACCACGCCACTGAAACGCACTCTGCAGACTCCGCTGATAATGCCTTCTGTAGCCTCAACAACCTCAGGAGAAATAAGATTTTAAACATCATAATTTTCAGTCCTCTTAATTATACAAATTAGTGGGTTTTATTTTAATATTTACACTCTGCTATATGGCAGACTTTGATTGCAATCTCCTTCCTAAACTCCCTGGGTCTCCCTGGACCCTCTCCTCTTCCTAATACTTTCCCTTGTTTTCAGGTTAACGTGGTAGTTGTTATTGTTGTTTCCACTTATCAGAAAAACTATGTGATGCTGGTCGTTCTGAGACTGGTTAATTTGCCTTATTTGATAGTAGATTTAGCTACTCTGGCCAATTCGGCAAAATCTAGGTAATTTAGCCAGGTCCACTTATCTGTAAATGGGCATCTACACTGATTCTCCTGTCTTAATTATTGTGAATATTGGCACAAACCAGAGTAAAACATAAGTTGTTGACTCTTGTATTCAGAGGCTGGCAGAGACTTAAAATACAAGGGAACAGAGGTTAAGTGGTCATGGTGAGTGTGAAATGTGGCATTATTTTTATTTTTTATTTTTGTTTTAGATTTGAGTATCCAATTGATAGTGACCTAAGACAATTCTTTCCACATTTTTATTGATGCACAAATGGCAGATATTTGAGCACTATTTGATTTATTCTCTTTTCCAACAGAATTATTAAAAAATACTTGAATGGGGGCTGGTGAGATGGCTCAGCGGGTTAGAGCACCCTACTGCTCTGCCGAAAGTGATGAGTTCAAATCCCAGCAACCACATGGTGGCTTACAACCACCCGTAACAAGATCTGACGCCCTCCTCTGGTGCTTCTGAAGTCAGCTACAGCGTACTTATGAAGAATAATAAGAAATGAATCCTTGGACTGGAGAGACCAACCGGAGCGAGCAAGGCTGTCCGGAGCGAGCAGAGCCAAACAGGGACGGCCGAAGCAAGCAGGGACAGCTGGAGCTAGCGGGGCCTGAGCGAGTGGGGCCCAATGGGGACGGCCAGAGCGAGCGGGGCCAACTGGAGCGAGCGGGGCTGGCTGGAACAAGCGGGGCCGTACGTGGGTGGCCAGGAGCCAGTGGGGCTGGCCGGAGCAAGTGGAGCCAGCGGGAGCAAGCGGGGTTGAGCGAAGCAAGCGGGGTTGACCAGAACAAGGGAAAAAAATACTTGAATGAATAAAATTTAACACTCTTCTGTAGTATCCATTAGTAGTTGCCTCAGTGAAGGCCTTTTAAATTGTCTCTCTGGCCTCCTTCTTCCTTCCCTTCCTGGGTACAATCCCTCCCTCCCTCCTAAATCTTCATGCTTATAAAGATGTCTACTGGTATCCATGTTTGTACAACATTACCCCCCTTTGGCCACATTGACTGACTCAGGGGTGCTCAGCTGTCTGTGAACTTGGAATTGAGACTAGGAAAACTTGGTTTCACTCTAAGTAGCTCTATCCTATCATAGTTCTAGGTACTAGAAATTCTGATATCATTCAGCCTGTGCGGGGGGGGGGGGTGGTGAAGAGAGAGAATGACAGTCAAGCTGATGTTTAGATATGGCAGAAATGTAAGAAGTGTGAAAGTCTCAACCATCCACCAAGTATCTGGTCCCAGAGTATTATTAAAATTGGGTTGCATCCTTACCTCTTTGTTCCTTGAGAACCCAAGACTCTCCAGAGGAAAAATTTGATTGCCTAAGCCAAACTACACTAAATCTCTGTTATTTATAACAACAACAAAAACAAAAACAAACAAACAAACAGGCCAAATGAGTACAGAATCAAGCTTTAACAATAGTTGCTTTTAAAAGAGGTAATCTTACCCTAAAGCAAAGAGTTTGCAATAAAGGGTCTTCATAGGCAGAAGGGATCCTGGAATATTTTGTTATCTAGTATATATATATATATATATATATATACACACACATATACATACACACACATACACACATATATATATATATGAAGAATGTATGTGAATAAATAGAGGGGTGTGTTCCAAATAATTTGGTTTGACTTTTGATTAAGATTCAGAGAATACTTGGTGTTTGTGAGCTCATGACTACCTATTTTTCTAAATGGTAACCATAGTTAGCCTGTTTCTTTGGAGGTTGGTTGAAAGGTAGGACTAAATAGTAATTTAAACTTTGACAATGGTGTCAACCTGATTGATTGTATTAAAAGTGTGACTTCTATAAGTCTTAATTTTTCTCCCCTGTAAGATTGGGGAAATAATATTTTAAGGACTACAGAAGATGACCCAGAATATATATATATATATATATATATATATATATATATATATATATACAGTGCTTGAATTTCACTTAGTATATTCCATTTCAGTGCACTGCTCTCTTATCATTGACCTACCTCTTCATTTGGAATTATTCCCAGCTCTTGGGTATAGGGAAGCTTGGTGTCAGATTTTTTCTGAATATCAGTACCTTTGCTTCAAGCATCCAGCACTCTTCAGGCTTCAGGCGCTAAAAGATTTTGTGACTCAAAATTATCATAACATTCCTGCCACTTACTCAGGATAGGAGTCTCGCCCATCACAAAATTTTCCCTGTAAATCTATTGAAAATGGTCTCGGGCCAGGGAGACTGCTCTGTGGGTAATGTTGTCTGCTGCAAAAAGCCAGATTGATGACTTGAGTTTGTTTTGTGCTGTGATTTGTGCATATGCTTGTGAGCATGTGCAGCATGAACATACACACACACATACACACATGAGGGAGGGAGGGAGGGAGGGAGGGAGGGAGGGAGGGAGGGAGAGAGAGAGAGAGAGAGAGAGAGAGAGAGAGAGAGAGAGAGAGAAATGTGAAAAACAATAAACTTGCTGAAGCAATCCCACTATAATAATTATGAAGGCAATGAGGAGCGAGGGGAGCTTTGCTTCGAAATAGTTGGGAAGAGATGAGAGGAGACGAAATAGAAATGGCCATCAACGTGACTTATGGAGTATATGGGGTTTATATGACATTAATCTCCATTTTAATGTGTCACAATTTTTTCATAATAAATATATATGCCGAGAAATGTTATCAAGTTTTAGCCCGGACTGTATAATTTCATTAACCATAGTGAAAGTGTTCTATTATTTCAAGGAGTTCTGTTGTTTCAAGGGCATACCTTAGAAGCTTTTGCCTTCTCTTAAAGAAGAAAAGAGGTTTTGTTTTGTTTTTTGATTCACAATTTCAGAGAATACAGTCCATCATCATGAGGTGGTAGCTGGGGGCGGGGGGGGGGGGCGCTGAGTTTGTAGCAGTGAGAGGCTAAAGGATGGCCTGTTCATATCTTGGCAAATCAATAAGCAACAAATTCTGCCTGCAACCAGAAGCAAATATTATCCTTAAGGCCTCCCCCTAATATCTCACTTTTCATAACTAGACCACACTTATAAAGATTCTATAGCCTTCCCAAAACACACTAGTAGTTGGGGTCCAAGCATTCACACACATGAGCCTAGAAGGTACATTTCACAGTCAAACCCTAACAGCTAGGAAAGTGAATAGGAATTATTCTCCATTTGTTTAAAAATGAGAAAAATACATCTCTAAAAGTACACCAACCTGCTTTTTTTTAAAACCATAGTAAGACTCACTAGAACAGGGAAAGCTTGCTCTTGTAATGCATTAACTCTTTCTAGTGTGTAAAAATTAGGAGGAAGGAACACTCTACTTCTTACATACCCACAGAACTATCTAGCACCCTGCTACCTCTATGACCTTCCCATCCTATCCTGCTTCCACATACACAAGCACTTGCAAGCAAGATATTGTCATTCGTCATTCGGTTGCGACTAATTAGTCAAGAGTACCTGGTGCAAATCAGCTAAGCTTCAGGCAGGAAGTCAAAGCACAAACGGAATGGCTTCCCCAGCCTCTGGCTCTCTGAAGGAATGCCTTGAAACCTTAAACGGACTCTGAAACAATCAGTAGGCCTTGTTCTGACAGGTGAGCACAATTTAGGCAGTAAGTTTAGAAACAATTAACTTGCTGTCATTCTTATTTTGACACAAATGAATGAAATAGGTAAATAGTCCAAAGAGAAACTAACGCCTTTGCACTGAAGACTTTTGCTGACCCTATTTTGTTTATAACAGAATGGTAAAATTCATACTGCTCTGGGACAGAGGTGTAGTAAGTTAGCAAAGACACACACAACAGAAACTAAATCAATAGCTCTCTGAAAAGCTGTCTTCACCTTGGATTGCAGAATTTGTAATCAATGTGCCAAATGTATCACAATACTGGGATGCTACCAACAACAGCCTCCTAACAACATTGAGCTTTGTTGCAAGTTTTACAGAACTTGTTCTATGACATTGCTGACAATGGCAGGGCTCAGTTTATAGGGCTCTAAATATCCAAGGGCCATGATAGAGCATCAAGAAATGGTTGTTCCAACATGTAATAAGGACACATGCTCCACTATGTTCATAGCAGACTTATTTATAATACCTAGGAGCTGGAAAGAACCCAGATGTCCTTCCACAGAGGAATGGATATAGAAAATGTGGTACATTCACACAATGGAGTACTACTCAGCTATTGAAAACAATGAATTGATGAAATTCTTAGGCAAATGTATGGAACTAGAAAATATATTGAGGTAACTCAGTCACAAAACACACATGGTATGCACTCACTGATACGTGGATATTTGCCCCAAAGCTCAGAATACCCAAGATTCAATTCACAGACCACATGAAGCTCAAGAAGAAGGAAGACCAAAGTGTGGGTGCTTTGGTCCTTCTTAGAAGGAGAACAAAATACTCACAGGAGCAAATATGGAGATAAAGTGTTGAGCAGAGACTGAAGGAAAGGTCAACCAGACTGTCCCACCTGGGGATTCATCCCATATACAGACACCAAACCCAGACACTATTGTGGATGCTAAGAAGTACATGCTGAAAGGAGCCTGGTATGGCTGTCTCCTGAGAGGCCCTGCCAGAGCCTTACAAATACAGAGGCAGATGTTCACAGCCAACCATTGGACTTAGTACTGGGCCCCCAAAGGAGGAGTTAGAGAAAGGACTGAAGGAGTTGAAGGGGTTTGCAACCCCATAGGAAGAGCAACAATATAAACCAACCAGACCCTCCAGAAATCCAAGGGACTAAGCCATCAACAAAGGAGTGCATATATGGCTCCAGCTGCATATGTAGCAGAGGATGGCCTTGTAGGGCATCAATGGGAGGAGAGATCCTTGGTCCTATGAAGGCTTGATAGATGCCCCAGTGTAGGGGAATTGAGGGTGGGGAGGTGGGAGTGGGTGGGTGGGGGAATGGAATATCCTCATAGAAGCAGTGGGAGGGAGGATGTGATAGGGTGTTTCCAGAAGGGAGGGAAACTGGGAAAGGGGATAGCATTTGAAATGCAAATAAAGAAAATATCCAATAAAAAAAATCTTGCTAAGAATGAAAGAAAGAAAGAAAAAGAAAAAGAAAGAAAGAAAGAAAGAAAGAGAAAGAAAAAGAGAAAAAAGAGAGAGAGAAAGAAAGAAAAAGAAAGAATGAAAGAAAGAGAGAGAAAGAAAAAGAGAAAGAAAGAGAAAAAGAAAGAGAGAGAGAGAGAGAAAGAAAGAAAGAAAGAAAGAAAGAAAGAAAGAAAGAAAGAAAGAAAGAGAAAGGAAGAAAGAGTGGGCCGTGCTTCTCTGATGGGACCATACAGAATATAGCAGGATACAGTAAAATGAATATATTGATAACCTATATGCTGTATTTATGGTCTTCAGTGATGACTGTGTGTTTTCACAGTAAAATGTAAGACTGTCCCACCTGGGGATTCATTCCATATACAGACACCAAACCCAGACACTATTGTGGATGCCAAGAAGTACATGCTGAAAGGCCCAGTAAAATGGGGGTTTGGTTTATATGGGCTGGCCTTCTAATATAAAGACTTAGCTGTGTTGGTATTAGGGCAACTCCACAGCCATACTCCCTCTTTCTCATACCCCTTGGGGGAATCCCCAGGAGAAAGCGAACTGATAGGGTCAGAAAAGCAGGAGAGGGCCAAAGATGGAAGTAAAACTAACAGCTCCCCATGGGGTTACAGCTCTATGGCCTTATTAGCTCTTTGCTCTGACGGAGCAAAAGCTAAAGCAGCCCAGCTAGCTTTAGGAACAGGACAAAGGCACAGGTGAGGAGAAACTGGAGAAACAAATCCACGCGTTCTAGCTCTTAGGTGGGAGGATGTTGTATTGGATTCTCCTCATGAGACAAAGACTTTTCCAAATTTTATATGTATATCTCTATTATTACTGCTATTATTATTGCTTTCAGTTAAAGGTAATGAAATCGGGGCTGGAGAGATGGCTCAGCAGGTAAGAATACTGCTTTTCCGAAGGTCCTGAGTTCATATTCCCAGCAACCACATGGTGGCTCACAACCATCTGTAATGAGATCTGTCGCCCTCTTCTGGTGCATCTGAAGACAGCTACAGTGTACTTACATTAAATAAATAAATAAATAAATAAATAAATAAATAAATAAATAAATCTATCTTAAAAAATAAAAAGGTAATGAAATCTTTATTTTTGCCAAGTAAGATAATGTTTTAGGTAGGGACTATAAGTCAGTTAGTAGAGCATGCTCCTAGCATTCACAAAGCCCTGGAATCCATCCCTAACACCATATATACTTGGTATAGTGGCACAAGACTGTAATACCAGCACTTGGAATATAGAGGCAGGCAGATCAGAAGTTCAATGTTGTTCTCTACTACACAGAGAGTTTGAAGTTAGTCTAAGATGCCAGGTATCCTGTCTCTAAAAATAAATACAATAATAAAAATGAGTCCTGATACTCTTTTAAGAAAGATAATAAAACCTAATATTCATTATCTATTCTACAACATAAGTCCTGGCATTTCATTCTCACTCTAATGCTAAACTGAACTAGCACTGCTCGTACCATCATTTAACATGGCCTGGAGATGCTAACTCGTTTACTTAAGGTTCTATCTGAAGTAACTAGTGGAAGGATTTTAATTTAAATATTCATTTTTATCCTTGCATTCATCAGCTTTTTCCAGAGCAACATTTCTTACTATTTAGACTAAAGCAGTTGCAAATTAACCCTTCATATCAAATTATTACGTTACATTAGAAAAGATGCTTTAGAGCACTTCATTTACAAAAACTCTCTCAATTACATCATGACAATCCTACAGACAAATATTTATTAATCAGATTATATTTTTCAAGGAGAGGACTTGAGGGGTTTTCTCCTTGTTAGAGGAAGTTAAACTCATCTGACACTTATAGTTGGTGGAACATGGTACACTGTTCCTGTGACCCTACTCCAGTACAGATGGTCAGTTTTAAATGTCAACATGCCAGAAGCAAAAATCACCTGAGGTAAGAGCCTCAATTGAGAAGTTGCCTAAACCACATTGGCTTGTGGACTTGGCTAGAATGGGGGTGTCTTGATTATTGATTGATGTAGGAAGGCTCCACTCATTCTAGGCAGCGCCATTCTTAGGAAGGTGGTGCTGAACTGTATAAGAAAGTTAGTTGGACATAAGGTGGCAGTTAGAGCAAGCAGCATTTGCAATGAGTCCTTGGTTGGAGTTAGTGCTATGTAGACTAGCAAACATGCCTGCCTTCAAGTTTTTATTTTCAGCTCCTGCCTTCACTTCCCTCAGTGATGCACTGTGACCTGGAATTATTCCTCCCTTCAAGTTGCTTTTAATGGTCACAGTAATTTTATCACAGCACAAAAAATAAAACTAGAATTATTAGATGGGAAATGACTCTGATGCTAGAGTGCAGCACACAGTCTTGTGACTCCAGATGGGTGTGACCAAAGATAGATCAACATGTGTGTCACATAGCACCTGTTAAACCATAGTAGTAGAGTGAAGAGCACCTGCTGTTATGGTGTGTATGACTGTGCTTACTGTCTATTCCTGCCAGTCCCTCCCATAGGTATACTCCTAGAATTCTAAGTAAAAAGTTCACATCCTCAGTACTAAGGACATATTGGAGTGGATAATGCTTGATTTTAGGGACTGGCCAGTGTATCATAGGATTAGTAGCAACAGGCTGGGACTAGATAGACAGGTGGGTTGAGAGAGGTGCTTGCTTTGGGTTGAGAGAGATACTTGCTTTGGGCACAAAATGTAAGGAAACACCAAAAGCTCAGTAAGCATCACTAAATAATACTTCAGTGTATTCTGAAAATCATAAACTGATGGTCCCAAATCCACGAGGAATAAAGTACTCTAACAATAAACACAGACAGAACTGCTACCATGGCTATTCCTCTTTTCATTAGTGTCCACAATGACTCAGCAAGAGTGTCACAATGACTCAGCAAGCACTTACTGATTCTCTTACTGCCCATTTAGATGCTTTCCTCAACTCTCCTATCAAGATACCAGTGTCATTTTCTACATCAATTGTGATCACAAAAATACAGTGAGGCATTGTTATATACATGCTGGATGGCAAAGTCATTGTCTATAATGAACTATTGCTATGGGCACTATGAAAATCCCATGGCATTTCAAGATAACTCTGAAGTACATCTATTATACTACCCAGATAAACCATTCCTAGGTATATAACCATAGGAATCTAAGTCAGTATACCATGAAGATATGGGCACATCCATATTTACTGCAGCTCTCGTCACAAAAGCCAGAAAATGAAACCAGCTGATATACCCATCAGTAGACAGATAAAGAAAACAAAGATTATATACATAATGGAATTTTATTCAGCTGTAAAGAAGGAAATTATGCCATTTTAAGCATAATGAATGGACTTGGAGATTAAATAAGCTTGATTAGAAAGACAAATGCTGCTTGTGTCTCTTGCTTACAGATTCTAGATTTAACTGATTATAAGTACATATATGTGTATGATATGATATAAAAGTAAGAGGTAGACTCTGTGGGAGAAGGAAAGGGTTGAAAGCAGGAGAGAACAAGAAAAGAGAATGAAAATTAACACAAAAAATCATTAGTCTTTCCATACACAAATGGTAAACATACTAAAAATTAGACCAGGGAGATAATTCCACTCACAGACTCAAGAAAAATAAAACAGCATGAAATAAATACAGCCAAGGAACTGAAAGACAATGAAAATAACAGAAGATTGACAAATATCCCATATTCATGGATTGGTAGGATTAATATTGTGAAAATGACCATCCTACTAAATGAAATTTACAGATTCAAGACAATCCCCATCAAAATTTCAATTTCGTACAGATTTAAAAAAAATCTAAAGTTTCATATGAAATACAAAAGACCCATGAGACCAAAACAATCCCAAACAATAAAAGAATGACTGATGATATTACCATTCTGTATTTCAAGTTATATTACAAAGCTATATTGATAATAATAATAAAAAAAAGTCAGCATAGTACTGGCATGAAAAACAGACGCTGATGAATGGGGTAGAATTGAGGGTCTACATATAAGCCCACACTTCTGCAATCACTTGATTTTGACTAAGAAGCCAACAATACACATTGGACAAAAGACATCATCATCAACAACTGGTGCTGGTCAAACCAGGTAGCTAAATGAAGACGAATGCAAATAGATCCTTATCTCTTGTCCTGTACAAAACTCAACTTCAAGCAGATTAAGGAACACACACCTTAAGACAAACAGTTAATTAAGAGGATCTAATGGAAGTAAAAGCTTCTGGACAGCAAAGGGCACCATGTGGCAAAGAGACAGCCTTTTAGATGAGACAAATTTACCAGCCATATATCTGACAGAGTGTTAGTCTCTAGAATACACAAAGAACACACACACACACCAAAACACATTCAGACAAAGCCCTAAATATTCAGAAAACAAAGACCCTAATTAAAAATTAGGCATGGTCCACATAAAGAAGAATGAAATTAGACCTACATCTATCACCTTAAACATAAATTAGCTCCACATGGATCACAGACCTCAATTTGAGACCCAAAACACTGAAACAATTAAAAGATAATATAGGCAGTGCCCCATAAAATGGAAGTGTAGGAAAGGACTTTTCAAATAGGGCTTCACGTACCCAGGAATTAAGGCTAACAATGGACTTGTAGGACTTAATAAAATTAAAAAGCATCTGTGGAGCTAAGAAAATAAGTGAAGAACCCATACAATAGGAATCTTTTCCAGCTATACATTAGTTAGAGGAGTAATATGCTTAATATATAAATAACTCAGAAAATAGTCAGTGAAACAAATGAGCCAATTAATATTCAGCAAGGAAGTCCCACTTGATACATATTCAATACAATCCCAAGGAACATTGTAGAAAGAAGGGGCAAAATGGTTGTAAGAGCCAGAGGATCGGGGACTTTGCTCTCCGATTGTGTCTCCAGGTAACATCATAAAAGCCCATCAGATCCAGCATTCCCCTAACCTGTCCATCCCTGTCTCTCCACATTATTCTTTGCCTTACTGCAGCCTACTTGACGGAACCCTTCCTTCCACCACACCCTCATCTCCCATGAACCATGCCTCTTTGTATGGACAAGATCCCCTTAGATCTTTACTGAATCCCCTTTCATCCCTTTCTCCTAATGATCTTTATTGTTTTCTGCCACCCACTGACCTGCAGAAGCACCTTCTACCAGGCAACCCACAGTCACCACACTTTCCTAAGATCTGGAGAGGGCAATAGAAACCAAGGAATAGGACTCCCACCCAACAAAAACAAGACCAGATATCAACACCTAAAATGACCTCAGCCATCCAAATCACAGATTTACACACCAGCTCAAAACCACAAATAATAAGAGCCAAGACAATCTGCATCCACCTGAAGCCAGTAACCCTACTATAGCAGGCCCTGAGAAATGCACCATAGCTGAAGAAAAGGACGAGGACATGAAAAATAGCAATTAGGAAGGTGTTTGAGGACTTCAAAGAAGATATGAAGAAATCCCACAGTGAAATCTATAAAAACACAGAGGAATGATACAATGAAATCAGTTCAAGATATGAAAGTAGTAATAGAATAACTAAATAAATCACTCAACTTAGATAAAAGTAGAAATGAAAATTTTAATACATCAAACAAAAACCTAAGAGGTCAGTCTCTCAACAGAATCATGGAAAAATATTCACTAATCTAAAGAAGGGGGTTTCCTATCAAGGTACAAAATGCATACAGAACACAAAATAGACACCAGAAAAGAAATTTCCCATGACACATAATAATCAAAACACTACATGTACAGAAAAAAGAAAGGATATTAAAAGCTTCAAGAGAATAAGACCAAGTAATATAATGGCAGATTCCTTAGAATAGTATCTGGGTTCTCAATGGAGACTCTAAAAGCCAGAAGGGGCTGGATGGATGTTCTACAAACTCTAAGATGCCACAGATGCCAAGATAGATGACTATATCCATCAAAACTATCAATCACAATAGATGGAAGAAGAAAAACTTTCCACAACAAAACCAAATTTAAGCAGTATCTATCTACCAAACTAGCTCTACAAAGGCACTAGAAGGAAAACATCAGTTTGAAGAAGTTAACCATATTCAAGAAAACACAAAGAACAGATAGTCCCAAAACAATAAGTCAAAAGAGGGAGGAAAAAAAACCCATAATATAACAACAAAATTATGGAAATGAATAATCACTGTTTATTATTAAAACACTCTAACTATTAAGGGTCTCAGTTCCCCCTCCCACCCACCCAAAGATATAGACTAGCATGTCAGATTAGAAAACAGAATTCACTTTTCTGGTGCATCCAAGAAATACATCTTACTACCAAGGATAGACATCACCTCAGGGTAAAAGGTCAAAAAAATGGATCCCAGAAGCAAACAGGTTTCATGGTTTTAATATCTGACAATATGGTCTTCAAAAAAATGTAATAGGAAGAGATAGGAAAGGATATTACATATACAAATGAAATATCTAGCAGGAGGATATTAGAATTCTACACATCTATGCACCAAACAGAAAGACACCTACATTCATAATAGAAACACGACTACAGCTTAATTACATATTGACCATCACACACTGATAGTGGGAGACTTCAATACTTCACCCTCAACAATATACAGGTCATCCAAACAAAACCTAAACAGAGGAATACTGAGGCTAACTGGTGTTATAAACCAAATGTACCTAACATATTTACAAAACATTTCACCCAAATACAAACAAATATACCTTCTCAGCACCTCATGAATTTTTTTTACAAAACAGACCACATACATGGACACAAAGTAACCCTTAGAAAATTAAAAAAAAAAAAAAGAAATAATTCCCTATATCCTGACATCCATAGATTAAAGCTGAATATCAACAATAAGAGAATGTACACAAACTTGAGGAAATGCACCACGGAATTTAAAAACTGGGTCAAGACAGAAATTAAGATGATGTTAAAAACTTTTTAGAATTGAATGAAAATGCAAATGCAACATATTCAAACTTATGGGACACAATGATGGCAGTTCTGAGAGGCACGTTCATAGTACTAAGTGCCTACATAAAAAAAAAAAAAAAAAAAAAACAGCAGAGATGTAACATTAGCAACTTAACAGCACACCTGAAAGCTCTAGTACAAAAAGAAGAAATAACATCCAAATGGAGTAGACAGCAAGAAACGATCAAATCTCTAAATCCATAGGTTAATAGATGAAACTGGAAACAATCATTCTGAAAGAGGGAACCCAGACCCAAAAAGAACAATATCAAATGTTTTATGTCATTGTGGATGTTAGTTTTGAATCTCTAGATATTTATGTTCTATTTGGAATACTTTGAAGAAGTCATTGTTTTTGTTTTTGTTTTTGTTTGAAACAGGTTTGTGTGTGTGTGTGTGTGTGTGTGTGTGTGTGTGTGTGTGTGTAGCCCTACAAATTGCTCTGTCGATCAGGCTGGTCTCTAACTCAGAGATCTGCCTGCCTCTCTTTCCCAAATGCTGGGATTAAAGATGTACACCGTGACCGCCTGACAGAAAAGTCATCGTTTCATTGTGACATTTCAAGGAGTGGATTGTGTGGTAGGTGTGAATAGAAATAGGAATATATTAAACCTCCATCATACCCATCTACCACATTGCTAAACTAATTATCTTGACTAGCAGAGAAAAACATTCTAATGGAACAAACATTTTTCTTATCATATGACCTTGCCTGAAATGTAATAGAAATTAGCTGTTTAGCATCAAGAACAACTTATATGCTTCTAAGCTTCAAAATTCAAGAACATATTATTATAACCCAAATTCTGTCAAAACATGTCAGATCATTCAAACATCTCCTCTGTACCTGAAGATAACAATAAAAGTCTAACAAGTATATTCTTTATTTATTAACTTAATTAAGGGCAGCTTTTTGTTGACCCCACAGAATGTTTTTTCTTCCATGGTTAGAAAAAAGTTACATTTCTCTTTTATGAAAATAAACTTTAATAAGAATCACACGAATGTAGTCTATCAATACTAGATTAGCACCTTGCGATGTAGACTGGATTCAATTAGAAGAATTTGCAGTATCACAGTTAAAGCTCTAGGGTTGAGATGGATAGGCTGACACATTCAGAGGTTTAGAAATAACTTGTTCAGCAGTCTGTGACAAGTATAAAAGGCAAAGGAAAGCAGGGCTCCAAGAGTCATTAATCTAAATTAATTAACCCAGGGACATTGTCATAGAATTTTAGCTTCACTGCAGAATCCAAGGGAATACAATGCTTCAGGTAGGTAAGCTTTTTTTGTTGTGGGCTGTTTATTTACAATGAACTGCAGAAGAGGGTTAATCTAATGGGATGCAAGACTGCATTGGATAGTGAAATGCATTGTGACCAACATCCATTTGAGGTATCAATTAACTTTTAATTCTTAGAGGGAAACAAAAGCTGCC
The DNA here is from genome assembly GCA_902729485.2 of Mus minutoides. Lineage (NCBI taxonomy): Eukaryota > Metazoa > Chordata > Mammalia > Rodentia > Muridae > Mus > Mus minutoides. Next base: position 3,667,683 of record LR749502.1, read on the forward strand.
TCACACAAAGACCAAATTGGGGGTGGTATAAGGGGCACAGTGCTCATGGAACCTTAGGCTCGCTACCTTTTTGTACCAGGGAAAGGCCTCCTTATCTAATACAAAGGAGCTGAAGAGTAGGGAGGGAGAAGGGTGAATTGGTGTGTGGCCTGTTAACTCAATGATGTTTCTAAAGCCTGAATGGAAGAGTCAAAGCCACCCAAGTGACAACAGCGCTAAGTCAACAGCTTGGCCCAGACTGCATGAACTGAATGGAAATGCAAATGGTTCAGTCCAATAACTGGGTCTGTCACTTGGTCTACCAGCTCTTGCCTTCCTGGAACGGTTTTAACTGCACATGCAACAGCAAATCACCTTCCTGTATCCAAAGTAACAACTCCAAAGGCAGCTCTGAAGGCACCATCCAAAGGGAAGAAAACAGCAAGATCAGGGGTAGCTGCATCAACTATAAAAGAATATTTATATTGTTCGAAGTTTCCCTCAAAAACCCTTTTGGAGGCAGCAGCCATGTGACTTTGCAAAAACACCAGCTGTTGTCCTACAGAAGAGTCTCACGTTCATCAGGGAAGAAAATTCTTTCCATGAAGTGCTGTTGTAGCCATGTCTGGCTTCCAACCATCAGACACGCAGGAGTACATAATTAATTTGTTTTCCGAGGGGGAGCCACCTCATGCTTTTCTTCAAATTCAATCCAAACATACACATTCTAAAGAGAAACACGTTTATTTGAAACCCCTTTGCATGAGCAGCTGTCTGTGCCTGGCCTGGCCGAAGAGGCAAATTGTATTCATCTCTGCACTCCAGTCAGTAAATGCCTGGCTTTGTTCATCTCCATGAGCGGAGGCAGTCACTATATGAATTGGGCAAGAAGCCTTAATGATCCCAGGCAGGTGTCCTCGGACGCTGCCCAGGTGAGGAGGTCAGCCTGTGTACCATGAATTGTACAGTTGTCCTCAGTTTGCAAAGCCTCTCGCCACCCCTGTCAATTACTGTCCTTAGTGCCTTTGCCCACACAAGAGAAAGGAGCCTGCTCACGCCTGCTTGGGGACTTTGCTTCTCACTATGTAAGAATTCTGACAACAACCAAGAGCCACTGTTCTCAAAAGAAGGGAGGCAAAGCACTCTCCAGAAATTAGACAAAATGAAATTATAATAATATGAAAGAAAAAAAGCCAGCTGCTAAGGCCTAATAAAAAAGCTGCCAGAGAGGCACAAAGCGGGCCCCTCTCTCTCTGCAAAAGCTCGTTGGAGCTGAAAGATTCACATTCTTAAGTTCCCAAAAGGTAAGGCATAGACTTTATTCTTGCTCTTAATGGGTTTAGAAATGTCATTGTAGGCAATAAGGCAAAAGCACAGAGAATAATTACGCTTCATATTTATTTCAGTTATTTTGCTTTCCCAAAGCCCTAGCCTTCATATTGCCATATTTTATTCCTTTCCCATCTGTTGAGGTAGGAAAGGTAAGCACTGTTATCTTTACATGATAGACTAAAGTAAGTTCTTTAGTTAAGGGACTCACCTATAAACCATATAACAAACAGTGTCAGAGTTAGAGTCAGAGCTAGGCGCCAGATGTATATGTAAATGAGGTCAAGCATATATGTAAATGAAGTTGAAGACCTAGGGCACAAGCAGAGTCATGGAATGGTCCTTCTAAGTCCCAGGAGAGTACAGCTAGATGTAACCTAGGTTAAGCGGAGCAACGCATCTCAGGGATGAAGTTGGCTCTTGATGGCCTAGAAATGATAAAGGGATTCCCTACTTGTATTAGAACCTGATTTGTGGTTCTCTGAGTAGTTTGGCAAGAAAGAAATTAAATTTTTCAGAAAACATTGCAGGACCATAGGATTTTTCACTAATACAGAGCTTTTATCTCACAACCTTTTCTGAAACATTTTTGTTCTTATACAAAAGGTAGGTCCTTCTTCCGTGGGAGCCAGTTTTCACCTGTCTTCAAGGTCTATTTCATATGCATCCATTTATTATAACCGAACATATTCCAACTGACTTGCAGAGGGTTGAACTGGTTCTAAGTTATCTAATATGAATTCATTTCGACCATGATATAGTGTCAAAGGGCACTGAATTGAAGCTGCTGCCTTTGTATAGCCTTGTGATAAGCACCATCATCATCATCATCAAAAGCAGCAGCAGCAGCAGAAGCAACAACAACAACAAAACAGACAGTTTCTAGGTTCAAAGTCTAGTTCTAACCACATCTCTTAGGACCAATTACACAATTCTTTCCTAATTTCATTTGCTAGAAGTGATACCAGGGAATAAATTGATATTATCCAAAACCATTCAATGTATTATCTATGGTATAGAATGCACTCTATTAAATTTTAGCCAGCAAAATTAGGCTCTCTGTCCTAAGTTCCTGTGTGTGCCCATCTCATGGTAAGTGTTACGTCATGCTATTGTTGTCTGCTACTGTGTTATCTTCATCTCACTGTGTTTCCCTCTTCACATGCTGTTCTCCAAGGATGTCATCTTCCACCTCCCTGTCTTTGCTCATGCCAGTCCCTTGGATTGAACTGAAATGCCTCTTAGTTTTATATGATAATTTTGCTTTTCTTTCAAGACTTAGGCCAGGAAGCAAGTATTCTAGCAAGCTTTCAGAAAACTGTCAACAGAGAGAATGGCATCCAAACCGTATCATGCCACCTATGAACTCCTCACACAATTATACTCACTATACTCATTGCCTTGTCTTCTTTGAGTCATTATATATCCTTCCAAAACAAGGCTGTATTTCTGTCAATCACTTACTTCTAACATCTAAAGATCTCTATAAGCAGTGAAGTCCTAGGTTAGGCTCTGGAAGAGAACAGGAAGTGCAAGTTTGCTTCCTGAATTAAGTATGAGTTCTACACACCCCATCACCACACAGCAGCAGAAGTACCATGTTGCTGAAACTTGATCTGTTTGTTACCTTGTATTGAAGGGCAGATGAACACAATCAAATATGTCCACATTATCACAGAGCAATATAGTATTAGGTTTTCTGTAGTCTGTTTATATTACCGTCATGAAGAAACCATTATGAGGCTTTGGGATAAAATACAACTGTAGCACCATCATCAACAGTGAGACAGGGTAGTGTCTCCACTGGGTTCAAGATTCTTCTCCCTGCCTGGTGTCATTAATCCCGATAAGCATTTCTTGAGGCAAGCTCATCTAAATCTTTGCTGTTATCATTTGCCAAGCACAAGCATTCTCGTGTTCTCTCCTTCCTTTCATCTGGGTGAAGGAAGAGCTACTAGCTCTATCTATTGCACATAAAAAGTCACTAAGCTTCTGTTAAGAGACTTCTTGTATTGGCTACTTTGATCACTCTGTGAAAACAAGTCCAAGTAAAGCAATTTAAGGAAGATTTTATTTGGGCTCGTAATTTGAGAGTACAGCCTGTCATTGCAGAGAAGATCTGGCCATAACAGTGCCAGGCAGCTGGTCATCTAATCAGGAAGTAAAGAGCGATGAATGCTCAATTCACAGTCTCCTTTTTCTTCAGTTCATGAGCTATGCCTCCATCATTCATAGTAGGGTTTCCATCTCAGTCAAACAACCTAGAAACTCTCTCACAGGCAGGCCTATGTAGTGAGAATTTTGGTTTCTTTTAAAAAACCAGTTATGTTATATTAATATGTTTTTGTTTTAACCCCAAGTGTGGCTGCTTCAGATTGTCCACAGCTGCTATGATTTGTCTCATGCTCTGGCAGGTATGATTCTGTCACGTGTAGATAGTTTCCATTTGAAATTCTCAGGACTCTGGAGAGGGTATATAAACGGCAGCCTGCGGAGAGGCTGCAGGGCTGCTGATTCCTGTTGCTGAGGTTTGGTAAGTGGTCATGAGCGAAGAGAGAAGAAGAAATTGGATATCTTGACAGCAAAGATCAACATTGCCTCAAGGAACTCCACACTCCTAATCAGCAGGAAGGAGTCTAATGACATCTACTTCCCTTTTCCCTCTAACCATATTTCTCTGCTACCTAGTGTTGGGGGGTTGGAGGGGGTTGGGATGGAGAAGGGTTGTAGGTAAAAGAACCCAATAAAGTAGCCAAGAAGCACAGTTATAAGCCTACAGGATTGTTTGTTACCTAGGTGATTCCAAAGCCTATTAATTAAGCTGACAATAAATACTAACCACCTTCCTTTCCCGTCGTCATAGAATAAGTTGAAAGCCCCATTAGAATATCCAGTCTTGGGGTTTTTAGACCAATAGTTAACTTTATTATCACCATATTTATAGGTGTGGCCCAATATTACTTCCTACGTGACCCAAATGACAGAAACTGGAAGGGCTACACTAATGAGATCATGGGTTTTTTTCACCTCCTGGAGCTATAGAGAGATACAGGGGCATATTCACAGAGAACCCCTTAGTAAGAGACAATAGAACACTATGGCATGAGGAAGGACATCATGGATGGAAATGGTTACAGATGAATGGAAGAGATCCAGTAGTATAAATGCCTTTATGTACAAGGAAATCTCAAAAGCTAGCCTTTTGCTTGAGGCTTTGCAAATTTTATTTATTTTGTTCTCCCTCAAGCCCCAACACACTTCATCTCTCCCTTTAATTTGTGTCTGTCCTTCCTGAAACAGGCATAACTTCCTTGAGCCATCTACCCCTCATGATTCTTTCTAGTATTCTCTTTGCCATAAATATTCATTGTTAGGGAGTAGGGAGTAGATTTGAAAAAGGAGTGGAGGCTTGGGTTGTATGACTTCTAAGATTCTTTGGAATTCTGAGAGTGGAAGATTCCATGAGCAAAGTACTCACATGTACGGAGAAACTCAAGAGGAAACTGTAGAAAACAGAAAGAACTACTCTGTACACCTAGAAACTCATTTTAAAACCTTCACATTGGTTTGATTATTTTATATGCATCAGGGTCTCAGGGTGGAGTCACCGACACCTTCCTCTTGGTTCTTAAACTGCATTCCAGTTTTAACCACTTCAGCAATTTCCAGACGTTGGTTAGACTCTTGCTAATAACAGTTTGTTTTATTTTCAAATCAAAATTTGATTTAAATCAAGGTCAAAGTTTCCAAAAGTGAGTTAGAAATCTTTCCTTTAGTTCAAAGCTGATTTTACATACAACAAAATGTCCTTGCCCTCCTTCATCCATCAGGCTCCACACTTTTCCTGTAATCTTAAGGAATTAAATACTAGTCCAGGTCCCTATCTATTCCAGGATTACAATGGAATTTTAGGTAAGTCGATAATGATTAGCTAATTCTAAACTATTATCTAAATCTAGTAATAGGATTAAAGATAATTCAGACTTCCCAGCCATTAACCCCTAGCAGACCCCAAGGGCCAGGGGCTATTTCCATGGATTATTCTTTCATTTAACACAGTACTTGTCCCCATAAGGAGCCAAGGGAAATGTAGCTCAATTCAAGAAGAGGCAGACCTGGGAAGATTGTGGAGGGAGTGTGATCGGGGTGTGCTATGTGAAATTCCTAAATAATCAATAAAAACATTATGCTGAGAAAAAAGAAAGTAGGACAGTACACAGAAACTAATTAGAACATATAAATTAGTTTTATAACTCATTTCAACAATAAAGATATAAGACACAAATAAAACATGGGCAAAATGTCAGATTAGATAGTTGTGCTCACTACTTTCGTCTTGGACAAAGAAATCTTTTTTTTTTTTTTTTTTTTTTTTCAGACTTAATTCCTTTATTTTTCTTGTACAAAACTCTTATGTGGTAGCCACAGCTGGAGCCTGGGTCCTCTGAACAGAGACTCTGGTGTGGGTTTTCACAAGATGATCAGTGAATTCCTGATAAGGAGACTTGGTGAAGACAGTCTCTTTCCAGAGGTCGGGGGTCAGGTAGCNTCTCCTCCAAGGACTTGATCTTCATGTCCTTAACTAGGCGGCCCAGCTTGGTGACGGGGATCCACTCCTTGTCTTCAGCTTTACCTCCACGAGCCCCGCGGCCTCGGCCACGTCCACGGCCTCGGCCACGACCGCGGCCCCTAAGACCGCTGCCAAATCCTCCGCGGAAGCCGCCGCGGCCTCCTAATCCTGGGCCCCCCGGGTCCTCCGGGTCCTCCCGCTGCACCGGCGTCATCCGCCATTTGGTGCTTTCCCGGAGAAGAAAAAGTGGACAAAGAAATCTTAACTGAGAAATTGCCTTCATAGGATTGGCCTGTAGGCCAGTCTATAGGGAATTTTCTTGATTGGTGATTGATGTGGGAGGTCCCTGCTCACTGTGAGCAGTGTCACCTCTTGGCTGGTGGTCCTAGGAGCTATAAGGGGGCAAACTGAGCAAGCCATGGGATGCAAACCAATAAGCAGCATGGCCTCTGCCTCCATTCATGCCTCCAGTTTCCACTCTTGAGTTACTGTTCAAACTTCCTGTAACAAAGGAGTGTAGTATGATTTGAGACTTATAAGCGGAAATAAACCCTTTCTTCTCCAAGTTGGTTTTGGTCACAATGTTTTATTGGACTATTAGAAACACTAATGTAGAAAACATTTTTTAAAAGATATACAAGTAGCAAATAAACTTATGACAAAGTTTAATAGAATTAGTCATTAGGAAAATGTTAGCCAAGACCACTATGAGCCCAAGCTTGGTGGTACACTCCTATAATCCTAACACTAAGAAGGCAGAGGCAAGAACATGTTGAGTTCAAAGTCAGTTTGGGTTACATAGATATCTCAGCCGGTCTCAAAATAGGAAAAGGGGCAGTAATAGGGGCTGGAGAGATGGCTCAGTGGTTAAGCGCGCCGACTGCTCTTCTGAAGGTCCAGAGTTCAAATTCCAGCAACCACATGGTGGCTCACAACCAACCGTAACAAAATCTGATGCCTTCTTCTGGAGTATCTGAGGACAGCTACAGTGTACTTACATATAATAAATAAATAAATCTTTTAAAAAGGGGGGGCAGTAATATACCTCAGTAGTTCAACCCAAGCATGCACAAGGCTCTGGGTTCAATGTCCAAGACAATGTATAAACACAAAAAACCAAAGTCAAGTACCATTTTACTTATTAGAAAGGCTATTATTTTTAAAAGATAATGTGCTGTGAAGATGTCAATAATGGGAACTATTATATAATTCTAGTAGGATTATACAATATTGCTAACCATTTGGAAACAACTCAGATGATTCAAAATGTTAAATATGGAAATATCACGTGAATATATATCCTACAGTATATATATTCAAAAGAATGAAAATATGTCAATGCAATATATATATATATATATATATATACATATATATATATATATATATATATAATTCAAAAGAATGAAAATATGCATTAATGTCCATAACAGCATTATTTGTGATGTTCAAACTATAGAAACAACTTAGGTATCCACAAACTGATGAATAAAACATGATATTTTGCACATAATGGGGTATAACTGATCAACAAAAAGTAGTATGTTACATGCAGTAACATGTATGCACCTTGAAAACACTTCACTAAGAAACAAATGGCTCTTTATCACATGATTCCTTTTATATGCAATATTCAGAGCAGATCAATCTCTCCTGAGGGTTGAGAACAGAGAAATGAATATATATTACCAATGAGTACAGAACTTTCTTCTTTGGTTGATGAAAGTGGGGTTTTTTTGTTTGTTTGTTTTTGTTTTTTCAGGAATTAGATGTGGTGAGTATGCCCAACTTTACCAGTCAAATAAAATCCACTAGATTTCTAGACTTTTTTTTTTTTTTTTACTTAGTGTGTGCGTGTGTGTGTTCATGAGCACATTGCCACGTGCACTGTGGATATCAGAGAGCTCTTTCCACCTATCATATGGGTTCCAGGGATCTAACTCAGGTTGTTGGGCCTAACTGAAGCACCTGATGAGCTCTCTTGCAAGTACTAGATTGTATGCTTTAAATGAGTAAGTTCTGGGTAGGAATTAGATCTCAAGTATTTTTTTTTTTTAAGTGTGAAAAAATAGCACTCTACGTAAAAGGTATGATAAAATTATACAGAGACTGTTGCCAGCTTTTCCAGATGATAGAGATTCACATTCAGATGTGTTTGGCTGAAATTTCTGGAGTACATTCTATGACAGGTTAATGTGTATTTAAAAGGCAGAAACAAAAATAGATCTAAGGCCAGGTAGATGGCTCAGCAGGTAAAGCTCTCGCCCACAAAGCCTAACGCTCTAAGTCCAATTCCCCTTAAAGGGGAAAGTAGACAACCAAGTCCACAAAATTGTCCTCTGGCCTCTCCACATGTACTCTCAACAACAACAATAAAGGTGCTTCAGAGTTGTAATTACTGTAAATATAACTGCATACACCAAGACCTGTTCAAATCCTATGGCTTTCAGATACTGGATTTTTTTTTCTTCTATAAAAACATGTGGGTGTTTTTTGTTTCTTTGTTTGTTTTGTTTTTGCTTTTTAAAATACCCATATTTGTGCATGCTGTGCCCTCCACCGAACCTAAGATCCCACTTAACTTCAAAGTGTAGTAGTAGGTTCAACTTTTCTTTCATGATTTAGTACTTTCAAATACCTAAAACAGACTGAGTGAGAACTGAACAACTGAACAAGTGAATAATTATAGCAATTTAACTCTTTAAGGAAGCAGTTCTCAACCTTTCTAAATACTGTGACTCATTGTGGTGACCCCTAACCATAACATTATTTTCATTGCTGCTTCATAATTGTAATTTTGCTATCATTATGAATTGTAATGTAAATATCTGTGTTTTCTGATGGTCTTAGTTGACCCCTGTGAAAAGTTCATTGAACCACCTAAGGAGTTGTGATCCAGTGCTTGAGAATCTCTGCTCTAAGGAGGAAAAACTGCCCATCTTGGGGTTCTTATTTTCATATGAATTTTTCATTGAAACAATGAAATGAAATGGCACAGCTACGTTCTAGTATCAGCTAGTGCACGACAGAAAACGCTCACACCAAGGGCCAGCTCTGGGAAGTTACACAAATGTGCTCTTGCCCTCTCCTAAACAGCCAAGGGTTTGGGATGCAAGGGAATGAGAACAACATTGTCCTAAGAATGAACTTGAACCAGGTATCATTTACTAAAACACGCAATTGGTAACAAATCTCAGATCTTTAGTAGTAGTAACAAATTAAGCTAACAACTCCAAACCAGTGCCATACACCAAACTAAAGTCACTGCAAATGACAACTACAGCTACTATAAGGAGGTCATGGCAAACTTGTTTTAAAAAATAACCATAAACAGTATGTGTATGTGTGTGTATGTATGTGTATGTGTGTGTGTGTGTGTGTGTGTGTGTGTGTGTGTGTATATATATATATATATATATATATATATATATATATATATATATCTTGATTTTAAATCTAATGAGATACTTTGATCTAAGAGCTCCTGAGGAAGCAGAGGTAGGTGGAACTCTGTGAGTTCAAGGCCACTCTAATCAATATACTGAGTTTTAGACAGATAGGAGTACATAGTGAGACCCTGTTTCCAAAAAAAAAAAAAAAAAAAGTGACTATGTAACATTCATTCTGAATGTGGTGGTACCACTCTATTAGCTGGGGGCTCAGAGTATAGAAAAAGAAGGAAGCAATCTCAACATCAGCATTCATATCTCCCTGTTTCCCAAGTGTGGGTGTTATATGACCAGCTGCTTCCTACTCTTGTGACAATAAGTTTCCCACCATGATGGACCAATGGATCATACCTTCAAAACAAGCCCTTTCTGAGGTTGCTTTTCTTACAACAATGAGAAAGTAACTGGCATGATGTAAGTCATAGGTTCAGCAGATCATGTGTTCACATGGAAGCCAGCCCAGTAAAACTGCATTTCATTTAATAAATATAACAAAGCTCCTTGTCACTCAATTTCACAACATGGCTTCACATTTATGGCCATAAATCTAGAAGGAATGGAACACCACTTAAATATAGACTTCTGTGGGGGAAATTCACACAGGGATCTTTGAGAAGATCTTATGTGAAAATGATTGCTTAATATTTAAGTTTTCTCCAAGTAAACTGTATGCTTCCTTTCCCCCTTTAACCATATAAAGTTTTTGCTAGCAGAAATAATCATTAACAATATGTGTTATGGTCTTTGTTGCTGTCTTCAAATCCCGTTTCTGCTCCCTTCTCATCAACATTAGAAGCTTTGCTCTGAGCACTCATGTTAGAAACCATGGCCTCTCTGCAAATGCATGAACCATGCCTTGTTTACACAGAATGCGTCATCTTGTGATTCATTAGACTTGTTGTTTTACAAGACTGAAAACCCCCAAGCTTTTGCTTGATCAGGGTGAAAGGGACACACCAGCTTATCTTTTTGACTTGTTTACCCAGATCCACAGTTGGCCTTGTAAGAGAGATTGTAGCCATCACTGAAGCTCTACTGTCATTTCTTTATTATCAGTTAAAAACTGAAAACAGACTGAATAAAAACTGAATATGTAAACCAACAGGTCTGATCTTTCTAAATACAATTATAGTGAAACTCACTCCTCCAAAGGCTAACCGCACCAGATCTCAGAGCCAATACAAGACTTTTTACCCTCATTTCTGGTAATCATTCTTTTTTTAAAAAAACTATTTATTTATTTATTTATTTCTATTTTATGGGCACTGGTGTTTCACCTACATGTATGTACATGTGAGAATGTTAGCTCTTGGAGTTATAGGCAGTTGTGAGCTGCAATGTGGGTGCTGGGATTCAAACCTGGATCCTCTGGAAGAGCAGTCAGTACCCTTAACCAATGAGCTCTCTCTAGCCCCTAATAATCATTCTTGAACCATAGTCACATATAAAGGACTAATGTACATTATTCATTTACATATCCTACTTACAGAATGCAAAATAACATTTTCTGTATATCTTATATGCTTTTTATAATATAGAAAATTTGATACATAAATCTCTAGCTGCCTGAATATGCTCATGTGACAATATGACTACATCTGATGAATGTCTCCTTTCTAGCTCAGGTACATAATAATGCTCTCTCAAAGGTCAAGAGAAGGATTGGCCTGAACTTCTCACATTTTCTTGCTATGCTCCACTGTTTGTTCTCACTTGGGTTTGATCTAATACATTTTCAAAGCCTTTTGAGATTATTTCCCTTCAATTATGCCCCTTTATAAATTACAGTATTTCTATGACTCTAGATATAAGTTCTTAACATTAGCTTCCCCAGCAGACTTTAAAAAAAAATAGGTTTATCAAAATTTACCATTTTCTCTGCATTTTTACCAGACAGGTGTTATTACTACCCAGTCTAAAGGTTTTTAATTGTTTGCATATTCTGAGTTATTAACTGTGTGAAAGATGCCCTGCTCTCTACTTTCCTTAATGCAATAGGAAAAAAAGGCAACAGGCAGTTCGAATGCCTCTATTTGCAAAGAAATTAGGAAAACACATCCAACAGGATGATATAAATTAACAGCCTGGATTTATTCCTTTACTTTCTTTTTGGTTTTTGTGTTTTATTTACTTTTATTTTAATTTTTTTGAGACAGTGTTTTTCTATATAGCCTTGACTCTCTTGGAACTTGCTCAGAAGACTAGAATGGCCTAGAACTCAGAGATCCTCCTGCCTCTGCCTCTGCCTCTGCCTCTGCCTCTGCCTCTGCCTCTGCCTCTGCCTCTGCCTCTGCCTCTGCCTCTGCCTCTGCCTCTGCCTCTGCCTCTGCCTCTGCCTCTGCCTCTGCCTCTGCCTCTGCCTCTGCCTCTGGAAAGCTGGGATTAAAGGTGTGCGCCATCACATTCAGCCTTTGAGTTACTTCTCAATGGGGGAAGTTTCAAAACACACTAAGAGTACACTGTATTAGCAATCTTTTCCCTAGTCTATCAAACTTAATGTGATTTAAATTCATTTAACCACTCCATAAGCAGTAACAAAGGGCTTCCAAAGTATAAAACAAAGTGTCCATTGTATACATCATTAAGATATGGATTTTAAGAGCAGATGCATAACTCTAAGGCGAAGGAAAATTTGCTAAAAGCTATAGTGTAGACATACATTGGCAATAAAGAATCAGAAAAGCAGAGACTACCTGTAGGCTGAGTCTTTCTGTACAACACTGTGGATGTTTTAGCATTTACTTAAGGGTAGACTAAAGTTTGGCTAAGACTTCCTCTGCTACAAATGCTGGGAAGATAAGACTAGGATTCATTGATGGCAATACAATTTAGCCAAGGGGACAGAAAGTCCAGAAATGCTTGAGCTCCACACCTACCTTTCAGCCACAGGACTTCTACCTTGGACATTAATTTCTGAGGTTTTGTGTATTTTCTGGTGAACTGTAAATTCTGTTCTTAAAATCTTTGATAGCCACTGGCTAAGATTATTTTAAAGGGCCTTTCAACACAGAAAAGGTGAGTATGCCTATAAAAAGAAAGATTACTTTACCAAACATCAAACAGGAGGGGGAGCATAGGAAACTAACATTTACTGAGCAGTAATTTTAGACCCAGGGTACTGAACATATTGCTATTTAATTCCTGTAGCAACCCTTTGGGATTAGATTTTATTATCCTCGCTTTATAGAAAGAAAACTAAGATTAGAAAGCTTAAATAACTTTCTCAAAGGCATACTGTCCATAAAGTAGTAGAGCCAGGATTCAAATACAGGAAGTGTGGTACAAAGGTGCTAATCCCCGTTAGCATTCCATGTCTTGTTCCATACTGTGGAGCTCAGATGTCCATTGAATGGAAGGCCCATGGAAGATAGTCATTTCAAAAATGTGACACCTATGCCAATCATGCTGTCACATCTGTTTTAGAAAAAAGAGTTCTTTATATAATTTCTCTAGAACTGGTAAGACACTGTTTCTTCAGCGCATAGTGGTTTCTTTTTTAAACTGTGGGAATCAGGTCATATTAAAGGGTAACTGACTAAGGTAGGAAAGTAAAGATGGTCAAAGGGACAGTGCGACTATGGAGTGACACAGATGTTCCCATGTAATACATGACTATGGAGTGACACAGATGTTCCCATGTAATACATGACTCAGGTCAGAAATTGCATCCCAAAGACAATGATAGCCACCTCTGGAAGGCACAAAAACTCTTGACTATATAAATTCTAATATGCATATTTCAAACATTGAAGCCTCAGGACCATGTAAGAACAAACAAAAAGAGCAGTTTTGATTTATTTCCTCTTGCCTTTCAACAACTGGACATGCTTAAGTCTTTGGGGTCTTTGAACATCAGTTTTTCTCATAAATTAAACAGATAAGAAACCACAAAATGGAAGAGTAAATTTGGACCAAGAGGAAATAAAATTTATAAAGTAACCAATAGCATGCCTAAACCTAAATGGGCATTTCCAAAAAGGAATCTATTATAATTTTGAATAATTTATTACTTGTTATTTGCAGGTTTGGGAGTTGAAGAAGGATTTTATTTCAAACTAGACAGGTTTTCGAGTTTTGCTCCAAGAATCCTATCTGGGTAGCTTAGATATCATGATGCATTTTAGGTATGAGCAATTAGAAAGAAGGCTGCTTCAAATACAAAACAAACTCCTCAAGACCATTTCTTGAAAATCCAATCTACCACCATAGTATTTAACTCATTCAGGCTGTTAACGAATGCTCTTCTCTATACATAGTTTAGAGAAAAGAAAAAAGTCTGACTATAATAATTGCATGTCTTTCATAGCTATTATCTTTCAAAAAAACTAGCAACTTTCTATGTTGGTGGGAAAGCAGGTGAGGTAGGAAAGAGATGTAAAGCTTTGTGCGCGCAGCTTGTTTTCCAGGACAAGGGAGGTCTGCTTTTGAAAGCAAGCAAAGTGTTAGTTTATTAAAAAAAAAAAATAGTTCTTTAGGCTCTTGCTAAGTGTTTTGGGGCTCAGCAATTACCCCAAACTCAGATTATAGATTCAAACCTCCCTCCTTCCCTCCCTCCTTCCCACTCACCCCCCTCCACTCCCTGAAAAAAACAGGAAATCTTACTGTCCCTGCATGACGCCTTCCTCCCTGCAATCTTGCTGCGAGTTGGTCTGAATATTATGTGGAACAAGTCACAAAAGAGAAAAGCTGAAGGCAGGTGCAGGAACAAGACGCTGCACTCCTTAAAGAGGGCCTTAGGTAAGTAGCTATGAGAGTTGTACATGCCAATCAAAGACGGGCAAGGGTCAAGCTCCCTTTTGTGCACAAACAAAGACTAATTGCATGTTCATAGCTGTAGAGTCTGTGGGCACTAATTCGAAAGATGAACTAAAAAAACGCTGAGACTCCTGCCTCCCAACAGCAGCCAAGGCAAAGAGGAGGCTCAAGGAGTCCAGTGGCTATCAACCAGCTGGGCCTCTCCCTGTCTTCTCTACAGCAACCAGGGGCTCCCACGTGGCTGCCATTTCAAAAATGAAAATAAGCCATTTTGTTAAAAGTGAAAGGATGCCTGTGTGTACATAACGCCAAGCCAATGAGCAGCAATGCAAAAGGCTCTGAGCCACTTAGCTTCCTTTGATGCACAATGCCCGATATTGTTGGCTTTGCTTTTTCAATGAATCGACCAAATTAGCTGCCTCTTTTGATATCTTGTAGACATGACTGGTCACTGAAAGTTGTCCTTTTCTTACACCCTAAAACAAAGACCTATCAAGGTGGTTTGATCCTTTCTGTAAGGAACCAGTTTGAATCAAGTTACTATTAAGGCCAAGTGACTGGAGTAGGCAGCTTTTGAATTTATTATTATTCATTGCTTACTTTCATAGAATTCTTTCTCATGTCCAAAACACTTCCTCTTATTCATCCCTAAGCAACGATTAGTGCTCCTGCTACAGGCAAGGCACTGTGCTCAGTTCTGAGAGAACAAATACCTTATCTAAATAGGAACCTTGCCCATTAAGCAGGACAGGCCTAATTATGTCCATTTCCTGACTGAAGAAAGGCAGAACCAAGGCAATGAAGTGGCTTCCCTTGATCATATAATTTGTCAGTGACAGGCAGGGGGGAATCCAGGCCTCCTGTTCAATTTTAGATCTACTGGGCAACACTGCCTTTCACTGTGCCTTCAGAAAGGGCCCTCAAACATGTTACAATCAAATCTAGGGCTGTGGATATAGCTCAATTGATACAGCTTGATATGTCCGTGGCTTGGGGTTCAATTCATAGAACTTTATAAACCTAGGTAGTAGCCCAGAGGGCCAGAATTTATACTCTTAACTACACCTTGTTGTATGTATTACTAGATTCATTAGGAAAATGTGCCAGTGTTAGGAAACTATCAAGCACACAGAGGTGGATACACATTTTCTAAACTTCCAGTGTTAGGCTGAAAACTAAAATTCCATCACTGGAAAAAAATCCTTGTCAGCCGTCTTCCTTGAAGTGGCAGGCTCAATGTTTACTCAAGGGCCCACATCTGAATCACCAGAGTCTGTAGGTTGTCTTTTCAGTTAGCAAGGGGAGGGGAACTTCTTTTTTTTAAACATGAAAAGAATACACATAGTATGCACTCACTGATAAGTGGATATTAGCCCAAAAACTTGGAATACCCAAGTTACAATTCACAGACCATATGAAGCCCAAGAAGAAAGAAGACCAAAATGTGGAAACTTCAGTCCTTCTTAGAAGGGGGAAAAAATACTCCTGCGAGGTAGAGGGTGGGAAGGACTTGGGAGGAGGAGAGGAGGGGAATGGGGAAAAGGGGGAAAGGATCAGGTATGAGAGGAGATGGAAATGATATACAGAGGGTCAGGAAATTGAACAGAGGCATGTAACAGTGAGGAACGGGGAACAGGGGTGGGGGTGGGGTAGCCACCAACAAGTCATAGATACCAGGAAAGCAAGAGCCTCCCAGGACCCAACAGGGATGAGATTAGTTGAAATGGCCAACAAAGGGGAGGGAGAACCTGTAGAGAACATATCCAGAGATTAGACAAGCCTCTGGTTGGCAGATGGGACCACCCACTCATCTCCAAATTTTTAACCCAAAATGACTCCTGTCTAAAGGAAATACAGAGACAAAGTGTGGAGCAGAGTCTGAAGGAAAGGCAATCCAGAGACTGCCCTACCTGGGGATCCATCCCATATACAGTCACCAAACACAGACACTATTGCTGATGCCAAGAAGTGCTTGCTGACAGAAGCCTGACATAGATGTCTCCTGAGAGGATCTGCCAGAGCCTGACAAATACAGAGGTGGATGCTCACAGCCAACCATTGGACTTAGCAGGGGGACCCCCAGTGAAGGAGTCAGAGAAAGGACTGAAGGAGCTGAAGGGCTTTGCAATCCTATAGGAGGAACAACAAAATCAACCAACCAGATCCCCCCACTCGTCTCCCAGAGACTAAACCACCAACCAAAGAGTATACATGAAGGGACCCATGGCTCCAGCTGCATATGTATCAGAGGATGGCCTTTTAGGGCATCAATGGGAGCAGAGGGCCTTGGTCCTGTGGAGGCTCAATACCCCAGTGTAGGGGAATGCCAGGGCAGTGAGGTGGGAGTGGGTGAGTGGGTGAGGGAGAGCCCTCATAGAAGCAGGAGGAGGGACGATGGGATAGGGGGTTTCTGGAAGAGAAACCAGGAAAGGGGATAACATTTGAAATGTAAATACATAAAATATCTAATAAAAAAGTGGCTAGTTCAGCATGCAAATTCAAACAATGGCGGAAGTACTTTTTCTCAAGACAGCTCCCACACTTCAGTGTGCAGAGGTGATTTATGCACAAATACTTAAGCGTTGAGATTCAATAAAATTAGTATTTTTACTTCCTAATCAAGGGCATTCTTCTAAGACCTGCCCCTCCTTTATTGTCTGTGTGAGCTGCCAGTAAAGAATCTGAGGGCTGCTGAAATAGCTTGGTGCTACTGTCTAGTTTTACACTGACAAGACAGCAGCAGGATGCACCATGGCTTCTGTCCCTTCAGTGCGAATAACATAGTGTGCAATAGCTCTGGCCTCACAACCTCCCTGGAATGCTTTGTGAGACCCCGATGGTCCATGGCTCATACTAGCAGCACTGCTGAGTGTAAGCTTACTGCTTTACCCAAAGTTTCATTTCATTCACCCACTCAGTAAATTCCTGCTATCTGGGAGACTCCTAGAGCTTATATTTTCCACCATTATAATCTTCTACCCAGGTGTGTTTGAGGGACTAGAATTAAAACATTTGTCAAAACCTCTAAAGGGGTCCACTTAGGGGGTCTGAAGGGTGGAATTTCACAGAGTACTCCATACAGTATGAGTTTTACTGACTGAGAAGTATTATACCATTCACCCAGGCATGTTATATAAGCACTAGAAAGTCAGCTCATGGGACACCCATCCCTTGAGCTGACCACAATATTACGTGCCTAAGCAATTCTAGGGAATAGAATACAGTAAGGCATAATACTGATGCTCAGCTCAGCCTCACTTCAAGTTAGTAAATCTAGAAACTATATATATATATATATATATATATATATATATATATATATATATATATATGAATAATTTATATATGTGTATACTTACACATACTTTATACATGGCATGCTACATAGTTCATATACCCAAATCATCAAAGGAGGGAATAATTTATTGTGACTACAGGTGTCAGTCACTATATAGTATTCAATTTTCTTCTAAAATATCACATGAGTAGTACATAAGTGTTGTAAATTAAAAGATGCATGCTCCAGATACTGATGTAAGAAAGAAAGAAAAAAAAAAAGCTCAGTTTAGTCTTACTCATAAAAAGGGAAATTTGGAATAAAATTCACATGTATTCTAAGGAGGAGTCACTTTAATTAAGAATATAGTAACAAAGAGACTAGAGATGTGGCTCAACTCTTAAGAGCACCTGCTGCTCTTGCAGAAAACCAGGGTTCATTTCCCAGCATCCACATGGCAGTTCACAACTCGGT
The DNA here is from genome assembly GCA_902729485.2 of Mus minutoides. Classification (NCBI taxonomy): domain Eukaryota; kingdom Metazoa; phylum Chordata; class Mammalia; order Rodentia; family Muridae; genus Mus; species Mus minutoides. Next base: position 3,685,516 of record LR749502.1, read on the forward strand.
CATTAGGGGATCTGGCACCCTCATCTGAACTCCATAGACACCAGGCACACACACAGAACATGTACACATATGCAGGCAAACATTTATAAACATTTATAAAATAAATGTAAATAATCTTTTTAAAAACCAAGCAAGCAAACAAATAAACCAGTAAAAAGAATGTAAGTTGGTAAAGTGATTGCCAGTCAAGCATTAGGAACTGAGTGTGGATCTTTGACATTCATGTAAAAAATCCAGACACAGCATCATTCATTTGTGATTCTAGCACTAAGAAAACAGAGACAAGATTACCCCTGAAGCTCAACTGCTCATCACTCATCAGTCTTGCATAATATGTGCTCCAGGTTCAGTGAGAGACCCTGTCTGAAAGTATCATATAAAGAATAACAGATTACAACAGCTGATGTTGACCTTAGGCTTGTGCGCATGTACACACACACAAACACACACACACACACACAACACATAGACAAGAATGTACCAGAGAACACTGCCAAGTATGGTGGCACATACCTGTAATCCTACCATTTTGGAAGATGTGGCATGAAGATCAAAGGTTAAAGGTCAGCCTGGGTGACATAGTAAATTCTAAGCTAACATGAGTGTGCTATGCAGTGAAATCTTATCTAAAAAGGAATACACTAGAGCTGGGTGTGGTGGTGCACGCCTTTGATCCCAGCACTCGGGAGGCAGAGGCAGGCGGATTTCTGAGTTCAAGGCCAGCCTGGTCTACAGAGTGAGTTCCAGGACAGCCAGGGCTACACAGAAAAACCCTGTCTCGAAAAAACCAAAAAAAAAAAAAAAAAAAAAAAAAGAAAAGAAATACACTAAAATGTCAGAGGGTGAAGCTGGATTTCAAAAGACGTAAAAACAATGCTTCAAACATGTAATAACACAAGTTTCTGCCAGTCTTCATCATAAGAACTAGCTGGACAGCCAGGCGGTGGTGGCTCACACCTTTAATCCCAGCACTTGGGAGGCAGAGACAGGTGGATTTCTGAGTTCGAGGCCAGCCTGGTCTACAGAGTGAGTTCCAGGATAGCCAGGGCTACACAGAGAAATCCTGTCTCGAAAAATCAAAAAATAACCCTCCCCCCCAAAAAAAACACCTAGTTGGACTTGCAGTCTTTTCATGAGGTTGCAAGGACATTCCTGCTATGCTTCGCTGGATTTTTTTTTTCCTTTCTCATTCGCACTGCTGAACTCTTCATTTACACAGCTTCACAGAGTTCATCCAATTAGTTATTAAAGGTACCATGAATCATAGTACTTGCAGCCAAAAGTTAGTTTTATTCTATTAGTGCAAATGTGACCTGCACTTTTTAATTCACTTTACATCCTGATTGCTGTCCCCATCCTGTTATCCCCTTCCACAGTCCCTCCCCCTCCTCTTCTCCTTTTCAGGGTGGCATCCCCCCCCCAGAATCCTCCCACCCTGGCACAGTAAGTCTTTGCAGGGCTACATACTTCTCCCACTGAGGCCAGACAAGGCAGTCCAGTTACGGGAATGGGATCCACAGATAGGCAAGAACTTTAGAGACAGCCCCTGATCCATTTGTTGGGGGACCCACATGAAGACCAAGCTGCACATCTACTCCATATGTGGGGAGAGGTCTAGGTCCAGCCTGTGTATGCTCTTTGGTTGGTGGTTCAGCCTCTGAGAGTCCCAAGGGTCCCGGTGAGTTGACTCTGTTGTGACTTGCACTTAATACTGTTGCTACTTTCCTATCAAGACTGTCTTTTTAAAAGAAGGGGAAAACAATTATTTAGGAATGAATGTGGGAACTTCTACTTCCTGGGGGCAATGATCCATGTACTATTTATTCTGGAATAGAATACATGATGAAAGTTGCAAAGTATCAGTAAAAGTTTATTTACATTTACTGTCTGCCTGTTTTCCATACAAAACCAACCAACCAACCAACCAAACAAACAAAAAACACCATACAGAGCTGAGCCAAGACTCTCCTGCTGCTTTTGCTGTAAGATATGGCTTACCATGTCTCTCTAAGGACCCATTGACAAATAGGCTCTTGTTGCCCAACTTTCACTCCACTGAGGCTAATGAGTCAGTAGTTCAGAAGGTTAATTCTGGGAGATACTGTTGTCTTTGCCTTGAACAGATGTTGGTAGTGTGTTAATGTGGTTATCAAAGTAGACAAACCTTCATTCTTTGTTCTTGGGAGTTCATTGTTTCACAAGGCACTCCAGCTCCCTTCTATGGAGATTCAGCAGAGCTGAGCATAACATAGCAGTACTCCTATGAGTACAGGCTCCTAGGAAATCACACTGGATCCTGACAATAAACAGCATGGAAACTGGTAAGGACAGACTCTACCTTTAAAAGATCTGTAAATATTTATAAATGTATAAATATTCAGAATACCTTTGGATTCTCTGATTCAGTAATCTATAAAACTTCTCACTCATTACATGTTTAAATCCCCCAACTACCCTATGGACTGGCCTCTTGATGAATTACTACACATTCTAATATCTTTCTGGCCATATTGAACTCCACAATGTTGGGAATAATTGCTTGTATAATCAAGATGTTAATGCCTACAAAGTAGAATCAACATTGGGCAAAAGTCCAAATATCCAGCAAGTTCAATTTTGCTGGTGTTCATGAATCCATTGTGAGCAGCTAAGGAGAATGGAGAATCCCCTAGCCTAGGAGAGATTATTTCCACCACAGCTTGGTTTCCTATTTTTTTCTGGCAAATTGCTGTCAATACAAAGGCATTGAAATGATAGCATCCCAATAGCACAGCACCATTTCACAGTCAAACTGTGGTGGTTGAAAACTTATTATAGGTCCAAGCATCCCACCGAATAAGAAATAGATCCAAGTACATCCTGCTTTTATGCAACCTAATCATTTGGGGAATCTCATAGTTACAAGTATGAAACCAGGAGGAATATGGCTTGGTGCCTAAATTGTGACACAATGTGTGGTCGACTACCAATATCACAAATGTCAACATGGAGAGAAAGTGATTATCAGCATGATTGATAATAATGTTTAATATACTTCATTTGAGGTCTTACTCTGAGTTATGCACTGATGATACAAAGATATGGAAAAGCTGAGTTTTGTCCTCAAAAGGAGCTCAGAGTCTAATGGGAAAGATATACCTGTGCTAACAAAATAGATAACAGCTGGATGTAGACTGGCACACAATTATGGTACTCTAAAGTAAGAGGGACTCATCTGAAGCAAAGGTCAGAAGAAATGTTACAGAGCAGTATTCATTATGTACACTTTGGAGGAATGCTAAGAGTTCTTTTTTTTTAATTATTTTTTCTTTATTAGATATTTTCTTCATTTACATTTCAAGTGTTGTCCAGAAAGTTCCCCATACCCTCCCCCATCCCCGTCCTGCTCCCCTACCCACCCCCTCCCACATAATGGCCCTGGCGTTCCCCTGTACTGGGGCATATAAAGTCTGCATGACCAAGGGGCCCCTCTTCCCAATGATGGCCAACTAGGCCATCTTCTTCCATATATGCAGTTAGAGACATGAGCTCAGGGGGTACTAGTTAGTTCATGTTATTCTTCCACCTATAGGGTTGAAGACCCCTTCAGCTCCTTGGGTACTTTCTCTAGTTCCTTCCTTGGGAGTCCTGTGCTCCAACTAATAGCTGACTGTGAGCAACCACTTCTGTGTTTGCCAGGCACTGGTATAGTCTCCCACAAGACAGCTATATCAGGGCCCTTTCAGCATTATCTTGCTGGCATATGCAATAGTGTTTATTTTTGGTGGCTGATTATGGGAAGGATCCCTGGCAGCCCCAGTCACTGGTTGGTTCATCCTTTTGAATCAGCTTCACACATGATCTCTGTAACTCCTTCAATGTGTGCTTTGTTCTTAATTCTAGGAAGGGGCGAAGAGACCACATTTTGAACTTAATTCTTCTTGAGTTTCATGTGTTTAGTAAATTGTGGAAATCAGTCTGGCGGTTCCTCAGAAAATTGGACATAGTACTACCAGAAGATCCTGCAATACCTCTACTGGGCATATATCCAGAAGAGGTTCCATCTGGTAATAAGGACACACGTTCCACTCTGTTCATAGCAGCCTTATTCATAATAGCCAGAAGCTGGAAAGAACCCACATGA
>LR749502.1:3689738-3865093 GCA_902729485.2 Mus minutoides
AATGGAGTACTACTCAGCTATTAGAAACAATGAATATATGAAATTCCTAGGCAAATGGATGGATCTGGAGGGTGTCATCCTGAGTGAGGTAACCCAATCACAAAAGAACTCACATAACATGTACTCACTGATATGTGGATATTAGCCCAGAAGCCTAGACTACCCAAGATACAATTTACTAAACACATGAAACTCAAGAGTTCTTCAAGAGTGTGGGAGGAGAATGACTAACAGAGCAGCTCATCAGGGTGAAGCATCTTGACCCACAAGGGAAGAAAAAGACTTCACAGATGGCACAAATGAGGCTCTGAGAGCCCCAAGCATTCACAGTTTGGAAGTGATGAAGCATGACGTCATGTCTACAACTGTCTGCTTCCTCTGTAGTACTACCAGGACACTGCCTTAATACACTCTTCTACACAACATAAATAAATTCTTGATGTCCAGAAAATTCTTGTGTAGTATGAAGAGATAATAAAATAATTTTAATATAAAATACAAATAACTTGCAAAGACATCAACAATGAACTCTACTAAAGATTCGACTGTGGGAATGGCAATATCTAATATTTAATGGGAATATCTTACTTCCTATTAAAGGGAAAGAAATTTAGAACAACTCAATATTAAACAGTCTAACTTAAACCTTAAGGAAAAGAATACCTGAATAGAGAATAGATGACAAATTAACCCATTTGGTAAGGCTCACTCATCCTTTCTTGTGAATAGAGGCTGTAACAGACACGTCTCTTTGGCATTTCATCTCCTTTGGCTATATATTCAGTAATGACATTGTCAGAACATATTGTAGTTCTATTCTCAAGATTCTGAGTATAGCCAGATATGGAATATTGCCCCCCCCCCCAGGCTCATATGTTCAAGTGCTTGGTCCCCATTTGGTGGCACTGTTTTGGGAGACTGTGCAACCTTTGGAAATTTTGGCCTAACTGGAAGAAGTGACTCATTGGGAGTTGGGAGTGTGAGCAAATTGTGAGGGTCATGTGGCTCGGCCCTGCTATCTCTGCCTTCTGATCCACCTAGATAGGAATAAGCCAAGCCACAACTCCCACTGCCTTGAAGGCTGCCTTCTGCCATAGTCTCCTGCCATGTTATCTCTGCCACAATGGATTGTATCCCCTGCACCATCAGCTTAAATAGACATCTTTTCCTTCAAGTTGCTTCTTGTCAGGTATGTTGTCTCATCAGTGAGAAAAGTAACACAGCAAAGACTCTCCAGGCAGTTTATGATTCCGCCAACAGCGGTACATGTGTTCTCTTTTCTCCATTCTCTTATTGACCTTTTATATGTTCTTACTTTTTGATAGTTGCTATACTAACAAGTACTTGAAGTAATACATCAATGTGGTTTTGACATTTATTTCCCTGATATTAATAGTGTTAAACATCTTTACTTACCTGTTGGCAACTTTTATAGCTTTGAAAAAATACCTGCTCAGGTCTTCTACCCATTGTGATGGTTAATGTTATCAAGTTCACAGAATCTAGAGTCATTTGGGATAGAATCCTATGAGGATGCCTACAATGGATTATCTTGATTACTTTAATTAATATATGAAGACCCATTCACTATTGGTGGCATTGCTCCCTGGCTGGTATCCTGGTCTGTATAAGTGAAGAGGGGGGCTGAGATGCAGGAGGAAGGCATTCATTGCTTTCTGTTCCTCTTTATAGGTGTGATTTGACCAGCTACTCCAAGGTCCTGAAGCCTTCATTTTTTTCCACCATAATGGATTGTACCTTGAACTGTGTGTGAAAATAAACCTTTTCTCCCTTACATTTTTTCAAGGTATTTATCAAGCAACAAGGAAACAAACTAAGGCATTCACTTTCTAATAAAGCTATTTGTGTGTTTTATTTTTGTATAGCTACTGTTGATTTCTTTGTTTGGTTTCTTTCCTTGCAATACTTAAAGAGGCAAGATAATGAATGCCTCTTTTATGTATTTGCTTATTTTTTTTACTTACTTGATTTTTGTCAAATTAAACTAAATTCTATTCAACAATGCCTTTTCATATGCTTTTTTAAAAAACAACTCATTTTAGTTTTAAAAATATGTATATGTGTGTGTCTGTCACATATGTATGGGACAAGAGGGGTCAGATCCCCTGAAACTAAAGTGACAGGTAGTAGTGAACTGCCTGATGTGGGTGCTGGATATTGAACTCAGATCCTTCTGGAAGACTAATGCATACTCTTAACTTATGAACCATCTCTCTAGACAACAGTACCTCTTTTTTTTTTTTTTTTTTTTTTTGGTTTTTCGAGACAGGGTTTCTGTGTAGCCCTGGCTGTCCTGGAACTCACTCTGTAGAACAGGCTGGCCTCGAACTCAGAAATCTGCCAGCCTCTGCCTCCCGAGTGCTGGGATCAAAGGCGTGCGCCACCACGCCCGGCCAGTACCTCTTTTATATGAGGCTATGTTATTTGTTTTCAGCTACTATGACAAAGTACCTAAGAAAAATAAATGAAAATCAACTTAAAGTTAAGACTGCAAAGCTTTCAGTCCATGGTTACTTGGCTCCATTATTTTTGGCCTAAGGTAATAGGGGCTATCACAACAGAGGGTTATCTAGTGTAGGAAAGCTGCTGATCCCATATCAACCTAGCAAAAAAGAGATAAAGCAGAGCAGAAAAAGAGACAGGCAGAGACAGACTACAAAAAAGCATTGGATCTGCAGTGTCTGCTTCCTCAGTCTGTCCCTGTAACAGCATTTCTAGGAGTCAAACCTTTAAAATGTGAGCTTTAGGAAAACATTTAAGATCTAGATGTTAGTTACTCCAATGCATGAGTTTGGGTAAATGAGCTGAACTGTTCCCTTATATGTAAGGATAGATAATCTGTTGGATAATGTACAGAAGCACCACCTGTCCATAAACATCTGATGACCAATAAGCTGAGGTGGATATCCGGGACAGGTGGGACATCTGGCAGAGGGAGAGGGACTTCGGGAAAGAGTAAAGGCAGAGATTCCTCACCCAACTCAGAGGAAGTCAGAAGTATGAAACTGAGGAGAGGCAGACAAAGAATAGTCTAAACAGGTTAATATATGAGTGAGTCATGGAACAAGCCTAGCATATGGCCTCTGAGTCCTTATTCTAGAACTAGGGTGCAGGTAAAAAAGCCTGCAGTTATACTATGACATATAATTTTTTTCATTTTTTTCAGTGTTTAACTAGACTCCTCAGAGATCTAGAAAAAAAAAAAAAAAAGACAGAGACAGTTGCTTTTTTCCGTGCTCACTTTATACAGCACTCTTAGGGACAGAATCCACTGTAAGCTCGCTAGCTAGTCTTTGGAAAGGTAATTTCTGTCTAGGGCTTCCCGTTATCTGATGATGCATCATACATAGGTGTGTTCTTCCCTGTAAGTACCGCACATGGATTTGAAAGTTCTGAGCCATGATCTGAATACTGTCCCTCCACCCCTTAACTCTTTCCCTGACCTATATCCCATTGTTTGTCATCTGTGAAATTAAGGTGGTAAGAGGTGGAACTAATGGTAGAAATCAGGGCTCTCTAGCTGACCAGAGAGTGTTTAATTAAAACAGCCCCAGCAGCAATACCTAATACTAGTAGATCACCATATGTAGTGTGCCTCTGTGTTTCGTGAGTATTCATTCCATTAATACTGAAACTAACCCTTTGTTATACTTGTTATCATTATCTATCACTATTCCAAATGAAGAAACTGAGATTCAGAGAGATGAAGTGATTTACCCAAGGTGACAGGTTAAACAGCAGAAGAACTGGGATTTTAAGTAAGTTGTATTGAACATCGCCAAACCATAGGGATGCTCCTACAAGCACAGAAAACAGTGCTTCTCCATCTCTGCTTCTTACTACATTTTTATAGCCTTAGTTGCCTGTTCTCATTACAGCTCTAGTTTCCTGCAACCTTAATGAAGCAGGAGCCCATTGGCTGCTATGGAAAAGGCCCCTGTCCCATCCAGCTGAAAAACATAAGCAGAGCACAAATCTAAACTAACTTCCAAATGTAACCAAAGCACAGGATTATGGTAGAGTGCTTCTCCTGCATATGTAAGATCTTAGTCTCCATCCCAAGTGCAGCTAGGGCAGAAAAAAGAAAAAAGGGAAGAAAGAAACAAAAGAAAACATGTAGGGCAAAAGCATTTCAGTTGTCTTAGTGTCAATAAAACTTAAATATACTTGGAACTAGATATATGTTTGTCCTTTCAGTTGTGCAATGGTCCATGTGTCCATCCTCAAATATGTTTATACTTGGCCACAAATGTTTTGGTGCTTATATTTTTATGTACATATGTATATTCCTGTTATGTTGAATGCATGGAGAAAGTTATAACATGTATTCTGTATTTAGGTACATATGTAAACACTCTATTATCATACATAGGTGCAACTAAGTATATTGTGTTCAGGTTCATGTATGCATTTTACTCTGTCCAAGTCTCTGGACATCAGTGTGAGTCCAAGTGTAGCTAAGTGTGATATCTGTTTGTTGCTATGAGAGACTGTGTATCTGTGAGGTCAGTATTTATCTATGTGGTTATGTTTTTCTGAATTTGCATATATGTTTGTATGTGTTTGGGGGCATTCCTCTGTGGCATGCGTGTGTGAATGTTGATGCATTTGACTGCATGAGCACTCATATATAATTGTAGAAGTATGTATATTGAAGTCTGTTTTTGTATACATACGTGACTCTGATTGCTTCATATATCCATGTAGAACTGTAGTACATGTCTGTGTAACAGCAATATATGTATCTATTTGGAGGAACAAATTTATGTGGAGTTTATACATGTTTGTATATGCTTGTAAAAATACCCAACTTTTGGCTCAGCATTTAAGAAAGAGCAGAAGTCCTGAGTTAAGTGACTCATGGCCTCCTATAAATTCAACTCCAGGGAATCCAATACCCTCTTCTGGTCTTAATTGACACTCACACATACAAGTTATAATGTTCATACAAAAATACACACATACATTAAAAAAATACCCAGCTACATTAAAATCTTTTGCTTAGAATCTCTTTTTGTTAGACCGTACTGTAATTGGTATCTTGAAGGGTTTTCAACCTGGCACTTTATCATGTACTCCAACATCGTTGCCTCAGTTACTGGCAAGTGATGGGGATCCTCCTAATATTGGTTTCTTGGTTCCTTGAATGTTTATGATTGTACCATCATACTTCAGTCACACTTTCCTGTATGAATTACTCATTGCTGCATAACAAACTTCCCCCAAACTCAGCAGCTGAAAACAACGACGAAATGGATTATTTCACAACTCTGAACTGTTTAGTGGCTCTTCTGCTTGTATTCCCCCAGGTACACCCATGCCTCTCCTGGTGGGCTAGCTAGGAGCTAGGCTGCAGTTCCACTCTCAATGGGGGTGGGGAGGTGTCTGTTTTGTTTATGGTTGGCTTGCAATATAAGATAGAGGACAGCATCCCAAGAAACACCAAGCAGAAAATGCCAGGCCCTCAGATCAACATGCAAAACCTTACACCACAACATCATTCTCTTTCTCTTGGTCAAAATGTGTGACAGGAACAGCCCGCATTCTGGGAGGAAAGGGGCTGTGAAGTATAGAGCTAGTGACTGCATTCACAGCATATTCAATGATAACAGGAAGGCACTTGAGAATGTTTTTGTGTTTCAGAGATCGTGAGATCCGTTCTAATCACCTATACCTAGACTTGGCTATGAGCAGTATCAGTCATCTTTTCATACCTCAAATCCTTAATTATCCAAACCATCCCCTCCTACCTTTATAGTGTACACTTTTACATGACAAATTGAGCAGTCAGCCCTTCAAGCCACTGAACCGTCATTTCCTTGATCTCACTAGTAACCTTTCGCTGATTACATACCTCTCCTTACCATTTTCAATGATCTTGGTCACTCATTAGAATGTCTTACAACATTTAAGCTATTTTCTTGCAACTCTCCATCTCTTCTGAACCTGCATGTGCATGCATGAATAAATGGAGGAAACCCAAAGGGTTTTGAACTTTTCGTCTTTAGGTGTCAATTCCAACCTCAGGAGCATTAAGCTTACTCCAGAATCATTATCAGCCTCCTAGGATATTTATTCTGACACTCCTTGAGGAACATTTCACACTTCCTTCTTCCACTCTTTGGTAGCTACACACTCATACTCAGTAGATGACTTTGCCTCCTGTTTCTTTAAGAATGTTTCACTATTTTTCCCATAGATGTTACTTGCCTTTTATTATGGATAGAGATCTGAGACTCCTAGCTAAGTCCAAACTGTCCCTGTGCATGAAATATCACCCCATCTACTGATGCCAGGATAGCAATTAGAGCTTCTTCAGCACTATCGGTGAGCTCCTGTCTGGGGTGCAGTAGACCAATGCAATCATCAGGGACACCAGGATTTATCTCCAATTTAAAAAAACAAATGACCACAGGCTAGGGCATAGAGCAGTGGAGAGCACAAGGCCCTAGAATTCATCGCAGCACCACACACACACACACACACACACACACACACACAAAATCAGCTTTCCCCTTGCTCCATTCTTTGCTTTCCTTCACAGAAAAACTCAGTTTTTTCTTTTACATTTTCACTATTTATTTTTATTGTTGCTTCATTTTTCTTTGATATTTGAAACAAGGTGTGACGCTGTAGCTAAAGTTTGCCTGTAACCCATTGTCAGGTGTCATGTGGACTATCAGTGACATGTGGCATACATAACTGGTCATTCTTGAAAACCTTCTTAACTTTCTTAATCCCTTTTCATCTCTCCTGTTGGCTTCTTCTCATCTTTTGATACATTATTGTGTCACAAGACTTAGTCTTTGAAGGTGTTTGCCTTATTTATACTCATTTCCTTGGTAATCTTATCTAGGTTCATGCCTCTAATCATCTTTTTGTTTCCAATAATTTCACAATTTTTAAAAAATCTGTCTTCAGGTTGGATCTCTTCCCTAAACTTCAGACATACAGATCCACCCACATATTTATGTCTCCAGGAGGATATCAAATTGACATCTTATGCTTAACATGTTCAAAACCTGATGTCCTCTCATTTCTCAACATAAACCAGCTCCTCTATAGTGCGATATTGTCTTAAGAAGCAACACATCCGGCAAAGAAACAGCACACTTTCCATCACTTAAACAAACTCTTCGAGAGTTACTGGAACTCTTCTCCTTCTCTCAGAATCTTTTTAAAAAAATATTTATTTATTGTTATTTGTAAGTAAACTGTAGCTGTTTTCAGACACACTGGAATAGGGCGTCAGATCTCATTACAGATGGTTGTGAACCACCATGTGGTTGCTGGGATTTGAACTCAGGACCTTCAGAAGAGCAGTCAGTGCTCTTAACCGCTGAGCCATCTCTCCAGCCTTTCTCTCAGAATCTTAATCCAATTTCTTAGCAAATCCTATTGGTAATACTGTCAAACTATATCCAGTTCCATACCATCCTTCCATCCCTCCGTCCCTCCATCCTTCTGTCCCTCCATCCCTCCGTCCTTCCATCCCTCCATCCCTCCATCCCTCCGTCCCTCCATCCCTCCATCCTTCTATCCCTCCATCCCTCCATCCTTCCATCCCTCCGTCCCTCCATCCTTCTATCCCTCCATCCCTCCATCCTTCCATCCCTCCATCCTTCCATCCCTCCATCCTTCCATCCCTCCATCCTTCCATCCTTCCAGCTCCCTTCCTTTTATCCAACTTAATTTGTTCCTATTTTCAAAAGCCATGGAGAATAATCTTTGTGTATAGGTGTGTGTTCACATGTATATGTAGTATATGTATAGAGAGGTACATGTACGGGGTGTATATGTGTGTGGATGCATATTGTGTGTGGGGTACACATGCCTGCATGTGTGCATAATGAGAACCCCATAGGACAATCCTAAGCATTGTTCCTAGAGTGGCATATATCTTTTTTCTTAGATGAGTTCTCTCACTGGTCTGGAACTTAGCAACTGTGTTAGACTTACTGCTAGTGAGCCCCAGGAGTCTGTCTGTCTCTGCCTCCCCAGTGCTGGGATTGGTTGCAAGTTCATATCACCACGTCCAGCCTTTTAAATGTGTTCTAGAGATGGAACTCAGGTCTTTATGCTTATGTGTCAGGTACTTTGACAACTGAGCTATTTCCCTAGCTCTGAAGCAGTATTTTAATAACATAAATTAGATTAGGCCATTCTTCTGCTACCTCCCTACCATGGTCCATCCCACCATTCATCTTACCATGGTTTTCCACCTTGAGAGCCAAAGTCTTTACTGGCACCAAAAAGACCCCCACACTATTGTCCACCACTGCTCTCTCCTTTCAGATAGCTGCCTTCCAGATACACTGGCTTCCTCACGTCTGTTTTACTATGCCAAGCATTGTCCTGCCCCAGGGTCACTCACCTTGCCATCTCACACAAGCGTCTGTATGCCTTGCTTTTCTACCCCTGTAATAATAGTACTTTTCATTGGACCTTCCCTGGCCAGTCTTACTGGAAATGTCACCTATTTAAGTAGCATTTCATCTTCCATTTTCCTGTCTGTATTTTGTCATATACATATCACTATCTAACCAATTACATGTGTGTGTGTGTGTTTTTTTTTAATAATATCACCTTATCACTTACTATGATGTGGGATCCACAAAACCAGAGACTTTTAACTCTTTGCTTAATGATGCATCTATACTGCCTAGAAAAGCCCCAGTAACACAATCCAATATGTGCTCACAGAACAGCATTGAATACAACTGGTGGAAAAATCCATGCGTGAACATTTAGGTAAGTATCTGTATGTTTACATACTTATGCATATCTGATATTAAATTATCTGTTCACACATGGACCCATACATGTGTAATGCATGCATGTGTGTGGCAAGGGACATAGTTGAAATTTGCATGGGTCTTGGTTGTATGTTTATGGGTATTGTCTTAATTAGGGCTTTACTGCCTTGAAGAGACATCGCAACCAAGGCAAATCTTATAAGGACAAATTTTAACTGGGGCTGGCTTACAGGTTCAGAGATTCAGTCTAGTATCATCAAGGTGGGAACGTAGCAGCATCCAGACAGGCATAGTGCAGGCAGAACTGAGTATTCTACATCTCCATCTGAAGGCTGCTAGCGGAATACTGGCCTCCAGGCAACTAGGATGAGGGTCTTATAGCCTACAACCACAGTGACACACCTACTCCAACAAGACCACAACTAATAGTGCCATTCCTTAGGCCAAGCATATACAAACCATCACAGGTATGAATATTACTATACTGAGTACTTTGCAAGAAACATGTCACTTAATGCAATCTATGTCGCAGAAATAGTGTACTGCTTAAGAATACCTACAATCAGACTGTATGTGTTTCCCAGATCTTCCAATTCATACTTGTATGACCATGAATAAGTACCATACCCCCTCCCCTTGAAGCCTTGTTTTCATCATCTGCAAAATAACAATAGGTCCTACTTCATAGAGTTGTTGTGAGGATTAAATGAGAAAACATAGAGGAAGCCTTGCAGAATAGTTGCTAGGAACAGTATAAACATCAAGTAATATTCACTAATACTCCCAAATTATAAGTCAGCTGAAACTCTGAATAATAGAGCAACAATATCAGAACAATAGTTCCCATTTGCTGTGTGCCTAAAGCTATTAATTGAACCCTTTTCATAGATTATGAGAGTAGACAGACAGCCATATATACATGTGCCTATGCTTTTCCTTATATGCATACATTTTAGAATAATAAGCTTCTAGGTATGGTGGTATATGCCTTTAATAGGAGACAGGCAGGAGGATCTCTGTGAGTACAAAGAAGCCCAGCCTAATCTATATAGTTGGTTTCGGGCCAGCCAGGGATGCACAGCAAAGCCCTGTCTCAAAAAAATATAAAATTAGCAAAATGAAATAAAATTTAAAACAAAACAATTAAGAAATCTGTCCAGGATTATAAAACACTAAATACAATACACTGGTAGATAGCTCATCTGTATAAGGCCATGGTGGGTACTGTTAACTACCTTGTGGTAATGTAGACATAGCTTATGGTTAGCACATGCTTGTATGTGCTTTATGCACAAGATTATATGAAGACATGTGGCCAATGGAGCTTGTATTTGCCCCTAGGTGTGCATATGCATGTTTTTTTATTTGTTTTGTTTTATTATTTATTTATTTATTTACATTTCAAATGTTATCCCCCTTCCCAGTTTCCCCTCCTCAATTACCCTATCCCATCCACTCTTCCCCCTGCTTCTATGAGGTGCTCCCCAAGTCACTTACTCACTCCTTTCTCCCTGCCCTGGCATTCCCCTATACTGGGGCATAGAACCTCCACAGGACCAAAGGCTTCTCCTCCTATTGATGCTCTACAAGGCCATCTGATGCTATATATGTAGCTAGAGTCATGAGTCCCACCATGTGTCACCAGAGTCCCTGGGAGCTCTGGGGGGTGGTGAGGATCTGGTTGGTTCATATTGTTGTTCTTTCTATGGGGTGGCAAACCCCTTCAGCTCCTTCAGTCCTTCCTCAAAGTCCTCCATTGGGGACCTAGTACTAAATTCAATGGTTGGCTGCAAGCATCCACCAATGTATTTGTCTGAGCGTTCTGGTTATTTGCTCACCTGTTATTCTCCAGTACGACCAGCAGAGGGAGCTCAGGAATTTTTTTCTCATCTTGAAGAAGACTTCACAGCCTCCTTTGAAATATGCATTCCTTAAGGACGGCTGTGGTTTATTAGTAGCTTTTCATATTCTGAAAAGAGAAAGTAGGCATGGAGCCAGACCTAGAATCTGTCTACTATCAAGGCCATACCTGCCTGTGAGCAAACATTTTCAAAGGACACTTGCCTGGTGAGCTGCCCAGGCATCCTGTCTGTCTCCTACAGTACTCCCGAATGTCTCACTTGCTCCCTCTCCCTCTGTCAGAAACCAGCAATTGCCTGAAAGATAAAAAAAAACTTTTCTCAGATTTTTTTTTTTTGTTGCTGCAGTTTTTTTGTAGTCAGTTTTCTGATATTGGGACTCCTATTGCCCAGAGCGGCTATGCAGTCACTCTCCCCTTAGCCAAATAATGGCCTCAAACTCTCAACTTCTGTCCTTTATTCACCTCCCAAGTACTGATATTACAAGCATGAGTCACCATACGAAACTTAAGTTAATTTGCATGTAGAGATCCAATAGTTCCAGCACCATTTGTTAAAATGACTATTCTCCCTCTATTAAATTGACTTTGCTCCTTGCCAAAGACTAAATGCCCGTATTTGTTTATTTCTGAGCTATTATCTCTGTTCCTCTGACTTGTCTGTCCTTATATCAATTTCACAATATCTTGCTTTCTGTCATTTTATAGCAAGTCTTGGAATCATAAGCATAGTCTAAGTGTTTCAATTTTGTTTTTCTTCAAGACTTTGCCATTTAAGGCCCTTTGCCTTTCCATGTCAAGTTTAGAATCAGTCAGTCAATACCAATAAGACTTGGGATTCCACTTAGGATTGCACTAAAAGTACCAGGGAAGGTGAGATGAAGCATCCTCCGAACAGCCCAGCCTTTCAGCCATGAACACAAGGCATCCTTCCATGCATATTAGTTATTTTTAATTTTTTCTTCAGAATTTTAGTCTTCTGCACATAGATCCTTCACATTTTGCTAGACTAATAGTTAAAACATTTTAGAACTGTGGTTCTGTTATAAAATGTATTTATTTTTGTTTTTAAAAGTTTATATTACTGCCGGACAGTTGTGGCACACACCTTTAATCGCAGCACTTGGGAGGCAGAGACAGGTGAATTTCTGAGTTCGAGGCCAGCCTGGTCTACAGAGTGAGTTCCAGGACAGCCAGGGTTACACAGAGAAACCCTGTCTCAAAAAACAAAAACAAAACAAACAAACAAACAAACAAAACAAAAAATGTTTATATTACTCATGGGTACAGTAAGTCGGTGAAGGTGCCAACTGAGGCCAAAACAGGATGTCAGATCCTGTAGAGATTGAATTACAGATGACTGTTAGCTGCCCTATGTGGGTGCTTGGTATGGAAGAACATTGTCTGCAAAAGCAGCCAGCACTCTTCTCTGCTGAGCCATCTCTTTGTCCCCTCCTTTATTCGTTTTACACTTTAATTAGCCACTGCTAGTACACAACACAGGTGGCTGTACCCAGTTGCTGCCCTATGCAGGAAATCACTTAAACTTTACCTTCAGTTTTGCACACAGCCCAGACTCTGGCCCATTCGTACACTGCCTCCCTTCAGTAACTTTATGAAACCTGGGGGAAAGCCTCCATGGCCAAATTCTGTGACACAAGGATGATGCCAAGTTCTGCTGCCAGCTTAAGACATAATTATTATGACTTCCTTGAACAATGGCTGTAATGGTCTCTGAATATCCGTGTATCTAAACCAATGCATATTTCACACTTTTGGAGTAGGGCAGCCCTGGGGCTCTATCTTCTCAGGCACTTTCTTTTCAGGCATTCTTTCGAATGAATTTGTATTTTTACAGGCTAGAGTCTTTGATGGGTGGCCACCTTTCTTATCCCAGTGCAATCTGCGTAGTTTCTTTTTGGCACTGCTAGTTAACAAATGCATCTACAACAGCTTTGGACTATGCCTTAGCTTTGTGTCAACTTGACACAAGCTAGAATAGTTTGGGATGAAGGATTTGCCAATTGAGAAAATGGCTCTAATAAAATTTATTTGTAGGCAATTCTAGAGTGCATTTTCTTAATTATTGATTGATATGTCAAAGCCCAGCCAATTGTTAGTGATGCCATTCCTGGACAGGCTGAGCAAGCCATGAGGAGCAAAGTCATGACGGACAAGCCAGTAATCAGCACTCCTTCATAGTCTCTGCATCAGTTCTTGCCCTGTCTTGAGTTTCTATCACAACTTTCCTGGATGATAAACTCTAAGGTAAAATAAACCCTTCCTCCAAGCTGGTTTTGGAATAGTGTTTTATCACAAAAATAAAAACCCTACTATCATAGAAAATGGACCTTCTAACCATAAGCCAAAACAAATAGTCTGTGCCTTTAAGTTGTTTACTTCAAGCATTTTTCTTGTCGAAGCAATCAAAATCTGACCAAACAAACATGGTAGGTTTAAGGAATGTTGATCCCAGATTAGTAGCATGGACCTGTCCTCATTGTCCTGTGGTCCAATTATCTTCAACTTTCTACAGCTTGGAGTCAGCACTTAATCACCAGGCAAGCCCCAAACACTGCTTCAGCAGGTCCTCCCAGCCATCCATGGAGAGAGAGAAAACTTCTGTGTATTACACAGATGGGAAACTATGACCCACAGTGACCTATATGCTTTTTCAAGGTCCCACAGCTGGCAAGTGGAAAACAGACAATGAGGCTGGGTCTCTTTCTTCTTCCATCTACCTACCCATGAGGTCATTTCCTGTGGCACCACTAGGCCTATGCATATCAGTGTCTCAGAAGACCCCCCTGGACTGGCCTCAATCTTTACTGGGGTTCTCTGGATGCCTGGGTTTGAATTGCTGCCCAATGTAAAGAGATGAGGCACATGCTACCAAGATCTCTAAGACCTGTATCACTGGCCTCTCATCCCTGCCCCCATGCATTGCATGGGGAAGCCCTCATCAGCTGGGGCCAGATGCATGCCCCTTTTATTGTTGGGGTGGGGGTACCCTACAACTGACTTTCCTTCTGACTTTTGGATTTTGGTTAAGGAGTTCCTTGTAGAGCCAGGCTCCTGGAGCTGCATCTTCATATTTCTCTCTGCTTTGATGCATATATTCTCATTACTTGACAAAACCTGACCAACCTCTATGATACTATATGATATGATGCTATATATATATATATATATATGATACCAAATAGGCTTTTACTCTTCCAAACCTTTCCTCTAAATGACACTGATCTTGAATCTTCAGATTTTGTTCTTGAAACCAATTTGTTTCACTCAGTCATTCAGTTATTCAGTTTTTTCCTGCAGATACCTTGCTATTTGCTGAGTATATTAGGCTAGGAGGTATGGGTGTAATGAAGAATAAGATAGAAAGAGCCCTCAATGCCTTAATACCTCTTGTCTATCTGACAGAAATTATCATGGAGTAGCTCAATAAAGAAATCACTGCTGATTCCAGTCTGTTCATCTAGAATTTTGTCAAGATTCCTTACTCAAACCTTATACTTCACTAAATTTGATGAACTGCCTATTACTAAACACACATTGAACTTTCCACCTCTCCAGTTTTCTAAGTCTTTTTCCATTTTAATAAAAGATAGTGTGGTAGTTTGAATATGCTTGGCCCATGGGAAGTGGCACTATTAGGAGGTGTGGCCTTATTGGAGGAGGTAGTGTAAGTGTGTCACTGTAGAGGCAGGGCTTTGAGAATATATATATATATATATATATATATATATATATATATATATACACACATATATGTATAAATGTCTATACACATATATACACACATACATACACACATATATGTGTATATATACATATATATGTGTGTGTGTGTGTGTGTATATATATATATATATATATATATATATATATATGCGCTCAAGTCTGGATAGTGTAATCCAGAGTCTTCCTGGCTGCTTTCAGATCAAGATGTAAACTGCCAGCTCCAGCTCCTCCTGCACCATGCCTGCCTGGATGCTGCCATGCTCCCACCTTGATGATAATGGACTGAAACTCTGAACCTGTAAGCCAGCCCCAATTAAATGTTGTCCTTATAAGACTTGCCTTGGTCATGCTGTCTCTTCACAACAATAATACCCAAACTAAGCCAGATATAAGTGGGCATAGTCCCTATGAAAATATAAAAATATACAATGGGTGCATGCAAATATGTTTAATATAATGAAATATCATAGAGATACAGATTAAAAATTGTAAGATGCTGCTTCATGTACAATAAAAAGAGCAGACAATAGAAGCATTGTTACAGTACATGAGGATATGTGGAACTCTTAGCTGGTAAAACTAAAATAGTACTGCATTTTAGAAAATAGCTTGGCAGTTGTTTTAAAATTTAAACAGTTAACCATATAATTCAGCAATCCAACCTAAGTATACAACATAGGATAATTGAAAAAATATGTTCACTACTCACAATGGCCAAAAAAGTTAGAAACAATCCAAGTATCAATCAACTCATGGATGCAAATAGAAAAATAATCTCCTTATCTACAATATCCATAGAATATTATTGGAAATAAAAAGAATCAGGTACTAATACATGCTACAATATGCATACATCATGGAAAAAAAATCAAGCTAAGTGGAAGATATCATCTATGTAATATGCTGCATTATGTTTTTCCATTTATATGAAATAAAACACCCACATGCTGGGGAGAAGTTGCAGAAAGAAGAGATTGATTGGTAACAGATGTGGATTTCTGTTTTGGATGAGGGAACTCTTCAGGAATAAGATAATGGTGAGATGATCCAGCATTGTAAACATATTATTGAAGCTTCTGCAATGCACATTTTTTCTATTTTTATTATTTGCTTAATTTTACTTATTCACTTTACATCCTACTCACTGCCCCTTTCCCAGTCATCCCATCCTACAATCTTTCTCCACACCCCTTCCCTTTTCCTCTGAGTGGTGGCCCCCTTGGCTATCCCCCCACTCTGGAACATCAAGTTTCTGAGCTAGGTGCTTCTTCTCCCATTGCGGCCAGACAAGGCAATCTAGCTAGAAGGATAGGTCCAGCTCCAATTGTTAGGGACCCACATGAACATCAAGCTGCACATATGCTACATATGTGCAGGGAGGCCTAGGCCCAGCTCATGTATGTTCTTTTCTTGGTGGTTCAGACTCTGAAAGCCCCAAGGGTTCAGGTTAGTTGACTCTGTTGGTCTTCCTGTGGAGTTCTATCTCCCTTTGGGGCCCACAATTCTTCCTCCTATTCTTCATAAGAGTTTCCAAGCTCCATCCACCACTTGGTTGTGGGTGTCTCTATCTTTCTGAGTCAGCTACTGGGTGGAGCCTCTCAAAAGACGACATGCTCCTGTCTGCAAGCATAACAGAGTGTCATTAATAGTGTCAGGGGTTGGTGCTTGCCCAGGGGATGGGTCTCAAGTTGGGCTATTGATTGTACACTTTTAAATGGCAAACATCATTAATTATATTGATTATAGGTTAAAACATAACTTAATCTGAAAGAAGTTAAAAAGAGAACCACTGAATCAGGACTGCAATCCAGGGTATATATTTAAGGACATGAGCAGATTCTCAAACATACTTTCGCACTCAGCTCCACTAGAAAATCAAAAACTCCCTGATTGATGAATGGATAAACAACATGTGGGGGATGGAGATACAGCTGAATAGTATTGCATTTCCTGAAATATATGAGGTACCACAAAACAACAATGTGTGATATATGCATGCAACAGAAAGCTATGCAGCCCTAAAAAAAAAAGAATCATGTCATACAAGAAACATATATAAACATTATACTTGTAGATAGGATGCTAAATGAAGTAAATCAGTTACTAGGTAATGAGGATGCTACATTCATGAAGGCATTATTATCATATTCAGGAATGCATTTTTATAAAAGGACAAGCTAATCCTTCCACATCTTTCTTGGCCCCCTCACCCACTCACCATTTCCATGGTGGAAGGACACAGGATGATTTGGCAAATGCTACTCCCCCATCTTAGATAATCCAGCCTTGAGAACTATAAGAAAGAATTTTCTGTTCCTTATCAACTATCCAGCACCTAGATAGCAGTATATTAAGGTGTCTAACATTTAAATTCATAGACATAAAAAAGTTAATGTTACTTAGCTGAAGGTGAGAGACATTTTTAAAATGTTGTTTAATGAAAATAGAGATTGAGTCAATAACCAAGCCTGCTAATAAAGAAAAGTATACATCAGATAGGTTCACTGGTGATTTCTACCAAACATCTGAAGAAGAATTAACCACAAATTATCTTCAAATTCTTCAAAAAGAAAAGAAGAAACAATTACTGATATGAGAGTAGTATTGCCCTATTTTTAGTGCTACAGAGATGACAAAACTACAGACCAATACTCCTTAGGAATATATGCAAAATACAAGTAAACCAAACTCTGTGGCATACAGAAAGGATTATGTAACATAACTATTTGGGGTGTGTCCTAGAAATGCAAGGCTGGGTCCGTGCACATAATGTAATAAAATATATTAGTTTCATAAGGTGGAAAAGGCATGATGATCTGAATAGGAACAGGAAAATGCCTTATAAATATTTAAGACTCTTCATTGATAAAAGCTTTTCAAAACTAGGATAGCAGAGGATTTTCAATTTGATAAAAAAGCATTGATGGAAATTCTACTAATAGTGTACATTATACTTAAGTGTAACAGATAATATTATCATCTAATATTGAGAGTAAGACAAGGCTATCTAATCTACACATTTTAACATTGTACTAGAGTTCTTTCCTGGTAACTTAGAAAAGAAAAAGATACAGATTAGAAAGGAAAAAAATATCTATTTCCACTGTAGATGACATCAACTTATATATAGAAAATTCTTGGTTTAGCGCAGAGTTCTATCAGACCTTCAAAGAAGACCTAATTCCAGTTCTTCTCAAACTATTCAACAAAATAGAAAGTGAAGGTACGCAACCCAATTCATTCTATGAAGCCACAATTACTCTGATAGTTAAACCACATAAGGACAAAACAAAGATAGAGAACTTCAGACCAATTTCCCTTATGAATATCGATGCAAAAATAGTCAATAAAATTCTCACTAACTGAATCCAAGAACACATCAAAATGATCATCCATCGTGACCAAGTAGGCTTCATCCCAGGAATGCAGGGATGGTTTAATATACAGAAATCCCTCAACGTAATTCACTATAGAAACAAACTCAAAGATAAAAACCACATGATCATCTCCTTAGATGTTGAGAAAGCATTTGACAAAATGCAACACCCATTCATGATAAAAGTCTTGGAAAGAGCAGGAATTCAAGGCCCATACCTAAACATAATAAAAGCAATCTATAGCAAACCAGTAGCCAATATCAAACTAAATGGAGATGAGCTGGAAGCAATCCCACTAAAATCAGAGACTAGACAAGGCTGCCCACTTTCTCCCTACCTATTCAATATAGTACTTGAAGTCCTAGCCAGAGCAATTCGACAACAAAAGGAGGTCAAGGGGATACAAATTGGAAAGGAAGAAGTCAAAATATCACTATTTGCAGATGATATGATAGTATATATAAGTGACCCTAAAAACTCCACCAGAGAACTCCTAAACCTGATAAACAGCTTCAGTGAAGTAGCTGGATAGAAAATTAACTCAAACAAATCAATGGCCTTTTTCTACACAAAGGATAAATGGGCTGAGAAAGAAATTAGGGAAACAACACCCTTCACAATATAAAATATCTTGGTGTGACTCTAACTAAGGAAGTAAAAGATCTATATGATAAAAACTTCAAATCACTGAAGAAAGAAATTGAGGAAGATCTCAGAAGATGGAAGGATCTCCCATGCTCATGGATTGGCAGAATCAATATAGTAAAAATGGCTATCGTGCCAAAAGCTATCTGCAGATTCAATGCAATCCCCATCAAAATTCCAATTCAATTCTTTACAGAGTTATAAAGGGTAATTTGCAAGTTCATCTGGAATAACAAAAAACTAGGATAGCAAAAACTCTTCTCAACAATAAAAGAACTTCTGGTGGAATCACCATGACTGACCTCAAGCTATACTACGGAGCAATCGTAACAAAAACTGCATGGTACTGGTTCAGCGACAGACAGGTAGATCAATGGAATAGGATTGAAGACCCAGAAATGAATCCACAAACTTATGGTCACCTGATCTTCGACAACCATCCAGTCGAAAAAAGACAGCATTTTCAACAAATGGTATTGGCACAACTGGTGGTCATCATGTAGAAGAATGGGAATTGATCTATTCTTATCTCCTTGTACTAAGGTCAAGTATAAATGGTTTAAGGAGCTCCACATAAAACCAGAGACACTGAAACTTATCGAGGATAAAGTGGGGAAAAGCCTCAAACATATGGGTACTGGGTAAAAATTCCTGAATAGAACAGCAATGGCTTGTGCTGTAAGATCAAGAATTGACAAATGGGACCTCATAAAGTTGCAAAGCTTCAGTAAGGCAAAAGATATTGTCAATAAGACAAAAAGACCACCAACAGATTGGGAAAGGGTCTTTACCAATCCTAAATCAGATAGGGAACTAATATCCAATATATACAAAGAACTCAAGAAGGTGGACACTAGAAAATCAAATAACCCCGTTAAAAAATGGGGTCCTGAGCTAAACAAAGAATTCTCAACTGAGGAATACCGAATGGCTGAGAAGCACCTGAAAAAAATGTTCAACATCCTTAATCATCAGGGAAATGCAAATCAAAACAACCCTGAGATTCCACCTCACACCAGTCAGAATGGCTAAGATCAAAAATTCAGGTGACAGTAGATGCTGGCGTGGATGTGGAGATTACTCCATTGTTGGTGGGACTGCAAGCTTGTACAGCCACTCTGGAAATCAGTCTGGTGGTTCTTCAGAAAATTGGACATAGTACTACCAGAGGATCCTGCAATACCTCTCCTGGGCATATATCCAGAAGATGTTCCAACTGGTAATAAGGACACGTTCTCGACTATGTTCATAGCAGCCTTATTTATAATAGCCAGAAGCTGGAAAGAACCCAGGTGTCCCTCAACATTGGAATGGATACAGAAATTATGGCACATTTACACAATGGAGTACTACTCAGCTATTAAAAACAATGAATTCATGAAATTCCTAGGCAAATGGATGGATCTGGAGGGTATCATCCTGAGTGAGGTAACCTAATCACAAAAGAACTCACATAACATGTACTCACTGATAAGTGGATATTAGCCCAGAAACCTAGATTACCCACGATACAATTTGCTAAACACATGAAACTCAAGAAGAATGAAGATCAAAGTGTGGACACTTCGCCCCTTCTTAGAATTAGGAACAAAGCACACATTGAAGGAGTTACAGAGATCAAGTGTGGAGCTGAAACAAAAGCATGGACCAACCAGTGACTGCTGCAGCAGGGGATCCATCCCATAAGCAGCCACCTAATTCAGACACTATTGTATATGCCAGCAAGATATTGCTGAAAGGGCCCTGATATAGCTGTCTGGGAGGCTATACCAGTGCCTGGCAAACACAGTAGTAGATGTTCACAGTCAGCTATTAGATGGAACACAGGGTTCCCAAGGGAGTCGCTAGAGAAAGTACCCACGGACCTGAAGGGGTCTCCAACCCTATAGGTGGAAGAACAATATGAACTAACTAGTACTCCCAAAGCTCATGTTTCTAGCTGTATTTATAGCAGAAGATGGCCTAGTTAGCCATCATTGGGAAGAGAGGCCCCTTTGTCATTCAGACTTTATATGCCCGAGTACAGGGGAACGCCAGGGCCAAGTTGTGGGAATGGGTGGGTAGGGGAGCATGGCGGGGGATGGGGAGGGTTTAGGGGACTTTTGGGATAACATTTGAAATGCAAATGAAGAAAATATCTAATAAAAATTGAAAAAAAGAAAGAGAGAAAAAAAAGAAAATTCTTATAATTCAAAACCAAAAGAAACAGGTAGGTTGAGGAATTAGCTCAGTTATTGAGTACTTCCCTAGCATATATGATATTCTTGCCCTGCAAACATCAAACTAAACATATTAGAGAGAATAAATGGATTGAGAAAAGTTGCAAGGTTTATAGGGTAAATAAAAAATAAGTTGTTTTCTTTTTGTGAAGTAGAAGTTTCTGGTTGATCATATGTTGCAACCTCACATGGTATTTTGCTGAGGAAGATGCATGAGGCTTTTTGCTGAGGCAAGACCCAAGGAAGGGCACAGGATGTTTGGAGAGAGTCTAAATAGAACTCAAGTTACAGTGATGGAGTGTTTGTATAGCTAGCTTTGGAATGCTTTGTTGGTCTGGCAGAGAATTTCTCCGGGCATCCCAGCTGGTTTGGTCTTAATAGCTCCCACTGACTCATGTCAATCTGTCGGAGACCTGGAGGTTTCTGCTGGATTGTGCCACTACTTCGTCTTTTTCTCTTTTCTTTTATTGAATATTCTATTTATTTGCATTTCAAATGTTATCCCCTTTCCCGATTTTCCCTCTGGAACCTCCCTACCCCCTCCCTCTGCTTCTGTGAGAGTGGTCCCCCACCCACCCACTCCTGCCTCCCTGCCCTGGCAGTCCCCTACACTGGGGCATCGAGCCTTCCCAGGACCAAGGGCCTCTCTTCCCAATGATGTCTGACAAGGGCATCTTCTGATACATATGTATGCCACCACTTCTGATTCATTTTTGGTATCCAGACACTACTGAACTGGACTGCTTCTATCACAACAAAAGGAGATTGGAATCACCCCAAGAACTACTTCTAAACAGGTCCACATCCCCTTTTCCTATTTACCATCTTATTTCCCCTACATTTGGACTATGGGCTAGAAGAGGAATTGAAGCATTTGAGAACCTTTATTAAAAGAAGGTTTTTTTTTTTTTTTTAAAAATCTAAGCCTATATTTTATTTTATTTTATTTTGAAGTTCTGTTTTGTTTTGTTTTGGCATAACAAATTCATGGTGAATTTGGGGGTTTTGCATTAGCATATAATCAATCACTCTTACCACTGAACTCCCAGCCTTCAGTGACATTTCTATAGAGTAATAGTAAACAATTCAACAATGAATTTAAGAAGACATTTCCATTTATAATATCATCAAAAAAGAAAATCAGCAGTAAATTTAACAAAACAAATCTATGGTGTTTGAATAAGAATGGTCCCAATTGGCTCGTATATTTAAATGCTTGGTCCACAGTTGATTTAGCTATTTGGGAAAGATTAGGGGGTGTGACTTTATAGGAGGAGGTATATCACTCAAGGTGGGCTTTGAGATTTCAAAAGACCACACCAGTCTCAACCCCTTCTCCTCTATCTCTTGCTTGTAGATCAAACTTAAGCTCTCAACTACTGCTATAGCACCATGCTTGACTGACTATTGCTGTGCTCCCTGCAATGATGTTTGCAGACTAACACTCTGAAACTGTAACCAAGTGCCCAATTGAAGGCTTTCTTTGCTTGGTCATCATATCTTATCATATCAATACAAAGGTGACTAATAGAAAGTATACCACTCTGAAACTCTAAACGTTTTTTTAAAGAAATTAAAGACCTAAATAAAGCAAAGGACACTTTTTGTCCAGAGATAAAAACCCTTTATTGGAAAAGGAGGAATATTCCCCAAAATAATCTATAAAGTAACAGAACCACTCATGAATCCTGGATCCTTCTTTTGAAGAAATAGATAAGTTGATGGCAATACTCTTATAGTAATGCCATAGCGCCTAATAGCTAAAGCAATCTTCAAAAATGTTGAAAGACATATTTCCTGATATAAAATTTTATTATAAAACTATAATAATAGTTTTATTATAGTAATGATGCTGAATATTGTGTGGTACTAGTATAAGTTTGAACATGAAGGCTGGTGGAATAAAACTTAAGAGTCCAAAAAAAATAACTTTACTTTTATGGTCAATTGATTTCAATAAGGGTAATAAGTTTATTGATGGGTAAAATTGTGTTTTCAACAAAAAATGCTTAGATAATAATATCCAAATGTGAAAAAATGAACTTGAATCACTAACACATTGCATATATAAAAATCAACCCAAACATTGTATTTAAGGCCCACTACCTGAGATGGAATCCACAGATTCCACTAATATCGTGGACAAGAACCTGAGACTAGATAACTCATACGCCTAGGGGGATAACCACTACTAATATCCTTACTGGAGGAAAATAGCAATAAAATGTCTCCTAACAACGTGCTACTATACACATAAATCAGTGTCTCACTCAACCTATATCAGAGTTTTTATTTGTAGTAGACAGTAATGAACAGAGACCTATAGCTGGACAATGTGAAGAGAGCGAGAAACTTTGGAACACCACGTTTCTTTTCCTGTTTTTCTGAGGAAGAAAACCAATATTAAGTAGGGTGAGTAAAGAGGTGGGGGGAATTTGGGAAGAAGTAGGGGAAGGGGGATCATCTTCAAAACATATTGCATGAAAAAATATCAGTAAAAGTTTTAAAAATGAAAAATAAGGTCATGAATTTGAAAGAGAACAAAGAGAGCTACATGAGACAGTGTGGAGGGAGTAGGGAGAAAGGGAAATAATGTAATTATATAATCTCAAAATTTTAAACTTTAATCCAATTATATCAAAGTCCTAAACACTAAGAGCATATTCTATAATACTTTTAGGATGAAACAGAGCTATAAGTGTTAATGACCTTAATATATGATATATAATATACATTATATTATATTACACACATATATACATACATAACACAAATCAGACAAAAAGGCCAATAAAGCCAGGAATGGTTACACATCCTACATGTAGAAACAGAAGATTAAAATTCTAGGGTCAGCCTATGACACATAGTGAGTTTAAGGTCGACTAGGATTATATAAGGACAGTGCTTCAAAAAAGAAAGAGCAAATCTTTAAAAAAAATGAAGAAATTAATTAAATAAAACTATATGTAGTAGACTTTACCAAAATTAAAATTTCTCTGCATACAAGGATATCATCAAAAGAATAAAAAGATGGGTGGTCGTGGTACATGCTTTTAATCCTAACACTCAGGAGATGGGGTTAGGGGATCTCTGCGAATCCAAAGCCAGCCTGGTCAATAGAGTTAGTTCCAGGACAGCCAAGCTACATAGAGAAAACATGCCTCAAAAACAAAACAAAACAAAAGGAAACAGAAGAGTAAAAGGAATAAAAGAACAATCTCCCAGAAAATAGGATTTGTATAATAAAATATTTAAATATTTTAATTAAATAAAATAATAAAAATAATCATATGATTTTGTTACTTTAGAAAACATGGACTATAGACACAACATGCTTCAACAATAAAAAGAAATATATGGGGACAAGATTTGAATGAACCTTTCTAAAAAAAAAAAAATACCCAGTAGCCCAATGGAAACATGACAATGTACTAACCACCATTAGTTAATACAGGAATGCCATTCCAAACCAAAATGAAAAGAAACTCATATCCATCAATAATCTTACACCCAAGATACACAAGATATATGGTTATATATGAAGCTCAAGGAGAAGGAAGACCAAAATGTGGGTGCTTCAGTGCTTCTTAGAAGAGAGAACAAAATATTCATAGGAAGAAATATGGAGACAAAGTGTTGAGCAGAGACTGAAGGAATGACCATCCAGACTGCCCCACCTGGGGATCCATCCCATATACAGCCACCAAACTCAGACACTATTACAGATGCCAACAAGAGCTTGCTGACAGGAGCCTGATATAGCTGTCTCCTGAGAGGCTCTCCCAGTGCCTGACATATACAGAAGAGGATGCTCACAGCCAACCACTTGACTGAGCACAAGGTCCCCAATGAAGGAGCTAGAGAAAAGACTGAAGGAGCTGAAGGGGTTTGAAGCCCCATAGGAGGAACAATATCAACCAACCAGATTCCCCAGAGCTCACAGGGACTAATCCACCAACCAAAGAATACACATGGAGGGACCCGTGGCTTCAGATGCATACGTGACAGAGGATGGCCTTGTTGGGCATCAATGGGAGGAGTGGCCCTTGGTCCTGTGAAAGCTTGATGCTACAGTGTAGAGGAATGCCAGGGCTGGAAGGAGAGAGTGGGTGGGTGGGGGGGAGCACCCTCATAGAGGCAGAGGGAGTTTCCAAAGGAGAGACCTGGAAAGGAGAAAACATTTGAAATGTAAATAAAGAAAATATCCAATGAAAGAAAAATATGGGGCTGTGGGAAAGCAATTGGAGAGAAGATAATTATGAACAAAGTAAAACTGTAGATATGACAACACAATAGTAAAATCCATTATTACTTTGCATGCAGATTCATACTAGCACTCTGTAAAAATATATACTGGTCAGGTTGAAGATATAACTCCATGGTAGAACACTTGTATAGGATCTACAAGGCCCTGGTTTTCTCAGTAACATGTACACTGGAACAGAGGCGTGGGGGAGGAAATGAGAGAATGAACACACAGAGGCAGAAACTGGAGAATCACTTTGTGCCTGCTATTTCAAGGCTAGCTTTGATAATGGCATTTAAAAAGTCATAAAATGCAACATTTTAAAACAAGTAAAAGCTGAAAACAAAGATTTGAAAACTTTGGAGTCCCTATACATTGCTAGTAGAATGCAATATGACATTGGTGTCTTAGACAAAGGCTGGCAATTCTAAGTTCATCATAAAGTTGTCATATGATCCATCAATTCTATTTCTAGGTATATAATGAAGAAAACTGAAAGCATGTGTTCCTAGGAAAAGATGTACACTCGAGCTTGTATCTCCAATATTTACACTATCCCAAAGTAGAGGGAATCCAAATATCCATCAACTGATGACTAAACAAAATGTGATCCTCCCATAAAATGAAATTCCTTTCAGCTATGAAAATAAATTGTAATGATAGATGCTACAAGATGTATGAGCCTTGAAACAAGGATGCTAAGAAAGGGCTCAATAAGTAAAGCTATATATATATGGTGTGATTTCATGTATATGAAATGCCTAGAATAGAAAGTCCATAGGGAGAGAAGGCAAATTAGTGAGTGTGAAGGAGTAAGTAGAAAGTAAAGGCTGCAGGTATGGAGTTTCTTGGCATGTATGTGTAAAAACAATCAGTTTATGTACTTGTGATAGTTGTGTAACACTATGAATCATGTATTTTTGGATAGCTAAAATTGTGAATTTTAACTATAATATCTACCCAAATCATTGTCCTTCACCAAGGGTATTTAGTAGTTTTTAAAGTTATATACCCTTTCATTTCAATCTTTTAACATACCAATGTATGAGGTTAAACCATGTAAAATTGCCAATTTGGATGCTCAAAAAAGTGAAATATGGTTTATTTCATAAAGCTAAATCTAATATAATTATCATTATTCCCAACTCACAGTTGAGAAAAGAGGCACGGTGAGGTCAATGTTGGCATAAAAGGCAGCTCTCAACTAAAAGGGACTAAGATAGTTTATTCTTGAGCCAAATATGAGTGGATATAGCCTAGAAATAAAGATTTAGGTCACCACAAATAATATGAAAATTATATTTTGGTAAGTTTTTATAGTATTAGAACAAAAAAAATTCTCATAAACAAAAGCATTTTTCAAATACTTTTGTAGAAACCTCAGGTAGGCAGGCTAAGGCAAAACAGGAAAACTTTGCTCTCTGTTTCAGACATTATCTGATTGCTTAGTTTGGGGGCTGGTGGAAGCCAGTGTTCTGATAATATATTCCAAAAGGTTTTAGCTGATAAAGGATGTTAGGTTAGACAGAGAAATGCGCAATGAATGGCTATTTAACCTGGCTGAACATAGCTCAAGATAATTTGCCTCTGAATCTGTAACATTGTAGAAAATGTTTCACAAATCACAAAGTTCAAACCTGTAAATTGTGTGTGTGTTATTTAACATAGGAAAGCCTGTTTTTCTAAGAACTTCCACTCATGCTAACTTTACCCAAGCCACGAGAATACTATGGTGTTAGGGTCTGAATTTGAAAACTCTTTTTTCATCTGTCTTCATGAACTCATCATTCACCCAAGAAACATGGATTATGCCTTTAACTCATGGTAAGCACCAGAAGAGGGCTCATGTGGAATACATACCATAATATGCCCTCTAAGAAGCCATAGTGCATATGTATACAGAAGATATTGATGAGAGTGAAAAAGCATGACCACTAAAGACCAGTGAGACAATCAGAGAGCAACTCAAGCAGTACCTCAGAAAGAAAAAGGTTGTCTTACTTCAGTTTTAAAGAAATAGGGATTTAATTAGACGCAGTGCCACTCTGAGAGGAAATAAGAATAAAGCCAGAAAAAAAAAACCCACAGGAGAGTCAAGTGATTACCCTGTGATGCAAGGTTGATGTCTATGAAGGAGATGGGGAGAGAAGGTTGGGGAACACAGTCTATGAAGAAGATGGGGAGAGAAGATTGGGGAATACTGTCTATGAAGGAGATGGGGAGAGAAGGTTGGGGAACACTGTCTATGAAGGAGATGGGGAGAGAAGGTTGGGGAACACTGTCTATGAAGGAGATGGGGAGAGAAGGTTGGGGAACACAGTCTATGAAGGAGATGGGGAGAGAAGGTTGGGGAACACTGTCTATAAAGGAGATGGGGAGAGAAGGTTGGGGAACACAGTCTATGAAGGAGGTGGGGAGAGAAGGTTGGGGAACACTGTCTATTGCCACAAAGTCTCTGAGAACATTTATGAATCCACTGGGGATTTTCCAAAGCAGTCACCAGTGAAGAGCCATCTCTCAGGAGCAATCCTTGAAGCAAGCATAGAGGCGAACTTCCAAGGGCAGCACCTGTGACTCTGTCTACTATGCTTCCTACAACTGTTGAGCCTTGAGGGCATACCACAAGAGAGGCAAGTGATAATCTCCTGGTAAATAGAATCAGTGCAAAGAAGAAAATTAATGTCATGTGTGAGAGGATGGATGAGTAATTGGGATATTTACAAGCCTCCTACCATAGGACTTCAAATCTTTGACGCTTCCTACCACACACTCGCTGAGTTACTTATTTTTCAATTATTATTCCCTACTCTAGGGAGGAATGAAATATCCACACTTTGGTCTTCCTTCTTCTTGAGTTTCATGTGTTTGGTAAATTGTATCTTAGGTAGTCTAACTTTCTGGACTAATATCCACTTATCAGTGAGTGCCTATCAAGTGACTTCTTTTGTGATTGGGTTACCTCACTCAGGATGATATCCTCCAGATACATCCATTTGCTCAAAATTTTTTTTCAATTTTTTTATTAGATATTTTCTTAATTTGCATTTCAAATGCTATCCAGAAAGTTCCCTCTCCCCTCACCCCGCCCTGTTCCCCTGCCCATCCACTCCCACTTCTTGGCCCTGGCATTCCCTTGTATTGGGGCATATAAAGATTGCAAAACCAAGGGGCCTCTCTTTCCAATGATGGCCGACTAGGCCATCTTCTGCTCCATATGCAGCTAGAGACACGAGCTCTGGGGGTTTTGGTTAGTTCATATTGTTGTTCCTCTTATAGAGTTGCAG
This sequence comes from Mus minutoides, assembly GCA_902729485.2. NCBI lineage: Eukaryota > Metazoa > Chordata > Mammalia > Rodentia > Muridae > Mus > Mus minutoides. The sequence goes on from LR749502.1 coordinate 3,717,892, forward strand.
ACCCCTTCTGCTCCTGGGGTTCTATCTCTAGCTTCTCCATTATGGGCCCTCTGTTCCATCATATAGATGACTGTGAGCATCCACTTCTGTATTTGCCAGGCACTGGCATAGCCTCATAAATTTCACAAATTCATTGTTGTTTTGTTTTTTGTTTATTTATTTATTTATTAGATAATTTCTTCATTTACATTACAAGTGCTATCACAAAAGTCCCCTATACCCTCCCCCCGCCCTGCTCCCCTACCCATCCACTCCCACTACTTGGCCCTGGCATTCCCCTGTACTGGGGCTTACAAACATTGCTAGACCAAGGGCCTTTCTTCCCCAATAATGGCCAACAAGGCCAACTTCTAATACATATGCTGCTAGAGACGTTAGCTCTGGGGGTTCTGATTAGTTCATCTTGTTGTTCCATCTACAGGGTTGCAGACCCCTACAGCTCTTGGGTTCTCTCTCTGGCTCCTACGTTGGGTACCCTATGTTCTGCCCTATAGATGATTGTTAGCATCCACTTCTGTATTTGTCAGGGACTGTCAAAGCCTCGCAGGAGACAGCTATATCAGGGTCCTTTCAGCAAAGTCCTGCTGACATATGCAGTAGTGTCTGCATTTGGTGGCTGATTATGTGATGGACCACCTGGGTGGGGCACTCTCTGGATGGTCCATCCTTTCATTTTAGTTCCACACTTTGTCTCTGTACTTCCTTCCATGTATATTTTAATCCCTATTCTAGGGAGGAATGAAGTATCCACGTGTTGGACTCTCTTGATTTTCTTGTGTTTTGGAAATTGTATCTTGGGTATTCTAGGTTCCTGGGCTAATATCCGCTTAACAGTGAGTGCATATTAAGTGACTTCTTTTGTGAATGGGTTACATCACTCAGAATGATATCATCCAAATACATCCATTTGCTCAAGAATTTCATAAATTCATTGTTTTTAATAGCTGAGTAGTACTCCATTGTGTAAATGTACCACATTTTCTGTATCCATTCCTCTGTTGAGGGACATCTGGGTTCTTTCCAGCTTCTGGCTATTATAAATAAAGCTGCTATGAAGATAGTGGAGCATGTGTCCTTATTAGCGGTTGGAACATCTTCTGGGTATATGCCCAGAAAATTGTGATTCTTAACTAGGACAGAATTTTTAATGAAGTGGAAGCACCTACAATAATAGTACTCATTGCTGGTAAAAAAAAAAAAAAAAAAAAAAAAAAAAAAAAAAAAAAAAAAAAAAAAAAAAAAAAAAAAAAAAAAAAAAAAAAAAAAAAAAAAAAAAAAAAAAAAAAAAAAAAAAAAAAAAAAAAAAAAAAAAAAAAAAAAAAAAAAAAAAAAAAAACTTACACCCAACCAATGGACTGAAGTCAGGGATCCCTGTGGTTGAATTAGGGAAATGCTGGAAGAAGCTGAGGAGGAGGACAACCCCATAGGAAGACCAGCAGTCTCAACTAACCTGGATCCCTGAGATTTCTCAGACAATGTGCCACCAATCACACAGCATATACTAGCTGATCCAAGGCCACTAACATATACAGCAGAAGACTGCCTGGTCTGGCCTCAGTGAGAGAAGATGTGCCTAACCCTTAAGAGACTTGAAGCCCCAGGGAGTATGGAGGCCTAGCAGGATGGTGGGATGGGGTGGGAACATTCTCTTGGATACAGGGGGAAGGAGGAATGGGATGACGAACTGTTCTGGAAGGTGGACCAGGAGAGAGATAACGACTGGACTGTAAAAAAATAAAAGTAATATTTTTTTTTAAAGAAGGAATGTTGTACTTCTATGCTTAAATAAAAGACTAGATAATCAGCTCTCATCAATTCCATTTGACATTGTAGTGCAAATTGAACCAGGAAAATTAGGTTAAAAGTGATGTGCAAGGCATTCCAATGAGAAGGAAAGAGGTTAGAATAACCTGTATTGATAGATATACGATCTTTACTAACAAAGGAAACTCCATCAAAGAAACTACTAGAGACAATGAATGAGTTTAGATATCTTACAAGAAACAGATCAATAAATAAAAGTCACTGGGGTGGGTGATGTAGCTAAGTGTTGACTGCAGCCTGAATAAGGTGCTGGATTCCATCCTAAGTATCACCAAGCCCCAAACTGAATTTTTATTTAACTTCAGTGAACAATCTAGCAATAAAATTAAGAAAATTCTAATTACAGTAATTATACCAAAAGGGTAAAAATTAAAATTACATTCAACAAAAACTACATAATTGGCATGAATTGAAAATTATAACACACTGTTAATTTTAACATATTCAATAAAAGGCACTAAGTAAATAAAAATACCTAATATTCTTTTTTTTTTTTAAAGATAGGGTCTGTCTTATCCAGTCCTGGCTGTCCTAGAACTCTCTTTTGTAGGCCAGGCTATAAAGAGACATGCCTCTGCCTCTGAGTGCTAGAATAAAAGGCATGTACCATTATACCTAGTGAAGATCTAATATTCTTAAAATGTCTATACTCCCCATATTGATCTATAGATTTAATATAATACCATCATCTTATAGGTAACTTTTTTGCAAAAACTACAAACTGACCCTAAAATTAATATGGAGATGCAAGGAAACCAGTATAACCACAATAATCTTGAAGAGGAACACATTTGGAACCACACTTCCTAATTTCACAAACTTAGAGTAGCTATTACTGTACGATATAGGACCAGCATATAGATAAATGGAACTGAATTGAATCCAAAAGGAAATCATTCCATGTATGGTCAAATGACATTTTGTGTGGGAATATTAGAGCTGAAACACAGGGCCCTGGCACATGACATAAATCTTCTACTATTGAGTGACAGCCTCTAGCTAGAGTTAATTGGCTTTTGGGTTAACTAAGTTCTAAGGGCTCTAATGCAATTCAATGGATAGCAAGATCTCTTTGATAAATGATGCTATGAGAACTGACCATCCACATGCAAATAAATGAAGACCCTTCCAGACAGCATACATAGAAATTAACACAAAAATTGTCAAGGATCTAAGTATAAAATCCCAAACTGTAAAACTCTTAGAAGAAAAAAAAATACAGATCTTCATGGTCTCAAGTTAGGCAATGACTTCTTAGACTGACTGTCAATGTGATAGATGACAAAAGAAAGCCAGAATTAAAAACATCTACTCTTCAAAGGACATGATCCTTTCAAAGGACAAAAGAAAAAAATAATAACAATAAAGAGAAACCCAGAGAATGCAAAAACCATTTACAAATCAGATATCTGACAAGGGACTTGGAAAAGAACAATTACAACTAGTAATAAATAAAGACACAATTTTTAATAGGCAAAGAATTTAAATAAGCATTACTCCAGAATAAATACACAAATGAGCTTGCACCCATTAAAAATGCTCAAAATAGCCGGGCGGTGGTGGCGCACGCCTTTAATCCCAGCACTTGGGAGGCAGAGGCAGGCGGATTTCTGAGTTCGAGGCCAGCCTGGTCTACAAAGTGAGTTCCAGGACAGCCAGGGCTACACAGAGAAACCCTGTCTCAAAAAACCATAAAAAAAAATGCTCAAAATATGCCTGAGGTCACATAAGTGAAATCCTAGCATTTGAGTGTAACAATCAAGAAGATCATGAGTTCAAGGCCAGATTCAAATATACAGTGAATTCTAAGCCAGGTGCTTTCTCAAAAACAAAAGAAACATAACAAAACAGAATAAAAGATGCTAAACACCATTAGGTATTAGCAAAACACAAATTAATATCACAATACTATACCTTAAATCGACTGGAATGAATCTAATTTTAAAAGGCAAATCTAAAACTGTGACACAGAATACTGAAGAACTCATTCACTGTTAGTGAGACTGTGAAATAAAGCAGCCACGTTGACAAACGGACTGGCAAGATGCCAAAAGGTTAACCTAGAATTGACAGATGGCCCCCGAAATGCCATTCGTAGGTATATATTCAAAAGAATTTAAAACACATGTTCACATAAAAAAGTTGTATGGGAATGTTCATGGCATCATTATTCTCAATAGCTAAAACTCAAATGGCAGTTTTGTCATCATGTGCAAAAAAAAACCCTTCTATTTGGTTAACAATACATATAAAATTATTTAATAATTAAATATCATTACATGTGTAATCTATTTTTAAATATCAAAAGTCATAAAGCTAATTAACAAAATTACTACCTAAATGTCTGCCAACAGGTTAAAAATGTACACTGATACATTCTAGCAAAACTGATATTAAATCTGAATCAACATGCAAAGGTAAAGATCAAGCAATTAAACTAGTAAATTTTAAACACAAAACACATGTTATGGATTAAGAAAATGTGCTTAATCAAGAAGCATATATATAATTTTTCACATATATGTATATATACACACACATATATTTTATTTATTTACAGGGCAATGCCTCTGTGGCCTAGTGTGGATATGGAGGTCAGATAATAACTTATGAGTCAGTTCCCACTTTCCCTTCCAAGAAGTCAAACACATCACTGTTCTTGACAGCAAGAGCCTTTACCACTGGGCCATCTCCTTGGCCTTGAGAAATATTTTTTCATTTAAGTTTTATTGCATTATGATAAGAAAAGATACATAATTTCAATTTATCTGAATTTGTTAACATTTAAAAACATATTTTGAGTAAATAGACTTAAATCACTTTCTTCTTTCCCTTTTGTACCCCAACTCCTCCGGAGAGTCCCCCCCCCACCTTCAAAACCTGGAATAACTTTCATTTTTATCATATTCTATAAAATTTATAAAATATTGTAACAATAAAAATGAGTATTATAAAAGTTGTTTGATATAAAACATCAATCAATTGAACAGTCTTATGTAGCTGTTTGTCTATAGCAATACTGAAAATACATACATTTTTCAATATAAATTTTAAATAACTCCAAATATATTAATTGTATGATATTTTAAAATAATATATCACTATTAGTTTTTTATTGAACATAAATAGATAAAGTGTTTTTGTTTGTTTTGTTTTTAGTAGAGCTTAAAATCTTGGCGCTTACAGTTGTACAAACACAAAATAAGAACAGTTTTTAGACATTGGAGTTCATTGTAATAAGGCTGTACTTCAATGTCCCTCACATTATCAAAGGATTTTATCTCCATAGTAGATAAGCTAAGAATTGACAGTTCTGCTGCACCAAGGAATGAATTGTAGGCATGATTATTTGGATACAGATTTCCTGCTAAGGTCAAAGCTATTTGACTTGAGAGACTGTCATCATTCTCAGGCCACAGGGAACAGGTTACATTCATTTAAGAAATGGTGTGTGTATTAAGATGGTCTATCCATGAAGTCATTCATCAACTGTTTCAATGAACAATGGTTCTGCTTGGAGGGTGACAGAGATGTTAGGTGAGGGTAAGATTCTGGTTCGTTGGCTGTGGTGATATTGAAAAGTATTCATCTCAGAATAAGAGTAACTTATAAAGTTCTCTTCTTCAAAATTGACACAATAATTATAAATATCAAGCAAAGCCTTCAGTCTTACGCTTTGCTGTTCTCTTACAACCTACCTCCCAAATTAATTATCTACATTTCTTATGGCTGCATAAATAATTTTGAAATATGTAAGCTGTTCTGAAAACCATATTATAGTGTAAAAACATCAAATAAACAATCCTACTAAAAGAGGCTAAGATAGGAGAAGCGTGATTTCAAGACTATTATGTGGCACACAGCAAGACACTGTCACATACAAACAAGCAGAAAGTGTATATGGATTGTACAATATTGGACCTATTTCGCCCATTACCAAATTAGAGAGACCACAGGATGACAGCCGATAAATTTCTAATTGCTCATATTTTTGAATTTCAATCAATTAGGATATATTGGTAATATTAATTTTCATGTTAAGAAATATTAAGGAAAAGTGATTGCTACTTCCTGTTTATTTTCTTGTTAGAGGTGGAATTATGTTTGTGTGGGTTTGTTGAAGGATTACTTTCTTGCTTCTCCTAGGGTGTAGTTTCACTCCTTGTGTTGGTGTTTTCCATCTATTATTTTTTATAGGTCTGGATTTGTATAAATATATTGTGTAAATTTGGTTTTGTCAAGGAATATCTTGTTTTCTCCATCTATGGTGATTAAGAGTTTTGCTGGGTATAGTAGCCTGGGCTGTCATTTTTGTTCTCTTAGCGTCTGTAGGCCATCTGCCCAGATCTTCTAGCTTTCATAGTCTCTGTTGAGAACTCTGGTGTAATTCTGATAGGTCTGCCTTTATATGTTACTTGACCTTTTTCCCTTACTGCTTTTAATATTCTTTCTTTGTTTTATGCATTTGGTGTTTTTGATTATTATGTGACAGGAGGAATTTCTTTTCTGGTCAAGTCTACTTGGAGTTCTGTAGGCTTCCTGTATGTTCATGAGCATCTCTTTCTTTAGGTTTGAGAAGTTTTCTTCTATAATTTTGTTGAAGATATTTACTGGCCCTTTAAGTTGGGAATCTTCACTCTCTTCTATACCTGTTATCCTTAGGTTTTGTCTTCTCATAGTGTCCTAGATTTCCTGGGTGTTTTGGGTTAGGAGCTTTTTGCTTTTGCATTTACTTTGACTGTTGTATCAATGTTTTCTATGGTATCTTCTGTACCTGAGATTTTCTCTTCTATCTCTTGTATTCTGTTGGTGATGCTTGCATCTATGACTCCTGATCTCTTTCCTCGGTTTTCTAACTCCAGTGTTGTCTCCCTTTGTGATTTCTTTGTTGTTTCTAGTTCCATTTTTAGATCCTAGATGGTTTTGTTTGTTTCCTTTGCTTCTTTGATTGTGTTTTCCTATAACTCTTTAAGGGATTTTTGTGTTTCCTCTTTAAGGGCTTCTACCTGTTTACCTGTGTTCTCCTGTATTTCTTTAAGGGAGTTATTATGTCCTTCTTAATGTCCTCTATCATCATCATGAGAAGTGATTTTAGATCTGAATCTTGCTTGTCCTATGTGATGGTATATCCAGGACTTGCTATGTTGGGAGAATTGGGTTCTGATGATGCCAAGTAACCTTGGTTTCTTGCTTATGTTCTTATGCTTGCCTCCTGCCATCTGGTTATCTCTAGTGCTACCTGCCCTGGCTATGTTTGACTGGGGCCTGTCCTTCCTGTGATCCTGGTTGTGTCAGAATTCCTCAGAGTTCAGTTGTCTCTGTGATCCTGTGATTCTGCAGTCCTGCAATCCTGAGATCCTGGGTGTGTCTAAGATCCTGGGAGTCAAGCTGCATTTGGGACCAAGCTCCTGGGATCCTGGGATCCTCTGAACCTGGGCGTGTTAGAGCGCTTGGGAGTGGAGCTTCCACTGAGTGTTGTGGGGATGACTGACTGTTAAGTTTGTGCCCAAGGTCTGCTCAGGGCACTGGCCCAGACGAGAAGGAACATGTGCCACTGGTCTGGTGGAGTTCCTGCATGCCTGGGTCCTGCTGGTCCCAGTTACTCCTGGTGTTGGGGTCAGATGTTGTGTCCTACTCACCTCTGATCCTGGGTGTGTTTGAGCTCCTTGGAGTAGAGCCGTCTCTGGGTTTTGTGGGGCTGGCTGCAGAGTTTGCTCCTAAGGTCTGCCAAGGGCAATGGCTCAGAGAGGGAGAAATATTTCTTGAAATAAAAAAAAATTATAAGAAAATAGGTGGCCTGCCCCAATCCCCTCTGCCTGCTGGGACTCCAGAAAGCCCAGTATCCCTGTCAGAGTTCCATCTTCCTTCCAGTTGGCACCTACACCTGTAGTCGAAGAACAGTGCACCACACCTCACCACACCACACAGCTCTGACTGCCTCCCATGTGCTCTGCACTAACACACAGGTAACAACACCCACTTCTGCCTCAATTCCCCTACCTGGTTCGACCCCAGCAAGCCCAATAGCCATGACCTCTGCCCTGAGCTGTTGGAGCTCTGACCTCATTCCATTCAGCACCTACACCTGTTGTCACAGAACAGTACACAGTACCCCATCCCAAGGTCTACCTGCCTCTCAGGAGGCCTTCTCAAATTCAGGAAACACAGTTCCACCTGCCTTCTGGGATGATTGCTCTAAGCCAGAACACACAGGCCAGCCAACACCAGAGACAAACAGATGACAAAAGGCAATCAACAGAAATTAATGCAAGATGGGACCATAAGAACCCAGCTCTCCTACGACAGCAAGACCTGAATATCCTAATACATCAAGTGTACTGTCTGATTTTGTGTGTCACCTTGACACAAGCTGGAGTTATCACAGAGAAAGGAGCTTCAGGTAAGAAAATGCCTCCATGAGATCCATCTGTAAGGCATTTTCTCAAATAGTGATCAAGGGGGAGGTCCCGTTATGGGTGGTGCCATCCTGGGCTGGTAGTCTTGGGTTCTATAAGAAAGCAAGCTGAGCAAGCCAGGGGAAGCAAGCCAGTAAGGAACATCCCTCCATGGCCTCTGCATCAGCTCCTGCTTCCTGACCTGCTTGAGTTCCAGTCCTGACATCCTTTGGTGATAAAGAGCAATTTGGAAGTGTAAGCTGAATAAACCCTTTCCTCCCCAACTTGCATCTTGGTCATGAGGTTTTGTGCAGGGATAGAAACCCTACAACATTGAGGAACAAGATTGTGGCCTTAAATCCCATCTCATGAAAATGATAGATGACTTTAAAGAGGATAAGAATAATTCCCATAAAGAAAAACAGGAAAACACAAACAGGTAGAAGCCCTTAGAGAGGAAACAAATACAGGAAAATACAATGAAACATGTGAAGGAAATGTATAGAAAACAATCCAAGACCTAAAAATGGAAATAATAGTAATAAAGAAAACACAAATGGATGCAATCCTGTAGATGAAAAACCTAAGAAAGATAACAGGAACTACAGATACAAACATCACCAACACAATACAGGAGATGGAAGAAAGAATCTCACATGGAGAAGATACCATAGAAGAAATGGGTACACTGATCAAAGAAAATGCCAAATATAAAAAGTTCCTAACTCAAAACATCCAGGAAATTTGGGACAATATGAAATGACCAAACCTAAGAATAATGGGAATAGAAAAGGCTGAAGATTCCCAGTTCAAAGAGCCAAAAAAAAAAAAAATCTTCAACAAAACTATAGAAGAAAACTTCCCTAACCTAAAACAAAACAAAACAACAAAAAAAAAGAAATGGTCATAAACATAGAAGAAGCTTACAGAACACTAAATAGATTGGACCAGAAAAGAAAATCCTCCAGCCACATAATAAGCAAAACACTAAATTCACAGAACAAAGAAAAAATATTAAAAGCTGCAAGGAAGGGAAAAAGACTAAGTGACATATAAAGGCAGATCTCTCAGAATTACACCTCACTTCTCAACAGAGACTCTAAAAGCCAGAAGATCTTGGAAAGGTGTCTTGCAGACGTTAAGAGACCACAGATGACAGTCCATATTACTGTACTCAGCAAAACTCTCAATCACTATAGATGGAGGAACCAATATATTTCCTGACAAAACCAAATTTAAACAATATCTGTCTACTAATCCAGCCCTACAGAGAATACTAGAAGCAATACTCCAACACAAGAAGGGTAACTACACCAAAGAAAACACAAAAAAAATTAATCAGCTCACAACAAGCCTAAAAGAAGAGAAACACATATAATACCACTTCCAACAACAAAATTACAGAAACTAACAATCGTTGATTATTAATATCCCTCAACAACACACATATATTATCACCACCACCACCACCACCACCACCAAAATAACAGGCGCTAACAATCATTGGTCATTAATAATTTTCAACATCTGGACAGTGGTGTTGCATGCCTTTAATTCCAGCACTTGGGAGGGAGAGGCAGGTAGATTAATGAGTTTGAGGCTAGCCTGGTCTACAGAGTGAGTTCTAGGACTATACAAAGAAACCTTGTCTCAAACAAAACAAAACAAGGAAAAAAAGACAATAATACCTTTCACCAACAATGGAGCCAATTCACCAATAAAAAGACAGAGGCTAACAGAAAGGATTAAAAAACAGAATTCATCATTTTGCAGCATACAAGAAACACACCTCAGCAACAAAGACAAACACTACCTCAGAGTAAAGAGCTGGAAAAAGGTTTTCCAAGCAAATAGATGCAAGAAACATACTGGATTAGCCATTCTAATATCTAATAAAATAGATGTCCAACCTAAGTTATCAAAAGACACAGAGGACATTCATATTCCTCAAAGAAAAAGTCCACCAAGATGATGCCTTAATTCTGAACAACTGTGCCCCAAATGCATGGACACCTACAATCATAAAAGAGACTTTACCAAAGTTTAAATCTCACATTTAAACTCACACAATAATAGTGGGGGCCTTCAACACCCCATTTTCACCAATGGACAGGTCATAAAAAGGGGAAATAAACAGAAAAACAATGAAACTAACAGAAGCTATGAACCAAATATATTTAACAGATGTCTACAGAGCATTTCATCCCAAAACAAAAGAATATACCTTCTTCTTAGCACCTCATGATACCTTCTCCAAAACTGACCATGTATTCAGACACAAAGCAAACCTCAACAGCTACAAGAAGGTTGAAATAAGCCCTTGCTTTTTATCAGATTACCATGGATTAAAGCTTGCCTTCAACAACAACCATAACAACAGAAAGCCCACATAATCATGGAAACTGAACAAGTCTCTACTCGATGATTACTGTGTCAGGAAATAAAATAAGGAAAGAAATTAAAGATTTTCTAGAATTCAATAAAAATGAATGCACAACATACCCAAATTTATGGAGTACAATGAAAGCAGTATTAAGAGGAAAACTCAAATCACTAAGTACCTTCACAAAGAAATTGGAGAGAGCCTATACTAGCAACTCAACAACACACCTGAGAGGTGGAGAGCAAAAAGTAGCAAACACACCCAAAAGGAGTAAGATGGCAGGAAATAGTCAAACTCAGGCATAATTCAATCAATTAGAAACAAAGAGAACAATACAAATAATCAACAAAACCAAGAGCTGATTCTTTGAGAAAATCAGGAAGATAAACCTTTAGGCAAACTAACTAAAAGGCACAGAGAAAGTATCCAAGTTAACAAAATCACAACTGACAGGGAGCCATAACAGCAGAAACTGAGGAAATTCAATGAGTCATTAGGTATTACTGCAAAATCCTGTACTCCACAAAACTGGAAAATCTAAATGAAATGGATGGTTTTCTAGACAGATACCACTTACCAAAGTTAAATCAATATCAGGTAAACTATCTAAATAGAACAGAAGCAGTCAATAAAAGTCTCACAAGCAAAAAAAATTTCAGCCCCAGATGATTTTAGTGAAGAATTCTACCAGATTTTCAAAGAAGAGCTAATACCAATACTTCTCAAACTATTCCACAAAGTTGAAACAGAAGGAACACTGAAAAAATCATTGTATAAGACCACAGTCACCCTGATACCTAAACCACACAAGATTCAACAAAAAAAGAGAACTTCAGACTGATTTCTGTTATGAACATTGATGCAAAAATAGAATTCTCACAAACCAAATCCATGAACACATCACAAACATCATCCATCATGATCAAGTAGACTTCATTCTAGGGATGCGGGGATGGCTCAACATGTGAAAACCCATCAATGTAATCCACCATATAAATGAACTGAAAGAAAAATATTATGTGATCATCTCATTATACAATAAAAATGCCTTTGACAAAATCTAACATCCCTTCATGTTGAAAAGTCTTGGAGAAATCAGTAATACAAGGAACATACCTAAACACAATAAAAGCAATATACAGCAACCGAATAGCCAACATCAAATTAAATGGAGAGAAACTGGAAACAATTCCACTAAAATCAGGGACAAGACAAGGCTGCCCACTTTCTCCCTACCTATTCAATATAGTACTTGAAGTTCTAGCTAGAGCAATAAAACAACTAAAAAAGGAGTTCAAGGGGATACAAACTGGAAAAGAAGAAGTCAAAGTATTGCTATTCGTAAAAGATATGATAGTGTATATAAGTGACCCAAAAATTCTTCCAAAGAAGTCCTAGAGCTGATCAATACTTTCAGCAATGTGGCTAGATACAAAATTTACTTAAAGAAATTGGGCCTTCCGGTCCACACTGCTCCAGTGCAGGGTGCAAGGCCTGGGTGCTGCACACCCACCCAGGTTTCCAGTGGGACTCTCCTAGCGATCTCGGGAACACTGGTGAGAGGAACACACATCTGTTCCAGTCCAATCTCATGGGACCTGAGTCTGCAGCCGGGAGATAGACAGTGGGGCAGCGGACCCCTTCCCTTCTGGCCCACACTGCTCCAGCACCAGGCGCAGGAGACACCAGCCAGGAGAGTGATAAAGGCCCAGAGCAGGACAGACTCTTCCTTCAGGTCCAGTCCGGTGCACCCTGCACCAGCTCAGGGCTTGGGCGCAGGCTCTGCACACTCTCCCTGAGGCCCCTTCAGGACTCCCCAGGCTATCTTGGGACCACAGGTGAGCAGCTGAACTCAGCATCTGTTCCAGCACAATCGCAAGCTACCTGAGACACCAGCCGGGAGATTGATAAAGGCCCAGGACAGGACAGACGCTCCCTTCTGGTCCACACCAACACCAGGTCTCCTTGGGCAGAGATGGCAGGAGGTAAGCATAAGAACAGAAGCAACAGAATCCAAGGGTACTTGGCATCACCAGATCCAAACTCACCCACCACTTCAAGTCCTAGATACAACAGCACTCCAAAAAAACAGGACATGGATATAAAGTCACACATCATGATGATGATGGAGGACTATAAGAAGGAAATACAGGAAAACACAGTTAAACAACTAGAAGCATTTAAAGAGGAAAAACTTAGAGAGTTACAGGAAAACAATACCAAACAGGTGATGGAAATGAACAAAGCCATCCAGGAACTAAAAATGGAAGTAGAAACAATTAAGAAAAACCAAAAGGAGATAACCCTGTAGATAGAAACCATAGGAAAAAATCAGGAACCATAGATATGAGCATCAGCAACAGAATACAAGAGATAGAAGAGAGAATCTCAGGCACAGAAGATTCTATAGGGAGCATAGACAAGACAATCAAAGAAAATGCTAAATGCAAAAGGATCCTAACACAAAATATCCAGGAAATCCAGGACACAATGAGAAGACCAAACTTAAGGATAATTCCTCATCTACTCTTCCTTCTGATAGTTTGATTTCCCGGTCGTTTATAGAAGTTGTTTTATTATCTTCTTTTGAAAGGTATGGATTTCTTACTCTACGGGTATTTGTATGTTCTTCGGATGTCTACTCCAAATAGGCTGGACCAGAAAAGAAATTCCTCCCGACACATAATAATCAAAACAACAAATGCACTAAATAAACACAGAATATTAAAGGCAGCAAGGGAAAATGGTCAAGTAACATATAAGGGCAGGCCTATTAGAATTACTCCAGGCTTCTCACCAGAGACTATGAAAGCCAGAAGATCATGGACAGAGATTATACAGACACTAAGAGAACACAAATGCCAGCCCAGGCTACTATACCCAGCAAAACTCTCATTTACCATAGACGGAGAAACGAAAGTATTCCACAACAAATTCAAATTCACACAATATCTTTCCACAAATCCAGCCCTTCAAAGGATAATAACAGAAAAACACCAATACAAGGACGGAAACTCTGCCCTAGAGAAAGCAAGAAAGTAATCCTTCAACAAACCTAAAAGAAGACAGCCACAAGAACAGAATCCCAACTCTAAAAACAAAAATGACAGGAAGCAACAATTATTGTTCCTTAATATCGCTTAATATCAATGGACTCAATTCTCCGATAAAAAGACATAGACTATCAGACTGGCTACACAAACAGGACCCGACATTTCGCTGTCTACAAGAAACACACCTCAGGAAAAATGACAGACACTACCTCAGAGTGAAAGGTTGGAAAACAATATTTCAAGCAAACGGCCCGAAGAAAAAACCTGGGGTAGCCATTCTAATATCGAATAAAATAGACTTTCAACCTAAAATTATCAAAAGAGACAAAGAGGGGCACTTCATACTCATTAAAGGCAAAATGTTCCAAGAGGAACTTTCAATTCTGAATATCTATGCTCCAAATGCAAGGGCAGCCACTTTCATTAAAGAAACTTTAGTAAAGCTTAAAACACACATTGCATCTCACACAATAATAGTGGGAGACTTCAACACCCCACTCTCATCAATGGACAGATCCTGGAAACAGAAACTAAACAGAAACTCAGTCGAACTAACAGAAGCAATGAAACAAATGGACTTAACAGATATCTACAGAATATTTCATCCTAAAACGAAAGGATATACCTTTTTCTCAGCACCTCATGGCACCTTCTCCAAAACTGATCACATAATTGGCCACAAAACAGCCCTCAACAGATTCAAAAATATTGAAATTGTCCCATGCATCCTATCAGATCACCATGGACTAAGGCTGCTCTTCAATAACAACATAAGGAGCAGAACACCATCATTCACTTGGAAACTGAACAACACTCTACTCAATGATACTTTGGTCAAGGTAGGAATAAAGAAAGAAATTAAAGACTTTCTAGAGTTTAATGAAAATGAAGCCACAACATACCCAAACTTATGGGACACAATGAAAGCATTCCTGAGAGGTAAATTCATAGCTCTGAGTTCCTACAAAAAAAAAATGGAGAGAGCTTACAGCAGTAGCTTGGCAGCACATCTGCAAGCTCTAGAACAAATGGAAGCAAAGTCACCTAAGAGGAGTAGATGGCAGGAAATAATCAAACTCAAGGGTGAAATCAACAATGTGGAAACAAAAAGAACTATCCAAAGAATCAATCAATGGTCCTCGACCAAGAAACTTTTTCAGTTGTTCTATCTGTTTGAGAACCGGTCTGAGTGATCTCCCGTGTCCCTATCGTAGGTTTAGTTGTTTTAGTCTTTACTTTTCCCTCTGTATTGTTGTCTAGGACTCCTTTAAGTTTTGTGGTAGTCTAGGAAGATCAAAAGGTTATATTCAAAAAAACTGGAAAATCTGGATGTAATGGATAACTTTCTAGACAGATACCAAGTTCCAAAGTTAAAGCAGGATCAGATTAATGACCTAAACAGCCCTATATCTCCTAAAGAAATAGAAGTAGTCATTAATAGTCTCCCAACCAAAAAAAGCCCAGGACCACATGGGTTTAGTGCAGAATTCTATCAGACCTTCAAAGAAGACCTAGTTCCAGTTCTTCTCAAAGTATTCAACAAAATAGAATCTGAAGGCACACTACCCAATTCATTCTATGAAGCCACAATTACTCTGATACCTAAACCACATAAAGACACAACAAAGATAGAGAACTTCAGACCAATTTCCCTTATGAATATCAATGCAAAAATACTCAAGAAAATTCTCGCCAACCGAATCCAAGAACACATCAAAACGATCATCCATCATGACCAAGTAGGCTTCATCCCAGGAATGCAGGGATGGTTTAATATATGGAAATCCATCAACGTAATACACTATATAAACAAACTCAAAGATAAAAACCACATGATCATCTCCTTAGATGTTGAGAAAGCATTTGACAAAATCCAACACCCATTCATGATAAAGGTCTTGGAAAGATCAGGAATTCAAGGTCCTTACCTAAACATGATAAAAGCAATCTACAGCAAACCAGTGGCCAACATCAAACTAAATAGAGAGAAGCTGGAAGCAATCCCACTAAAATCAGGGACCAGACAAGGCTGCCCACTTTCTCCCTACCTATTCAATATAGTACTTGAAGTCCTAGCCAGAGCGATTCAACAACAAAAGGATGTCAAGGGGATGCAAATTGGAAAGGAAGAACTCAAATTATGGCTATTTGCAGATGATATGATAGTATATATAAGTGACTCCAAAAACGCCACCAGAGAACTCCTAAACTTGATAAACAGCTTTAGTGTAGTAGCTGGATATAGAATTAACTCAAACAAATCGATGGCCTTTCTCTGTACAAAGGATGAACTGGCTGAGAAAGAGATCAGGGAAACATCACCCTTCACAATAGTCACTAACAATATAAAATATCTTGGTGTGACTCTTATGAAGGAAGTGAAAGATTTGTATGACAAGAACTTCAAGTCTCTGAAGAAAGAAATTGAGGAAGATCTCAGAAGATGTAAGGATCTCCCATGCTCATGGATTGGCAGAATCAATATAGTAAAAATGGCTATCGTGCCAAAAGCTATCTACAGATTCAATGCAATCCCCATCAAAATTCCAACTCAATTCTTCAAGGATTTAGAAAAGACAATTAGCAAGTTCATCTGGAATAACAAAAAACCTAGACTAGCAAAAACTTCTCAACAATAAAAGAACCTCTGGGGGAATCACCATGCCTGACCTCAAGCTGTACTACAGAGCATTCATAACAAAAACTGCATGGTACTGGTACAGCAACAGACAGGTAGATCAATGGAATAGGATCGAAGACCCAGAAATGAATCCACACACCTATGGTCACCTGATCTTTGACAAGGAAGCTAAAACTAGCCAGTGGAAAAAAAGACAGCCTTTTCAACAAATGGTGCTGGCACAACTGGCAGCTATCATGTAGAAGACTGGGAATTGATCCATTCTTATCTCCTTGTACTAAGGTCAAGTCTAAGTGGTTGAAGGACCTCCACATAAAACCAGAGACACTGAAACTTATAGAGGAGAAGGTGGGGAAAAGCCTCGAAGATATGGGCACTGGGGAAAAATTCCTGAACAAAACAGCAAAGGCTTGTGCTGTAAGATCAAGAATTGACAAATGGGCCCTCATAAAGTTGCAAAGATTCTGTAAGACAAAAGATACTGTCAACAAGACAAAAGGGCCACCAACCGATTGGGAAAGGATCTTTACCAATCCTAAATCAGATAGGGGACTGATATCCAATATATATATAAAGACCTCAAGAAGGTGGACACCAGAAAATCAAATATCCCCATTAAAAATTGGGGCACAGAGTTAAACAAAGAATTCTCAACTGAGGAATACCGAATGGCTGAGAAGCACTTGAAAAAATGTTCAACATCCTTAATCATCAGGGAAATGCAGATCAAAACAACCCTGAGATTCCACTTCACACCAGTAAGAATGGCTCAGATCAAAAATTCAGGTGACAACAGATGCTGGCATGGATGTGGAGAAAGGGGAACACTTCTCCATTGTTGGTGGGAATGCAAGCTGGTTCAACCACTCTGGAAATCAGTCTGGCGGTTCCTCAGAAAATTGGACATAGTACTACCAGAAGATCCTGCAATACCCCTACTGGGCATATATCCAGAAGATATTCCATCTGGTAATAAGGACACATGTTCCACTATGTTCATAGCANTACTACTCAGCTATTAAAAACAATAAATATATGAAATTCCTAGGCAAATGGATGGATCTGGAGGCCATCATCCTGAGTGAAGTAACCCAATCACAAAAGAACTCACATAACATGTACTCACTGATATGTGGATATTAGCCCAGAAACCTAGACTACCCAAGATACAATTTACTAAACACATGAAACTCAAGAAGAAGGACGATCAAAATGTGGACACGTCACTCCTTCCTAGAATTAAGAACAAAGCACACATTGAAAGAGTTACAGAGATCATGTGTGAAGCGGAATCCAAAGGATGGCCCCAATGACTGCGGCTGCCAGGGATCCATCCCACAATCAGCCACCAATCATAGACACTATAGCATATGCCAGCAAGATAGTACTGAAAGGGCCTGGATATAGCTGTCTCCTGGGAGACTATACCAATGCCTGGCAAACATGGAGGTGGAAGCTCACAGTCAGCTATTAGATGGAACACAGGTTCCCAAGGAAGGAGCTAGAGAAAGTACCCAAGGAGCTGAAGGGATCTTCAACCCTATAGGTGGAAGAATAACATGAACTAACTAGTACCCACTGAGCTCATGTCTCTAGCTGCATGTATAGAAGAGGATGGCCTAGTTGGCCATCATTGGGAAGAGAGGCCCCTTGGTCATGCAGACTTTATATTCCCCAGTACAGGGGAACGCCAGGGCCAAGATGTGGGAGCGGGTGGATAGGGGAGCAGGGCCGGGAGGGGGGAGGGTATAGGGAACTTTCTAGATAACACTTGAAATGTAAATGAAGAAAATATCTAATAAAAGTTGGAAAAAAAAGAACTTGGTAGCCTCCTTTATACAAATGAGAAGGAAATCATGGAAATAACACCCTTTACAATAGCCTCAAATAACACAAAATAACTTGGTGTAACTCCAAACAAGCCAATGGACTGATGGCATTCTAGCATTCCTAACACCCAGCAACACAAATAAATATAATATTATTAATGATGATAACAATAACTGCCATGGTTTGAATATACTTGGTCCAGGGAGTGGCACTATTTGGAGGTGTGGCCTTGTTGTAATATGTGTGTCACTATGGGTGTGAGCTTTAAGACCCTCATCCTAGCTGCCTGGAAGTTGATCTCCTCATAGCAACTTTCTGAGGAAGATGTAGAACTCTCAGCTCAGCCTGCACCATGCCTGCCTGGATGCTGCCATGCTCCTGTATTGATGATAATGGACTGAACCTATGAACGTGTAAGCCCGCCCCAATTGAATATTGTCCTTATAAGAGTTGCATTGGTCATAGTGTCTGTTCACAGCAGTAAAACCCTAAGACAATAACTTTTTCATCATCTGAGGATAAAGTAGAAAGTGGAGACCAAGTTAGAGTAGAATTCTAGAAATTTGTAGAGTACAGGCTCAAATATGGTTGTTAACAATTTAAAGCTAAGCCAATATCTGCACATATAACATCTTTATCCAGCAAAATTAAGAGGAAAATACAGGAATAATAGAAAATTATAATGAATAGCAAATACTTAAGCTAAGGATGGTGGTATATATCTTTTATTCAAGCATTTGGGAGACTAAGACAAGAAGATTATGAATTCTGAAGCCAGCCTGAGCTACATAGTGAGACCCTGTCTCAAAAGAGCAAAAGGAAAATAAGAATGGATATGGGAGAAATACTCAGCAGATAAATGAAGGTCATAATTGCAAATAGCTGATTCTCCTTGTTAAGCAAAAACTTTCAGACCAAGTAAAATGATTAAAACTAAAATTTTAAGTCTTTAAATTCTAGTTGTTACCCAAAGAACACATAAAATAAGTGGACATTTAAGATAATTAGTTTAACATGAAAAATTAGAAAAACCTGTGTGAAACTGAAATAATATATGGTACAGAAATCAATTTAAATAAAGTAAAATAAATAAATTAAATTTGCAGCACAAAATTAGATATTAGTAAAGCTTTGCTCTGGCATGCTTTTCCTTGCTGTGATAAACACTGGTCAAAAGCAACTTGTCTTACTGGTTACAATCTTTCATCAAGAGAAGCCAAAGCAGGAACTCAAGGCAGGAACCTGAAAGCAAGAACTGAAGCAAAGACTGTGGAGAAATGCTGCTTTTTGCTTTCTCAGACACCTTCAATATTCACCAAAGGCCCATCTATCTAGGGAGGGAAATATTCCTCCCTAGACAAGGGGGCTCTCTCCCCTACACCAATTAATAATCCAAAAAAATTCCCCAACTGGCAGACTTGTAAGCCAGCCTGGTGAAACCAATTCCTCAATTGATATTCCCTCTTCACAGGTATGTGGAAAGTTGACAAAACCTAACTAGCTTGAGCCTCTACCTCCTGAGTGCTGGTATTACCAATGTGTGCTGTTGTATCCAGTTTATATAGGCCTGGGAATCAAATTAAATCAAATTAGGGACTTCATGAATACTAAGTAAACACTTAGAAACTGTGCTACACCCCCAGCTGACTGTTTTATACATTTTCTGATATTTTTATGGTTTTAACTTTTTACACATAAATTTGAAAAGCACATAGATTAATACCATGGATGCCGGAAAAAAAAAAAAAAAAAGGCAGGGGTTGGGGATGTTTGAGCTATTGTTCTACCAATGTCTGGCATAGTGACCTTAGGCAAGTTACTTTTTCTGTGTCTTAATCTCACCATTTATAAAATAGGGTTGGCTTTCGTTTTTAATGAGGCTGTTTAAATTTAACAAAGTCTATTTAAGAAAAGAATTATAGAGTGATTCCCTACCAAAAAAGCACTGAATTTGTTTCATATTAATATCCTACCCTAGAAAGAAAGATCTATCTAAACATAAAAAGCATTCTGAGCAAAGACCCTTCAAAAGGTCCCACCTCAAACTTAATGTGCTGTATTAATGATCAGACAACTTGACTGGTGCAGCTGGGTGTTTGTGTTATTTGGGTATAAACTGGTATTGCAGTATAAGATTGGCTGAGAATTTGGTTGCTATAATTGCCTGAGACTCAGTTGTTTTTAGTTATGTTTTGGCTTCCTTAAACAGCAACTTAAACAGTTTATAGTCCACTGTATACACAGGCCTCTTTAGGGCAAATTTCATTACCTAATTCCAGATGCCACTGATACATTTTCCTATACCACTATAAGATTAAGTCAACATGCTCACCTACAGTACACCACTCCCCACCACTGAGGCATCTGAAGCCAGACACATTTGTCAGCCCAGAGTTATAGGACAAAACTGCACATCAGAGGAAGTCCTGTCTCAACTCCAACCACTCCAGGATTAAGGAAGGAAAGATAAGAATTGTGTAGTCCCTACTCAGTGCTCCCTACATAGTTCTCAGGAAGAAACAGCTACCATTTTTATCTAAGGATTTGTAAATCTTAGTCTACAAGGTAGACAAACAGAGTTTTGAGTAGTGCTCCAGTATGTTTATGGGTGCTTTTTTAAAAACAAAACTAAATCTTTACTAAATTGAGTATCCCATGCCAGACTTACTTCAGAGTAATTTGTAACTGTTATTGTTGATGCTTAAACATAAGCTGCCCTTTTTTTGTCTTTTTACTACAGGCCATCAAATGACAATCAACAAAACCTAACAATTCTGCATATATACAAAAAAATGTTAAAATTTTAGATAGAACTGAAAGGCACTAAACAAAAGTGGAGGGAAAATGACAGGAAATGTTTGTAATATTCTTGAGAAACAGTTACAGCTATATAGTACAAAAAGTTTATATGTGTTAAATCTTAAAATAATTTTATAAAATGGTAAGCAGTTCCCCCCAAAACACTATTAAATACTAAGAAAAAATTAGATATTTCCCTTTATCAAAATCAGTGCAACTAGTTTACTTTTACTAAATACTTCAATATAGTAAGGCAAATTTATTTCAAATTGCATTGAAATATAATCACTACAGGTTACTTAATTAAAAGAATACTATGAAAAGTAGAATCCAATCTACAATAAATGTGAAATATGTCTCACCCATGCTTAAAAATTGAAATACAATCAACTATCTTCTTTTTATTTTTTTTTAAATTTATTTACATTTCAAATGTATCTCTTTTCCCAGTTTCTCTCCCTCCTAGAAACCCCCTATCACATCCTCCCTACCCCTGCTTCTATGAGGGTGTTCCTCCACCCACCCACCCACTCCTGCCTCCCTACCCTCAATTCCCCTACACTGGGGCATTTATCGAGCCTTCAAAAGACCAAGGACCTCTCCTCCCAATGATGCCTGACAAGGCTGTCCTCTGCTACATATGCAGCTGGAGCTATGTGTACTACTTGGATGGTGGCTACAATCAACTTTCTATAGTGAGAAATTAGAGGAGTGGGGTTACAATACAGAAACTGGGGTTCCCTTACCATTGCATGTGATTTTTTTGTAGGATTTCTTGATTCTGTTATAGGATGTACATGTGCCTTCATAATTAATCTGCAATAGTTTTATGATTTTTAATTTATGAATTAAAATTAGTGGACATTCCCTTCAGACAACTCACACTGACATTTTACTATGGATGAAATAAAATCATATGCATCAGATTATGTATCACATATAAATAAATATATATACTTATAAAATGTGAATTAACAAGTTGAAAATAGCTAAGCACATAGTTATACATAGGGGCTGACATCTGAGAGTACAGGGCCCTTCCTTCCTATTTAGCATGATCCATTTTAGGATTATTTGGCATAAAGTAGAACAGAGCTACCCCTGTTAATTATATAAAGCAGTTGTAAGTTCACTGGCCTGGAAATCAGGAAAACATGAGTTCCAATGCTGAGGCTGAATAGCCATCTTCCACTGTCGCTGCCATTTTCTCATTTGTAAGACTGGATATCTTTATCCAAGTTCTAAACTTTCTCTCAGCTCTAGATTCCTCATTTTATGATTACACATAATTAAAATTTCATTCTTTCCAAAATAATATTACCAGAACTTACAAAGTGTCTCTAAATGATAATATTCCATATGAAAGAAGAAAAAAGCCTTGAAAAAGTCACTATTGCCACCCTCTGCTGTGCTGTCTACCCATCTGAATTGTTTCACCAGACATTAGTCCATATTCTCATAGTTGGAAACAAACAGCCAGAAAATAGAGATGGGGCAATAAACAAAAGGAATGACCTCTAGTGGGTTCATGGTCTAAAAATAGCACTGGTCAAACTGGTGTGTTGTTTTTGTTATTTTGTTTGCTTGTACTTTTGTAAATACACATAAATTATCTATTCACTCCCTGACTTGCCATAGTGCTCTCACTTACCCATTCACAGCCCCCCACATTCCCTCTCCCACCCCTCTTTCACCCTCTTGCCCCATAGCTCTGTTGTTAGCAGCATTCACTAAAATCCAATTCTGCTCACCATTAATCCTGGTCTTCCCCTGCCCTCCACAGTACAAACGTCTCTCTATTTCATTCCTTGCCCCCCCCCCCCCCCCAACAACCTGCACATATCTGCAGTCTGCCAGGGAAGTAGCTCGTTTTGTGCAAATCAACTTTGCTTTCCACTACACACAATTATGGAGGAAACATCTTATCTGTCCTTATCGGAGAAAGAGGCCACAGGAGCGCTCACTTTGAGAGAGATTTGTTGCTATGCTTTAACAGAATTCCAGATTCTATTTTTTTAAAGAACAACCAAGAATCTCTTAAAGCAATTTAATTTTTTGAAATACTTATTCTGAACAAACTTTAGATAAAAATATGTAAAATATATCTTAAAAATATAGTATATTCTTATATTTGCAATTGTTATACCCCAAATATTTTTTTAAAAAAATTTAAGTCAAAGGCTTGCACGTAGATGATGACAGAAATTTAGTCAAGTGATAGTTATAAAGATTATATCTGTAAAAAGGTTAAATTGTAAGATGACTGCAATATAGTAAACAGTCATTTAAAATACCTATGACAAAAGTCAAACATTGCAAAAAAAAAAGTGAAAACATCAATTTTCTTAGAAAATTACAACAAAATAAAATTTCCAATAATAGTCTTACAAATATTAAACATTTGCCAAAACTCACTATCCTGGCAAATACAATGAATCTTCTTAAAATAAACCAGCACTGCATGAGGATATTTTGTCTTTGAGAATGGTTCTTTTTATTGTTCCAAGTCATGTTATTCTCTTAATTACCTGGTTTTTGTTTGAAGTTTGCGCTCTCTCTCTCTTTCTCTCTCTCTCTCTCTCTCTCTCTCTCTCTCTCTCTCTGTGTGTGTGTGTATGCATATGTGTGTATGCTTGTATACAATACATCACACTTAGATAAATACGTACCTGATACAAACATAGAGCTGGTGCTTGATCAGCCTGTCTTCCTTCTCTTATTAATACAAGGAGTAATCACACAATACAACCTATAATCTTGAACACTGAAAAACAAAATACATTCATCAATGTTTGAAAAGTAACCCTTAAGAAACGCATTCCTAAATCCTTTAAAATAAACAAATTAAGAGTCCAAGAATAGGAATTCAAGGAGATTTAAATGTGAATTAGCTTAACTACTTTTGACAAGTTTACACATGAAAGACACCAAGATTGTATGTACTACTTGCTGCTTTAAGAAGTTTCATTCTGTCTGTCTATATAAAAAAGTTTCAGCCAAAGTTAAATCAATCTCCTCTACTGGTTTTCAACATTAGACAAATACCCACCCACCCCCCCTTTTTGAACCCTGCTTTCAGCTTGACTTTTTCCCCAATTGAAATTCAGACCCTCAATGGTTGGTTTTTCTTGGTTCTAAATGTTGATAAAAAAGGGTTTTCTCCACTCCCTCAATTTGATGTGACAGGCTTCTGACATGAATAATGGAAGCATTTCTTTCACAGGCAAATCAACTTAATTTAGTCAGCCTTTATACTCTCAGTGGGCAAGCCACAATCCCTGAGATTCCATGAGAGCCTTGAAGTTAGATGAAATCTTTAGAATTTGCACAAAATGTATAAAGTAAACAACACTTATTTTGTCACAATACTTGAATAACTTTTATGCAGGAGTTACAGATGAATATATTACTTCCTAATCAGATCCTGATTTACAAGCAATTTGTGATGAACCCTCTACATTCAAGGGGGAAAACGGTCCCTAGTAAGGAAGCTAACAGAATTTTCTACACACATAAATTTTAAAGCATGTGGATTGAAAACAAAACAAAGCAAAGGGAGCGAGCAAAAGGAAACTTCTAATCCTTCCAAAAGAAGCCAATAAAAACCAAGGTTCATATACTGGTTAGGGCTCAGGTGTTTATAACAGCAATAGATCTATTTTGAAACAATCCTTTGAAGCAGAATCTTGGAGAACTAAAAGAGCAGCCATCAGATTAAAAGCAATAGATCCACAGTCATTTCCATTTCCAAATTCTGGACACCATTATTCCCCTGAGAACTTTTCAGATCAGAAAAAAAGACATGTTAATAATACATTCATGAAAGAAAGATGGGGCTCATAAAAATAAAACTAAGACTTATGCCTTCTGAGTTGGCCATTGAAGAATGATTTAAAAATGAATGCAACTAGGCTTGGAAGGCACAGATTCTGCATTCAGTCTCTAACAGAATATGGTACTTGGCATTTGTCCTCTGGCCTTTGATGTCATTTATATGGGGGGGGGGGGCGACTGGAAGGAAGAAAGGAACACAAAACTGGGAATCCAGAGACCTGCTCCAAGCACAGCCAGAAAATGTCCTATTTGACTCTAGACAAGTCTCTTTTCCTATGTAAGCTTCTGATTCTTCTGTATAGCAAAAAAAGAAGCTTATAATTCCGTAGCCTGGTGACAAAAATCCAAATGAGTAGTAAGATTTAAAGAAAGTTTATGACTCTGAACTTCTCTGACAGTACTCTGTATGGAGATGAAGAGTGTGTGAGTGTATGAGTGAGTGAGTGAGTGTGTGTGTGTGTGTGTGTGTGTGTGTGTGTGTGTGTGTGTGTGTGTGTGTGTTTGCATCTATATAAGAAAATCTCATCAACTGAGAGGTCTTTGGAGCACAGACAATTCTGACAATTACTTAATTCTATCCCCACCCCTACTCTCTGGCAGTAGATAGGGTGAGGACAGAATCTAGGCCTTCAATACACTAGACAACTAGTCTACCACTGAAGTCCACCTCCAGCCCAAATTCTAAGCATTTTAAAATTATCAACTTCTCATATCATATAAAACTGGCAAATAATAGAGAGAATTTTACCTAGACTCATACTCTTTAATACTCTTATTATATTATAATTTTATCAAACAAATAAAAATCTAACTGTCAAAAGCATGCTTTCAGTAAAGACAGCTCTGTTTTACTATTATTAAGATTTTTCATGAAGATATGTTCTAGTAAAAATTAGCATCGTTAATATTAGACCTTTCATATTATAATTTAATTTGTATGCTAATGTTGTTGGCTTCATAAACTAGGAAACTAACTGTTCCTGTACAAAGAGAAAAAAAAGGTGTTTAATTTCATATAAACTCTTAGCTAGAGAGAACTATTTCTACATATATGTCATTTCAGAGTGTAAATATCTAGGTTTCTTTAAATTGGTGTGTCTTAACCCCCTTTTTCTTCTTTCCCCTATTCCCACTCCTCTTCTCTCCCCTCCTCTTCCATTTTTTTCTTTCTCAAAATTTGCTAATCAGTCAATTAGGGATTCCAACAATTATAAGTGTCAAGGAAGGAAGACAGGAAAGAGAAATGGGAAAGTAGTCAAGGTAAAACAAAATAACTTCACTTTAAAGAGTGTCCACCGTTAACCCCTAGAGAATTTACACTGCACCTTGATGGTCTTGCTGTTCCCAGTCTCCACCCCTCCTACCTTCCTTCCCTATTATAATCATTAGGTCAGTTAATTGGCTGATTAAGAATACCCTGGCATTTTTATTAACTGGCAATTAGAGTCAGACCCTGAGGCACAGGAGATCCTCCTGATTGGGGGTGTCACTTGGGTTATAAAGATTAATAAAGTCAAATGAGCTTTAAGGTCTGGCTTAGTTAATTTAATCTTCTGTATGGATATTTGAGCAATATTCATCCCTTTAATATTATCTTGGTTGCTTTCAAACTAAACCAAATTCATTCTAGAACAGCAGTCATTTATCTTTTAAAAAAATAGGAAAAGTACATATTGGAACACTGTGCAAATATCAAACAGTGAAAAGCTGTAAAGATACCTGCTAAACTGATGCTTCTTCTACTTTAGTCACCACTCTCTATTTCCTTTCTTTCAGGACCATTTCAATAGAAGACCCAAGTTCCTCATGAAATAAATCCACAAGAATATGATATGTGACATGCCCTAATCCCTTTAACCTATGTAAATCCTCTCATACCTTCTTTCTATAATTGTCTAAGAAAAGTTGGCACTTGTGAATTGCCATTGCACAGGGTGGCCAGTTACAGGCAATGCAAATGTCCCCTTATAATCCAAAGACTTTCTGTGATTATAAGAAGATGGTGTACCATATTAAAATTATAGCTTGGATAGGTAACTTCAGAATAAGAATATTCTGCAGAATTGATACTGACTGTGAATGTAATACCAAGAGGAAAAGAATTCCAGGGAAATGGTAAAGGCAATGTATACCCAAGGTATAGATTGGTAAAGCAGAATCTATACCTCAAGATGGTGATTCAGATACCGTCCAAAGTAAAAATCCTGTGCAATAAATGGCAGCTCACAGATTCTTAACAGTGAAGAAAGTTACTTATGCAAGACAAATCTGATACCAGTCCAATTAAACAAAAATGTGTTCTTCATAGCTAGCAAGAGAGACTACCATAGCCAGCAGGTTCCAAAAATGAAAGAATATTTTTTACATGTGAAATGGGAATAATAACAGAACTCACTTCATAGGTTGAAGAAACACCCAAGGAGACAATATCAAAGCACTTTCTGGTTTTGTTTGTTTGTTTGTTTTGAGACAGGGTTTCTCTGTGTAGCCCTGGCTGTTCTGGAATTTTGAAGATCAGACTGAACTAAAACTCAGAGATCTGCCTACCTCTGCCCCCCAAGTGCCAGGACTGAAGGTGTGCACCACCACTTGGCTTCAAAGCACTTTTTTTGTCATGCTTGACACATAGTAAATAATCAATAACCAACCACTATTACTCGCATACAAATCTTTTCTCATTTGATATGCTAGATGGGGGGGACACAGAAGTTGCCTCCCATGCATATGCATGCATATGTGCATGAATATATATATATATATATATATATATATATATATATATATATATATATATATATATATATATATATCCTGAGATCTTGGAAAACACAGAGGAAAGAGATCAGAAAACACACAATTTTAGCTTAGAAAGGGAAGACTACATTTGATCACATTAAACCCAGGGTTAACAAAATGTCTCATTTTGGTGATCTAGGTCTATGTCAAGTTATCAGGACTCAGAAGGTCTTCTCAACAACCACAGATATTCACAAAAGCTGCTACAGTTTGGGGTATTAAGAATACTAGCTAATTTTTCCACTAGAACACATCTTCATAGAAAACTTCAATAATAGTAAAACAGAAGAATTATATGAAGTAACTTGGTTTTTCTCCTGATGAGAGAAGTGAAAAGAATGACTAATGAGCAAACTTTGGGATTTTAATCTTTGCTTCTACTATTTGTTTGACCTTAAGCAACAGAGTTAACCTCTTGTATAAGTTAATTATGTTGCTATGACCTGGCAACAAGCAACATAGGGTAGGAAGGATTTATTTTGCATCAGGGTTTGAAGGCCTGGCAGCAGGAGCTGCTTCTAACTGTGGCTGTAGGAGCATGAGGCTGAGTCCTTACATCTTGGCAGATTGGGAAAAAGAGTAGGAAAAATTATTTCAGCTGGATTTCTCATTTTTATGTTCTTATTTGGTCCAGGACTCCCCTCCATGGGATGGTACCTCCCATACACAGATCATGTCTTACCCTCTCAGTCAACACTCTGAAAAATCCCTCACAGATGCACTCAGGAATTCACCTCATCAGTACCCTAGGGTTTTTTTTTCAATCCAGTCCAGTTGACAATCAAAATTAAGCATCACAGCTCTCTATTCTTCGAGTTTAACTCCTGTAAAACAGGATGATAGTAAGTCCTAATTTTCATCCATGTTATGAACACTAAATAATGCAATACTTGTAAACCATTTACAAGAGAATCTTATGAAAGGGGCTTATATATAAGATTCCTTAAATAAGCAAAACTCACACGGTAATGGTCGCCTTACCCTTTCCCCTAAATGACAAACTGTGTCTGCCTAGAAGGCAGAAATGTGCCACAGTAAGGAAACCAGAACTTAACCTCACCATCCTGCTTTCCTCATTCTCTATGCCACAGACACATGGTGGCAGATGCAATGGGGATTTATCACTGTTGTTAACCTTTTAACCTGTGAGGAAAAGGGGCAAAGGTGTCTACCATGGGACCCAATTGGAAAGGCTGTGTTCTGTCTCTAAACCTTACTTCTTTCAGAGCCCTCTTTAACTCTCCTTTGCCTATGTGACACAGAATACAAACCACCTTTTCCTTCAAAATAACCCAGGGGCTAGAGATATGGCCCAGTGGTTAGGAAAAGTGGTTGCTCTTCCAGGAGACCCAGGTTTAATTCCCTGTACTCATATGGAGGCTCACAACCATCTGTAACTCCAGTTCCAGGAGATAAAATATCCTATTTTGATATTTGTGGGCACTAATTATTCATGTGGTACACAGATATACATGCAGACAAAACACCCATGCACGTGAAATAAAAATAAAAATTTAAGAATAAAATAATCCAGATGAAACTAGAATGTGAGCATTGGAAGGCTTATCGCTGAGTTTTATGCCCTCTGACTATTTTGGAGTCACTTGTACTCAGAGAGGGGAGAGATGACTTTAGGAAAATGATCCAATTCATATTTTCCCAATGTCTTTAGATTCAATATCAAGTTGCATTTAGAAAAGAATAGTGGACTGTTCTCATCTAGACATTTGCTATTTGGATTCTTGGCAGGCTGGCATGCCTTCCAAGAGTTCAAGCCAAATGCCATTTCATGATTTCTGATGTGCTGTTTGCATGGGACTATGGGACAGTCCAATACACATTGAAGGTCCTGATCTTGGCCTTTTTGACCCCCTCATATTGCATCACGAATACATGCATGAACTATAGAGTTAAAGACCTTTCCTTCACACTTGTGTTTTCTCCTTGGCAATTCAGTTACTCAATGCAGAATTTTGGCCCCTATTATGAAATTAAAGGACAACAGCACAGCCAGCCAACAAACATAGCCAGGGGTTGGAGTTTGAGAGGTGATCAGGTATTTAATTGTACTAGTTTTTTTTTTTTTTTTTTTTTTTTTTTCCGAGAGGACCCAGGTTCAGTTCTTAGCACCTGAAATGTGGCTTATGATTAGGCAGTTTCAGGGGAGTCTGGTGTTCTCTTCAGGCCTCCTTAGGGACCAGGCAGGCCTGTGGTGGACATATATACATTCAGGCAAAACACTCATATATGTGAGACAGATAAATCTGGTTTTGTTTTGTTTTTTTTCTTAAGCAGAGGAAATGTCTAAAAGTATCATAGCACAGTAGATAGAATTTAGAGATTAAAAGGGGGATTGCTGAGTCCAAATTTACCCTTCACTTTACATCTAAAGAAATGCAAGTCCAGAGTAGACAAGTCACAGAATTATTTCAGGCTAGACCAAGATGTAGAGTACAGGTCTCTTGACTCCTAGGCAAGTGTTCCTTCCACTTTACACAGTCTGCAAGTTTCCATGTATATGAATATTTTTGATCACCAATACAAGGCTTGAGATGTGAGTCACCTCATCCAGGGACATATTAATGCATTTATATTTGAACTTATACATGCTGCTTTCTTTTTTTGGGTTAAAAAAAAAATCCATTGTGTTTTGAGTTAAATCTGTTCCTGGAATTCCAAGTATGGAAAATAGATGTTGTTCATGAAGGTTAATATTATGTCAAAAGGATGCGTTTGATCCTGTTTGTATGCTACAACAGAAACCTCTGGGGGGCAGCTATTCACATTCTACCTGTTATCATTTGATAAGGCTTGATTTGAATTAAATGAAGAGTAGGGCTCCTGGCCAGATGTGGCAGCACACACCTTTCATCCCAGAACTTGGAAGGCAGAGGCTAGGCTAGGCAGAGCTGCATGATGAGAATCTATTTCAAAGTTTACCAGGAAAAGAAAAGAAAACACAAAAGAACTACTGGATTTGCAATTCTGCACTGATTTCACGGATTTCAGGTTGGGACACATTTCTATAAATAGAAAACTGACTAATGGGAAGAAATTACTCTACCCAACTTCAAGGAATGACCTGCTCTATGGAGCTATGTATACTTTACTTCACATAACAACTGTTATCTTTTTGTTGAATATAAAATTATCTTTGTCGATGAAATATATGCTAATCCCTGTAGGGAGCACTTTTTTTAGCTAATAGAATTATTTTATGATGATAATACTTCTCTATAATTAGTGCTTTGATTTTTTTATTAAATTTCTCAACATAGTCCTAGCCTAGGTATCCTTAATTCTCAGCACTTGATATAAATTGGAGGAAGCAGAAAAGGCAGAGGTAATACAAAGCAGAAAAGGCAGAGGCAATATGAAGCAACAGGCCAGAAAATGAGAAAACTGGATTAGCCTAGTTTGACCACAGGCAAATCAATACAGCAGTCAGCACTTACCTACGCTTTTGCTTTTCATGCTCTTCTTTTTATTAATCATTTTATTCATTTACATTTCAAAGGTTATCCCCTTTCCCGGTGTCCCCTTTGCCAACCCCCTACCCCATCTCCCCTCCCCCCTGCTTCTATAAGGGTGCTCCCCCACCCACATACCTACTCCCACCTCCCCGCCCTCACATTCCCTTACACTGGGGAGTGGAGCATTCCCAGGACCAAGGGGCTCCCCTCCCAGTGATGCCAGATAAGGCTATTTTCTGCTACATATGTATCTGGGGCCATGGCTCCTCTTTGGTGGTTTAGTCCCTGGGAGCTCTGGGGTTTCTGATTAGTTGATATTGTTCTTCCTATGGGTTTGCAATAACCTTAGCTCCTTCAGTCCTTCCCCATCTATTCCATTGTGGTCCCCAGACTCAGTCTGATGGTTTGCTGTGAGTATTGCATCATGATCTTTTTTAAATATAAATATTTGTTCATTTTTATATCTGAGTACTCTATTGGCATGTACACCTACATGCCAGAAGAGGATGCTATATCCCATTATAGATGGTTGTAAGCCACCATGTGGTTGCTGAAAATTGAACTCAAGACCTCTGGAAGAGCAGCCAGTTCCCTTAGCTGCTGAGCCATCTCTGCAGGCCCCACTTTCCATGCTCTTAAGTACTATTAGTTAACCTCCCTCAGAAAATATTATGTGGAAAGTTCACAACAATTTGTACACTTTAAGTTGTGTACCATTCTGACATAAATCATCCCTTCTTTCCTAGTATCCACACTATATATGCTAGTGACTAAATCTCTTAGTAACCATCACAGATATCAGAATGATAAACTGAGAAAGTAAAGGGTAAATTAGCATAGGTATGTACATATAGGAATACTATGTAGTGAGTGCTATACAGAGAGGCAAGTGTAGCGTCTAGTCTCAGATATCTTGGGGTTGAATTTTTTTCTAGACCCAAATTTCTTTACCTATAATATTGCCAGAGATGGAATCTATGAGAATAAAGGCTGGGGATGTCACTTAGTGGTACAGCTTTTACCTTGATGCCCAAGACACTGGATTTCATCCTTAGAACTGAAAAAAATAATTAAGGGGAGATGGAATGAAAGGAGGAAGGGAGGGAGGTAAACTCAAACCTAGTACAACTAGTGCATGTCTGAGAAAGCACTTGGTAAACAGTAGCACTGTTTAATTGAATTAAATTTGGAATGGGCTGCCTGATTACACTTTATTTCTTTTTGAACTATAGTCAGTATAACCAATGTATACTCTTGCACAACTCTATTTAGTTTACCTTTTTATTTAGTTTTTACTCTTTTTACATGTATTCATTGGGGGTGTGGCACATGCATACCACAGTGTGCACATGGAAGCCTGAGAACAATCCTGTGTGAGTTGGTTCTCTCCTTCCACAGTATGGGTCCTGGATATTGAGCACAGATTGTCAGGTGTGGTTGCAAGTGCCTTTACCAGTTTCCCCATCGTGCCCATCTATGTTTGCCCTTCATATCACAACGATTCATTGCTAGAAAACTAGTTACTACATGCTATAATTAGATATGTACTAGAGAATTACCGGGATAAATACCTTCTTGCAGCTCTTTTTCCTGAAGCTGAAATATTGTTGTAGCATGATCCTGGGATAGCAGCACAAAAGAGCTTCAAATCTGTGCAGAAGACAGAGCAGTCATCTGAAATTGGTGTAGTAAAAAGTTGCCTTATTGCAGACAGTGGCATGCAGCTGTAATGTCAGCAATGGGAAGGCAAAAGCAGGAGAGTTCCTGGGCCTGCTGACCAACCAGTCTATCTGAATTGCTGAGCTTCAGGTTCAATCGTAAACCCTGTCTCAAAAAAAGTGGCTTGCATTTCATGCAACAAACCCAGCATGCATGAAAAAAGCTCACCATACACAAATGCACAAGATGAGTGCTGTGCACAAACATCTAGAGAAGTCATGGGCACTTTTGAGCCTCTCTTTTCATAGCTCTCTAAGCCCATGTCAACCCTTCTGAATGTCTTAATAAACTGCTTCTAATTCTATTTCTAAAATAAAAATAACTTAGATAACAATTAAGAAAGATAACCTCTGACACCCAACTACCAATAGATAAATGTTACCTTAATATATGACCTGAGGCTGAAACAGAGAAAAAAAAAGGAGCCAGGATATTTCAAGACATCAGTATGAATGATCAAGGGTGTTCTAAATAGACTTCAGATACTCAGAAAAGAAAATGAACAATTAATAAGACATAATGAAATTTAAAATTCTCTGTACAACAAAGGAAGCAGATAATCACATGAATGTATAGACTACAAAGTAGGAGATCTTTGCTAGATACACAACTGGTCAAGGATTGATATCTAAATTATAGAAACAAGGCAGAAACTAAACAACAAGAAATCAATCCAATCAATAAGTAAGTTAATTAAATGAAGACATGCTTCCCAAAAGAAGTGCAAACAGCCAATAAACATGAAAAAAAGTTCAAAATCAGGAGTTAGAGAGAGAGTGAGCCTGAACTCCTCTTGCAAAGGACCCACATTCGGTTTCCCAAACCCACAGCAGGCAGCATACCACTGCCTGTAACTCCAGCTCCAAGGGCACCCAATGTATCAGACATTCGAGGGCACCCTCTTTTACATGTGCACTTGAAACATGCACACACACACATACACAAATTTAAAAAATAAATAGATCTTTTAAAAATGTTCAGCCTCAGTGGCTATCGATAAAGACAAATTAAAACTCCATAGAGATCTCATCATATGAGTCAGAATGAAAATCAAGAGAATAAAAGCTGGTGAGGATGTGGACAAAGAAAATCCTGATATCCTGTTTATTAATCCAAGCACGTGGTGGGCGTAAGTGTGGAGGCTCCTTGAAATACTAAAAATATATACTGTATGTCCAAGCTATATTATAGCTGTATACAAAGGACTTCAAGTCAATTGTCACAAAGATATTTGCTCATCAATGTGTATTATAGCACTATTTACCATAACAAAGTTATGCAGCCAAACCAGTGATTTAAATACAGGAGTGGATAGAGAAAGTGCAACAGAGATTTTTTTTCAGCCATAAAAGACTTAACTTTTATTATTTGCAGGAAAATAGATGCAACTGGACATGATCAGAGTAAATAAAGTTAGTCTCAGAAAGATAAATGTATATTTCGTCTCATTTGTGGTTTCTAGATTTCATACAGATTCATAAAATATTTGTACACGTGCCATGAAAGTAGAAGCATATCTCTGCAGTATTATAGCAGGGAGGAATGGGAGAGTGAAGCAGGAGAAGAGGCAGGATGGGGGTGGGCTAGAAGCTCATTGTAGAAATATATTTGTATGAAAACATCCATATGTAAAAATGGTACCATGATAATGATTAATATAAACAATGAAGCAAAAACTAAAGTCAAAATGGCTTTAAGAAACAGAAAGAGCAGGTGAGTGGTAAGCAAACAGAATGTAGACATACTGAATGAATAGCTCTGTTAAACGGCACTTAGAGTAAATGTAGTATTAGAAGTCAGTTTAGTCAATTTGGTAAACAGAAAGACGTTCAAACCAGGGATTTGGCATTGCAAAAAAACAGACGAAGCAGTTGACTGATCTATTTTTTTTCCAGTAAGTTCTGTGGACATTCTGTAGTCACAGGCTTGGTTTATGCCTTAAAAGAGGCAAAAATGCTATCACTCAGAGCAAAGTAGAGATAGCTACAGTGAGATACAGCAACTTCCAAAACTTTACCCACACTGGGAAACTCTTCCATTGGATTGTTTTGAATATAGACACAAACCTATTTAATTTGTCTTTTCCTAGTCTTCTTTTTTACCTCCTGGTGTAGCCTTGAACAATTTCTGATGACAGAAGCCACTATTACAGTGTTGTCAGGGCACGTCTCATTTTCTAGTTCAAATCCTTGTTCATGCTGTTTGCTAAGTACTTGTTCCCTGTGACAGCTTTCAGCCAAACAGAGCACACTGAATGCTGCATTCCAATCTACTCTGTCCTGCTGGGCTCTGAGGAAAACAATCTCTTCAAACTCCATCATGTGAACTTTTCACAAGGAACAATCTCCCTCAGACAATTCCATTCAGACATACTATCCGTGAAACTGGGCCTTGGGAAGAGGTGACATCACAGACTTTCCCCTCTGGCCAGGGTCATGACCACCAAAGTTGTATTTAAGAGGCTCCCACGTGGTTTGGCACATGATTTTCTTAACAATTTAACATTTCCCCCAATGTTCCCATACGCTTCCAATTTAAGATAGTCACACTTAAATAAAAAATTGGGTTCTGGTGTCAAGAAAGCCAGGGATTTCAAGAAGAATGAGAAAATTGCAGCCTGGGTAGGAGGATAAATGTAAGACATAATATACATAACATGTGCCATATGTGGGGTTTTGAAGTGGGGTATTAGAAGGCATAAAATCAGAAAGTATTTCATCAACCAAGAGGCTGGACTGTCACAGAGGTGCTAGGGATGTGGTTGCCTAGCATAGGAGAGGTCCTGGGTTCTAGCCCCCAGCATCATGAAAAACCACTATACAAGTTCAAAAATAATCTTTATTTAAAACAATAAAATCTTTCAAAAAAAAAATCTGCAGCCAGGGTTTGAGGTGAGGGCTTTGGAAGCAGCAGGAAGATTATTCCTCTGAGCTGGACAGCCAATTTGCCTCTAATTAGGCTACAATAGGAACAGAGCAGAAACCCCACTGCATTCTGAGGAATTTGCAGCTGTCTTCAGAAAGGCCTGCCTAGCAGTTACTGAAGAAGAGTTTGGATCCATCTCAAAGCTCTTTAAGTGAAGAAAGCAGCTTATTTATCAGGGTGCTTTCCGAACCAGTTCTTCCCAGAGTTGGAGCCTGTGAAACTGCCAACCTCCAAGTCTCCCTTTTTGTGCACTGAATCTCAACATCTATCTGGCTAAAAAAAAATACTCTGACTTAGCATTTTTGGAAAATAGAGTAACCGAACCATTTTTGGCTGTACTATGCATAGTAGCTATGTCTAACCTGCAGCCCGAGCGTAGCACCCCAAGGTAGACATGAATGTGGCCCAGCAGAAAAATCATAAACTTTCTTAAAACATTATGAGATTAGTAAATAGATCGTGTAGTGTTTTGTTAAAACAAAACAAAAAAACATGTTGTGTCACAATCTCAAAACATTGAACATGCCTACAGCTTTCCCCCCTTATTCTCATCCTAGTGTAGAAAATGGAATCAAGAGAAAGAGGGCTGCACAATGCACACATATTCCCGACCTCCACGCAGACATACCACAGCCACCTAGGCAGTTTCCTACCTTTGAATAATTTGACCTTGGCAGTCCTTACTACAAGGATCTTGTAGAGTTAAACTGGTTATAGACCACTGCCTACCTAATGACGTCATAGGTTAGAGTGCAGAGTTGCAGGGTACCTAAAAGATCGTTTAGCACAATCAGTGACTGTTTCAGATACCAATCAAAAAGGGGCTTACTCAAGGTCAGGTAGTTACTGGGGAAATCAAGGATTAATATAGGTACCTTGTTCTTGAATCAAAGCCATGGTAATCTTATATCTAATTAGAACGTTCAATAACCTATTTGCTCTAGTTCTTTGGGGAAGCATATGTAGTATTCTAAAGAATAAAACTGTTTCCTCTGAAGGAATGTTTTGAGCTTTCTTTCCTCTAATATTACTTTGTGGCAAACCTTCTTTTTCATTAAACACATAAATGTATACCATAATACTGATTGTGCTTTGTCAAGTTACATATGAAATCATAGGGTTCTCACATACATCCCGGGGGAACTGAGCACCTTGAAACAAGAATGAATAATTTATAGTTCAATGCATAAAACTGCAAACTTACATAATGATGACCCCCAAACTGAAGATCAGAGAGAGAGAGAGAGAGAGAGAGAGAGAGAGAGAGAGAGAGAGGGAATATTCTATCCTGACATAGAAGTGCAAGAAAGGTGCCCTGACCCTGTAGAACAAGGATGAGTTGAGTAGACAAGGATGGGGACATCCCAGTTCAGGTCAGAAGGACCTGGCCACAGTGATGTTTTGTTTTGTTTTGTTTTGTTTTGTTTTGTTTTGTTTTGTAAGTAGACTGGGAACTTCAAGTGGTCTGTCTTGGTTAGTAGCTGGATTTGCCATTGTGCTGATAAGGTGGTGACATGCTCCATGAGTGAAAATATCAGTGCCCCTTAAAGAAATATGACAGAGTCCCAAGATAGTGACTTCACATCACAAATTCCTCATCTGCATCTCACCCTAAACGTGTGAATTTAAAAGGCCACACACAATATAACCAAGAGAGGGACAGTAAAAGGATTTACCAAAAAGTGATTGTGGGCCTCTAGATGAGATTGGCTGCAGCATTTGTGAAATGAATAGCTGATTCTGACAAGGATGGGGTCTTCCATTGTTACTAGAAGATCAAATGTAAATGTTCAGGGACTGCCAGACAAAGGCCTGAGTACCTACTCCACCACCTGATAAGAGCGACAGAGATCTAATTGCAATGTTTTCAAACTAGCAGTTGGTTTGTGATTGTTATGAGAGAGCAGTGGTTTAATGACCTAGAGGTTAGAAAACAAGTATTCTCTTGGGCTTCTATATAAAGAAAAATAGGAAATTGGGGAATTCTATATGTAAAGAGCTGTCTTTGTTGTTTTGAGACAGGGTCTTACTATGTAGTCCTAGGTAGCCTGGACTATGGATCAGGCTGGCCTCGAACTTCAACTCAGAAAGATCCACATGTCTCTGATTCCTGAGGGCTAGGATTAAAGACATATGCCACTACACATAGTTTACATACTTAATTTATACTCGAAGCTAGAAAGAAAAAGTACAAAGTATGCAACGTGACTAGAAAGATGCTATCTATAAACAGGTAGATTCTCTTCAGACACACAGAAAGTTTTCTGACAATGATCAATTTAAAATGAGCTCCTTGACTGAAGAAAGGCCACACAGAGACTTCCCCACCTGGGGATCCATCCCATGTACAGTTATCAAACCTAGACACTATTGTGGATGCCGACAAGAGCTTGCTGACAGGAGCCTGATATAGCTGTCTCCTGAGAGGATCTGCCAGTGCCTGACAAATACAGAGGTGGAGGCTCGCAGCCATCCATTGGACTGAGTATGGGGTCAATGATGGAGGAGTTGGAGAAGGGACTGAAGGAGCTAAGGGGGTTTGCAGCCCCATAGGGGTAGCAACAGAGTAAACCAGTCAGACCCCCACCCAGACTCCTCCCAGACACTGGACCATCAACCAAAGAGTACGCATGGAGGGACCCATGGCTCAGACTGCATATGTGGCAGAGGATGGCCTTGTTGGATATCAATCAGTGGGAGGAATGGCCCTTGGGCCTGAGGGTGTTTGATGCCTCTGTGTAGGCAGAAAGGCAGGAGTGGGTGGGTGTGTATGTAGGGAAGCACCCTCATAGAGGCAGGGGGATGGGATCAGGGATTTCTGAAGGGGAGATGTGGAAAGGGAAAAACATCTGAAATGTAAATAAAGAAAATATCCAATACAAAGGAAAAAATATGAGCTCCTTTAATCAATCACATATCTGGGGATCAGACTTCATGCTTCATACTTAGAGATTCCTTCCTGAAAAGAGGTAGTTTTAGCAGGTCCTCTCACCTGCATTTGTTAGTCAGCTGGAGAGTGGCTTTGAAATGGCCAAATTCAAGATAAATAAGCTTGCTCTTCCCTTCCTTCCTTCCTTCCTTCCTTCCTTCCTTCCTTCCTTCCTTCCTTCCTTCCTTCCTTTCTTCTTCTTTCCTTCCTTCCTTCCTTCCTTCCTTCCTTCCTTCCTTCCTTCCCTCCCTCCCTCTCTCTCCTCCCCTCCCCTCCCCTCCCCTCCCCCCTGTCATAGGACAAAAACCTTACTCTCATCACTGCAAATGAAGGTAAAGGCACGGAATGAGTGATTACGTAAGAATAGGTGCCTAGGCATCAAGCACCTTTCTGAGGGAAAGCACTCGGTCATACCTGCGGTCATACCTGCATTGAGATGATGGCTTTAGTCATCTGCTCCTGTAAAATGTATGCGTTATGTGTCCATATGAATCAGACACTGTACTGCTCATTGCCGGGCGTGGTGACGCACGACTTTAATCCCAGCACTCAGGAGGCAGAGGCAGGCGGATTTCTGAGTTCAAGGCCAGCCTGGTCTACAAAGTGAGT
This sequence comes from Mus minutoides, assembly GCA_902729485.2. Lineage (NCBI taxonomy): Eukaryota > Metazoa > Chordata > Mammalia > Rodentia > Muridae > Mus > Mus minutoides. The sequence continues at coordinate 3,757,102 of LR749502.1, forward strand.
TCCAGGACAGCCAGGGCTATAAAGAGAAACCCTGTCTTGAAAAAAAAAAACATCCTTAATCATCAGGGAAATGCAAATCAAAACAACCCTGAGATTCCACCTCACACCAGTAAGAATGGCTAAGATCAAAAAATCAGGTGACAGCAGATGCTGGCGTGGATGTGGAGAAAGGGGAACACTCCTCCATTGTTGGTGGGAATGCAAGCTTGTTCAACCACTCTGGAAATCAGTCTGGCGGTTCCTCAGAAAATTGGACATAGTACTACCGGAAGATCCAGCAATACCTCGACTTGGCATATATCCAGAAGAGTTTCCATCTGGTTATAAGGACACATGTTCCACTATGTTCATAGCAGCCTTATTCATAATAGCCAGAAACTGGAAAGAACCCACATGTCCCTCAACAGAGGAATGGATACAAAAAATTTGGTACATTTACACAATGGAGTACTACTCAGCTATTAGAAACAATGAATATATGAAATTCCTAGGCAAATGGATGGATCTGGAGGGTGTCATCCTGAGTGAGGTAACCCAATCACAAAAGAACTCACATAACATGTACTCACTGATATGTGGATACTAGCCCAGNACACGAAAGTGGTTGCTCACAGTCAGCTATTAGTTGGAACACAGGACTCCCAAGGAAGGAGCTAGAGAAAGTACCCAAGGAGCTGAAGGGGTCTTCAACCCTATAGGTGGAAGAATAACATGAACTAACTAGTTCCCCCTGCGCTCATGTCTCTAGCTGCATATATAGAAGAAGATGGCCTAGTTGGCCATCATTGGGAAGAGAGGCCCCTTGGTCATGCAGACTCTATATGCCCCAGTACAGGGGAACGCCAGGGCTATTACGTGGGAGGGGGTGGGTAGGGGAGCAGGGCGGGGATACGGGAGGGTAAGGGGAAATTTCTGGATAACATTTGAAATGTAAATGAAGAAAATATCTAATAAAGAGAAAAAAGAAAGAAAAAAACAACAAAAAAAAGAGGATTACGAAAAGAAACAAGACAAACAAAATACCTGCTCTCATAATGGCATACGGTATTCCACCCACACCCCCCCCCATATACCTATTAAAATAACAGTTGTTTCTTAGTTAAATCTGTGCCCAGAATGCCTCAGTGATTCCACCAGAAGAGTATCTATCCTCAAGCAGTAGAAACAAAGAGAGAAAAAAAATCAAGGAGCAAGGTGGGGGAGTCCGTTTTTTATATCTTCAGAAAGAGATGCAGCTGGAACTGCAGAATGCTTTTTCAGGCTTGAAGAAGCATCACAGAATATTACTTGATGTGCTGTCTATCTTGTGTGGTTTGTGGCTTGGAAGAGTTGTGTGAACAAAGGCTTCCTAAAGAAAATCTTATCAGAGAGTCCATCGCTCCAGTCTGGGTTAAGCAAAGCTCAATAGCCCTAAAGAAGCACATCTTTGTGAGATGCTGAGGTGCCTCCACTCTGGTGGCTTGCTTCTGGACAGCAGGACGCTTGCCAAAGCCAAACTTCCCAAAGTGCTACTTGAATAGTGGTACTTGGACGGTACAAAGTATTGCTTGGATCCAGATAAAATCTATGAATAGTCATTTGAGACCCTCTAAACTTTGGCCCCACCTCTCCTACCCAATATACTCAAATGGTACTCGATAATCTTCCAAAGAATGTTTGCCTACTACTCATTTTTCTGGACCCAGTTTAAATGCACCTTTTCCCAGAAGCTGTGGTTCTAGCAGCAAGAACCTCTTTTGAGCTCTACACAGCTTTCACCTGTGCTCTTCCCAAGCTAGAAGTCCCTCCTTGGCTACATATTTTGTCATCCAAGGCAGCATCAACTCTTTGAGGATAAGGATTATTTTTACGGTTTATATCTCTTCTCAGGATCTAAGACAGTATCTCAGTGTTTACACAATGCAATGCCAAGTTGTTTCTTTTTTCTATCAAGGAATTCAGTTCATAGTCTAGTATTCTTTTAACATATTGGTCGACTATAAATTTTATCCAAAGTCATATTAATGAAGCAGGAAAAAATCTGATGTGAACTTAGAGGCAAGGTGCCTTTACAAAACCTGTAATGTTTTATGCACAGTCTTTGGAAGACTCTGGAGGAGATGTGGAGTCCTTCTACTCCTTCCATAATTTCCCTTCCACCACCTCCACTATACCCGCTGTACTGCATCAGCACCCCTCTCATTCAAAACCACATTAGCCTTTTAGATACCCTAGGACCTTTAATTCCATAGTCTTTCTGCACTTGCACCCTCTCCATATTCTTTCAGGGTACTAGCCCCTGGTTGCAAAGTGTGCTCCTCAGGCAATTTCAGGAACTCTAAGGATGATGTAGTACTTATTAAGAGTGGCGGTCTTAAGTCATGAGTGCAACATATTTACAATTAATACACAGACTGTGATATTTAGGGAAGTTTAAACTACATAACAGTAATCTTCAGCTCAAGTAGAGTACCAGGGTTTTATTTGCTGATTCCTACACTTATTTTGTTGCCTTTGCTAAAATAAGTATGGACTTCAATATCTGATGGACTTGTATTTATAGAGGGAAACCACTCGGAGAGCTCAGTGTTGCTGTGGACACTAGAAATTGGGACTTCATCTGCTATTTGAAATGACCCTAGCAGACACATAGTTCCATTTACTTAAGAAAAACTGGGGCTAGTGGGTATTAACAGACTTGCTCAAAATTGTCCAGTTCCATTGTGGAGCTAGGGTTCTATTGCTCCTTTCAGTAGAACAATACCATGGTTATGCCATGGTGTTCCCTTAAAGAAAGCCCAGCTCATTCTAATTTGTCTGCTACTCTAAAACTGAGTCCACTAATATGTGACCGTAGAGAAACGTTTTACATTCCTAAGCAGGAGGCCACCAAGGCCACCATCTTATTTGCATTCCTTGTCTTAAGGTGAGCTGACTTAGTCCATTACTTATTACTAGCCCAATCACTATGGCATCTATTCGCATCACCATCACCCAAAGCAACTTTTTCAAAGCGAATAACAACTTAAAATATATTAACTCCATGGTTTCTTTCCAGAAATTGGATGCATGGTATAGTGGGGTAAACCCAGATGTCTAATCTTACATTTTGGTACAATGTATATGAATTGGCAAAGACTATCAAAGCAAACAACTTAAACAAGAAGAATAAATTTTTTTCTAAAAACAAATAAATATCTATGTATTTCCCCTTTAAGAATTTAAAATAAGGTCACATTTACTCATTCAACAAACATTTATTGAGCACCAACAACTGTACTAGGTGCAAAGAAATAACAACTTGAACAAGATACACCAGGCTCCCACCCTCACTGAGTGTGTTCTGCTTTAAAGTTTAAATGATATTGCTAACTATGTGATATTTGATGTTCTGTAATAGTTATATTTTTGGAAAGTCAGAGTCATAGGAGGCCTCTTCTGGAATACTTTTAAATTTTCTTTATGGTAAACTTGATAGAAATCTTTAACTTAGAGAAGGAAGATCAGCAGACTCTGGTATGGTTTCAACAAGCAAGTTGATGGTCAAGTTGACTGTCAAGCAGTAAGTTGGTGGATGGTGGCCAACCAAAGATAAGCAGCAGTTTAGACCATTCGGTTACGCTTGTGCAATGGAGAGTCTGTAGCGCCATCAGCAAACTGGGCCGAGGTGCGCTTGCGGACTCCCCCACTGTCCAGGCAGAGAGTCAGTTCTTCTGAGCTCAAGGAGTTTGGATCATCTTCGAGGAAGCTACTTTTCCGACGCCCACTGCTGGCAATACCTCCATCTTGAGATGAGGAATCTGGAGCCCCAGATCGCACGCTGATGCTTGCCATGGCGCCACTGAGGCCATGGAGAGCAATGGCCTCGTGGAAGGGCTGTAGGTCGACGTCCACAGGTGCGCCGGACTCAGCGGCAGCAGCTTGAGTGGAGGCAGCCGCCGGTGGCCTGGGGGACATCCGGGACGTGCGTGGTGGCGGGGGTGTGGGGGGAACTTTGCCACAGAGGAAGCTTATGAGGTCTTCCCGGCGAATGATGCTCCTACCCTTCTTCACCCACTCCAGCACGTCTCTCACACGACGCTGGTAGCCAACCTGGACGCCCAGTTCAAAACTTCTCTGGTAGGCATCCCCGCTCTCTTTGTAGAGGCTGGTCACGGCCATGGCCGCGTTCTGGAAGGGGTCCCACATAGAGAGTCCTGCCTGCTGGCACCCGGAATCTTTGTAGAGCTGGGCCACTGCCGCGGCTGAGATCTGGAAGAGGTGCCAGAGCCTCTGGCGCTCGATCTTGAGCCCCGCCGCATCGGCAGCCGCCTCCTCCTGCAGCTCCGGCGACAGCTGCTCCGCCTGCTCCGCCTCTGCAAGGCACTGGCGCTCCCACTTAGAAAACCAGGGCCCGGCGACCTCGGCCTCACGGTCCTTCGGCTGGTCCTCCATCCCTCGCCGCCGCCGCCGCCTCCTGGCCGCGCGCCCCTCCCCTGGGGTCTCAGCCACCGACTGTGCCCGCTGCGGCTCCTTCACCTCCACCTCCGTCCGCCTCAGCCTCAGCCTCAGCCTCCGCGTCCTCCTCTGCCTCCACCGCAGCTCACCTCAGGCTCGGGGCCGCCCTCTGCCTTCCGCGTCCGCCGCCACCTTCGCGGGCGCCCCTCGGCAGGCGGGCCGGCAGGCGGGCGGGCGGGCGGGCGGGCGGGCGGGAGCCGAGACTCCCGTGCTCGGGCGGGCGAGCGAGCGAGCGAGGGAGCGCGCGCCGCCCGGGGCCCTGGTCCCGCCCCGCCCCGCCCCGCCGGCCCGGACCGGCCCCCGGCTGCAGCCTCCGCGGCCCGCCGGCCCGAACTCCAGGGCTGCCGGCGCCCCTGCGCTCCCGCTTCCGGGCTCGCGCCGTCCCCCGCCGGCCCCTCGCTTGCTCGCTCGCTCGCCGGCTCGCGGCGCAGCGGCCTCCCCGCCTCCGCGGGCCAGGCCCGAGCCGGCCGCTCCGCCCCGGCACTCGCTAGCGCCGCGCCTGCCGCACTGAGGGCTCGGAGGTGGCCCGCTGCAGAGCTCCCTCCACGCCGCGCTCGGCCGGCGCGGGGCTCCCTTTGCACACAATATTTGGGGGGGGACTTGTGAGCTTCTTCCAAATGAGCTGGTGAAATTTTACAGCCCGTGTTGTCACAGAGGTTTAGGGGAGCAACTTTCTGTTGTCTTTCACATCTGGGACGCTGATGGGGAGGCTGAGGGGTAGAGTGGAAGACCCGTCCCTTCAGTGTACTAGACAGGCGATATGGACCCTTTGGCTTCCACACTTATAAGAAACACGTGGCATAATTCGGTCAGTATTTTGTCGAGGGAGAAAAGGTCACTGCTCCCTTCTCGGCCTCTTAGGCCTCAGTTTCCCCATATGCCCAGTGAGGAACCTTGTCCCTGAAGAACACTTGAAGGTCTCTGAGAAGCACTTGAAGGTCATATTGCGAAGCGCCTTGCTGTTCTCTCACAATACTTCTTTGGAAGTAGTTGCATACTTATCAGATTCTAAGAGGGATGGCCAGGCACCGATCTCCTCAGTCTTACTGTAAAGGTTTATATCATTTTAAAACCTGGGATGGAAAGGGGTTCTGTGTGATCCACTTCCAACTACTCAGGACACCAACATTAAGAAAAAGAGAAAGAAAATAACTGAAAGCTAAAAAAGAACTTTCTACTGCAGCACAAAATTCAGACTCTTTTTGAAAAGAAAGTAAAATAAGAATTGCCTAATTTCCAACACCCTAAAATTCCAGCTAGTTGAAATGCAATACCAAACTAAGCGATAAGTGATGGAGAAGGACTGTCTTTTCTTTGGACTCAGTATTAGTTTCTTTCTAATGTTGCAACCCATTTTCACTGCAGGCAATTCCAGAACAAACAAAACATGAAATTAAAGTTGAGCCAAGAACAGCATCAAAGGGAGGAACAGACATGGAATCTTTTTTTTTTCAAATTTAGGGGAAGAAAATCAGAATTTTGTGGTTTCTAGTGTAGAATATATTTAAGTATCCAGAAAGCCTTACAAATATAAATTTCAATCTTCTAGGAAAGTGTTTGATAATTCTTAAAATTAGTATGTAGAAAAACTGATGGGCATCATCATGGTGAAAAGAAATACATGTTTCTAAGTGAGATCTGAAGGACAAGAGGGAGGAGTAAGGGAGGTGGAGGGGGAAGAGGAGGAGGAGGAGCAGCAGGAGGAGGAGGAGCAGGAGGAGGAGGGAAATAAGGAGAAGAGACTGTGCCCTTTCTCTACAAACCAGGCTTTTCACGATTCATTAAACCTTTTTTTCCATATGTGTAATTGGACGCTTCTCATTTACATAAACGAAGGATGAGGCAAAAGACCTAAGATCAGCTCCCCAAGAGACATGCTTCTCATTCTCCTACATGTATGTATATGTATATATGTATATGATATATATGTATGTATTATAGACATAAACCCCAGGAAGGCAGAATTCTCTATACCTCCAGCTCCCACCAAACTGAAAACACTTCTTGACTGGAAAGACAACCACAGACCTACTCAGGGCACCTTACAGCATTATCAGAGGCACATGTTTTTATTTTACTTTTTTCTAAGTGAAAAGCTTGCACCATAAGCCACCCACCCCCACCTAGACCCTCCCCCACCTCTCTCTCTCATTTCTGATTGGGTTAAAAACCCAGAAGAAAGAGTGCAGTGTCTTTTAAAGAGTGCAACCCTCTGCTTGGGCTGGAGTTGTCTGGCTGGTATCCTCCATTCACTTGGTTTCAGCACCTGATTAATTAGTTAATTAGTACTTAGAGCTGACTAGCCCCCACTTGGCAATTTTCATGCCCTGCACAGTAAAATGTTGAATCCAACACTGAAATTTCTGTCACACACCCTAATTATTATCACCCCACTACTTTTAAAGCCATTGCACCAAATTGTTATAGACAGAGTTAGTCAACTCTATGGGAATATATTCTCTCTGAGAATTCAGGATAGACTTAATATTTTTCACTGTTGTCCTGACACATTTAAATAAAAGAATTAAATGGAAAAATCTAATTCAATTAGCCTTCAACTCTTCCCATTGGTGGAAAATGATTTTATATAGGAGAGATGTTAGAAGAATCCCATAAAAAATGTTAATACTGTTTCATCAGTTTTCCAAACACCAAAGAACATGCTTATAGGACATGTCTATCTGACATTAGATTTCATACTAGATAGATGTCAAAGAATAAAACATAGATACAAAATAAAGATATCCTTTTTACTAACTGTAAGAAAAATGGTGCTATGCGAGTGTGAGGTTGATGCTTAAATTTTTTACCTAGTTTAGGAATGAGTTTTCTAGAGGAAAAAAAAAATTCTTTGGCCACTGCCCCATCCTTCCATAACTTTGATGTTATGGGTAAGGTTAAAATAGCTTTTGAAAACACTAGGATATGAACCTAAAAGACTAATTTTTGGCACTTCTTGATGTACCATTACTAAAAGGGGACTGGTATATCAACGGTTTCCAATATTATTTGTGGCCATTTTTACCTAGTAACAATCTTTCTATATCAGTACAGTGGGTTGCCTGCAATTGTAAGAGCTCAGTGATACACAACCTTACAGACCAGTAAATGGGTTGGACTGAAAGCAAAAGTAAACACCAACCTTAGGAAATGAAAGAAGTTAAAAGATAAGTGTTAAGGACCTTATTCTTTTTGGAGAATAAAACAAGATTTAGTAGCTTTCCACTTAATTTAAATGAAAAGAATCACTACCTTACATATTGCAGTGATAATGTAATGGGGAAAGAAAACAAAAAAGTCTTTGTACAAATGACACCTCCTATAGTTGTTGTGAAGAAACTTTTCCCCTTGGTATCTGCTAACAAATTCTAATTAATGCTGCACATTCCTTTACTGAAATCATTTAATGCGGAACAAGGGGGGTAAAAAGAAATGCTGAATGCTCGTGATTGCCCTGTTAGAATTATGGGAGTGAAAGCCTGGGGCCCCAAACTTACTGTCTATTAAAGCCAAGCTTGGAAAAAGAAATGCAGCCTACAAAAGCTGTCAATCTCCCTTGCCCCTAAAGCCTGGGTTCACATGGATTCAAGTGACAGCCCTCCTCCCCATGCACAATACATCAATCTGTCTCTCCCACAAGCACCCACAGCCCATTGTGCTAGCCGCAGGTGCCTATTATGGCACCCATGGCTGCCTCCCACAGCTCCGCCCCTGAGAAACAGGAACTGCAGACAATGGAGCCCTGTGGGAAGACAGAGGTGGGTGTTGGGAGGGATAACAGACAGATGGTAAAGGGTATAGGGTAGTAAGGTAGTTTCAAAACAAATGTCAAAGATTCAAAATTATTGCTTTCATGTGCCTCCACCCCATTTGGATCTGCCTTTGGTTTAGTTCCCATCTGCCTTATTACGAAGACATGTACCTGTGAGGATGAATATTTGATACCCTTTATGGAAAGTAGTAGAGAGGATGGGTGACCTTCCGTCCTCTACTGTTTGTATTTACTTTCTGGGTTTCTCAAGGTCACAGACTGAAAGTTTTAGTTCAGGGAAAATATTAAACCATATGCAAAGAGAGAAGAAGAGTTCTATTTTTTACAGTTTGTCACTTCTTTTCTGTCTTAGTTTGAGGTTCTGTAAATAGTTAAGGAATTTAACAAGAAGTTTCTTTGGGCAATATATTTTTGAAATCAAAATACCATGAAGCATTTTTCAAATTCTGTATGAAGCAAATACAAAATATTCAAGTCATTTATTTTCTGATAAGGACATAGAAAAGAGGACATGTGGTAGATTTACTACTAAACATACTTGACTTGGCCTCATTTCCTGTTTCTAGGCATGTTAAAATCTGAACAAAATTGCAAGAATTCTATTCATATCACATACCATTATTTTTTAAAATGTACCCTGTAGACAAACCATTTTCTAAAATATTACTTGTCTATGGTACTTTTAGCTTCTTTGTTGTAAACTGAAAAATTAAGACTTATGCCAAAACACATACATAAATTCATCTAGATGCTTTGATTTACTTGCTTTGCCCTTACATTATCAACTCACTACAAAACTGATTCCTATTCTTGAGATTATTTGTCATAAATGAAAGCTAAATTAAGAAAAAAAATCACTGGTATTACTGTCTCAAGCAAAAGTGACCAAAAAAAAAAAAAAAAAAAAAGTTGGCACAACTGTTAAGTCATGGTAAAGACAATTGGTGACTTGTTGGGATGAGGATATCCACAGAATAATACCAGGGATGAAAACCAGCCAGTTTTACTGAAGCAGACAAGAGGGTCTTGGTTTGCCGTCAAAAACCACAAACTGGGCTTTAACTAGGAACTGTCAGAGATCCAAGTGAGCTCCTGGCCAAGGAAAGCTTAATTAGCAGAATTGGTTTGAGTTTTTTTTTAAATACATAAGAAAAACAATCAATATGTTATGAAAGCACACAGTGGTCTAATGTAGCACAAAACCCATTATTTTTATGTATATGTAGTAATTTCGCACATTTCATTAACAATTTAAATTTAGATTTTAAACATCACTTTTATACCCGATCTTCTGGCATGTTTTTTTTTCTTGTGTGTTTTTAAAGAAAGATTTATGGTTTTATAACCAACTAGATATATGAATCTCTCCTCTTTTTTGTATAAAGGGTAGTATACACATTTTTAACATGGTAGATGATTAGTCTGTATCAGAACATTAAAAATTTGTAGGGCATACTTTTTAAATACGAGGAGTTTTGAGTCTGAGTTTGTACTTATAGAAATGAGGACTCAGGTACAAGTATGGAAAAGTCAGACAGTGAAGCTATGCATTCTGCTGATTAGCTGTCAACAAGATCAAGACACTTGAAAGCTACTCTGCTTCCTACTAACAATTATTGCATTAGACATTCTAGTTCAAATATTCAGAAATTAGTAGATCTAAGTATCAATTTAAATGGGTATCAGAGAGAATATGAAAGAGAAAAATCACAAATAACTCACAGATATGTCCTTTCTTACAAGTGCTTTCTTAAAAACAAGTTTACTTGAAAATTTGAAAAACTTTCATATTTATCTATTGAAACAGTTTGTAAACTCTTCCTAAGGCATTTCTTATGGCATTATAAATATCTAAAGTTGAAAAGAAATTGATTAGGTTTTCCAATCTAGCCATGGCCTATTATTGATATTTCTGAGATCTTTCAAAAATGACCTATTTAACTCACTTAACTGGCTAAAAGTTCCCATATTCTAGCTGTAAAATTAGATGAAAATATACAATCCTTTTTGCCTGTGACCCAGCACCAAGCTCTTTGACTTTTGAAAAAATTCTGTGATACTAAGTCCATCAATTTTGTTTTTGGTTAGCATTCAAACTAATGTGTTTTACAATGAGAAAGAGAGACAGAGACAGAAAGACAAAGACAGAAACATAGACCTTTATTTTTATTTACCCTCTGATGCCATTCCCCTTGCTTGCTGGTCTCCTTCCACTTCCCCAAATCCCTCCTGGTCTCATGCCACATATATTGTGACTTTTCTTGTCCCACCCTCCCTCTTTCCTTTAGACCTCTTCCTCCTCATAGTCCCATTTGTACTTTCATTTCATATATATATATATATATATATATATATATATATATATATATATATGAAAATATTATATATTATTATACATATAATATATATTACAGATCTATTGATTGATTAGTGACTATATTAACATGATGATCTTCAGTTCCATCCATTCTCTGGCAAGTGTCATAAGTTCATTCTTCATTACAGATAAATAAAATCCCATTACATATATGTACCACATTTTTTATCTGCTCACCATTTCTATCGTGGCTATCATGAATAGTGACTCAGTAAATACAGTTGTGTAAGCATCTCTATGGTATGTCAACCTAAAATCCTTCACCTATATGGTCAAGAGCAGTAAAGGTGAATCATATGGAAATTCTCTTTGTAGTTCATTTTTGTTTATTGGTTTTTGTAACTTCCATATTGAGGAACAATCTGCATGCCTACTAGCAGTGTATACTTCTTTTTTCTCATCCTCATTAACATTTGTTCTTTTCTTCTGACAAGTCTGAGCTAGAACACCAACATGGTATTACTTTACATTTCCCTAGTGGCTATGGATGTTGAACAGTTTTTCCAAATATTTATTGGACATTTGTAGTTCTTCTTTTGAACTGTTAAATTCATTTGCTTGTTTATTGACATAATTTGTATGCATATACCATGCATTCTTTATCCATGGCCTCATGAGAGGTACATATTTATAACTTGGCTATTGTAACTAGAACTGCAGTGACAATGGTCAGGCAGGTATATCTACTCTAAGCTTTAGTTATATACTCAGCAGTGGTATAGCTGTATCTAGGATGGTACTATGGTTTACTTTTGGTGGAGCTTTGATTTCTACAGTAGCTGCAGTAGTCGACATTCGGTTCCTTGCACACTATGTAAGGGTTCCTTGTCCCTACATCCTCCTCCGCATTGTCCTTTTCTTCTTGATAGCCATTCTGAATCGGGTGAGACAGAACCTCAAAGCAGATTTAATTGGCATCTCCTTGATGAATAAAGACATTAATATTTTTTCATGTGTGTATATTTTTGGAACTGTCTGTCTGGGGACTATAGTATATATTTGTAGTATAAGTTCTAGGAATCTGAGACAAGAGAGCCGTAAGTTTAATGGAGTCATGGACTACAAAGAGAGATACTGTTAGAGAGAAAGAGAAAAGAGAGAGGAGTCTGACCATTTGTAGACTGTATTGTTTACTTTTTATTCTAGATATCAATCCCTCATGTAATGAACAGCTGGCAATAGTTTTCTCCAGTTCTGTAGGCTACTTCTCCACTCAGTCATTTGCTCTGCAGAAACTTCTGAATTTAAAGCAATTTCATTCATCAATTCTTGCTTCTATTTCCTACTAAGTCCAACTTAGAATATTATTACCTATCAAATATCTTAAGGTGTTTTCCTGTGCTTTCTTTTAGCAGTTTCAATTTTTGGCTTCAAACTATACTATAATGCCATAGTAACAAAATTCAGTGTGGTACCAACACAAAAACACTTGTGGAGAAAACTGGAATAGAATAGAGGACCCAAAAGGAAACCTACAAAACTATAACCATATAAATCTTGAGACAGAAAAGAAAAATGCGTGTACAAAAGACAAAAACCTCAGCCTTATCTCTCACCTAATTCAAAAGCCATCGCAGAATGAACAAAATATATTAATGTAAAATCTAAAATCTTAGAATCACAGAAAATCCATTTAAATAATAAATGGGATTCCTATATCAAAACCTCTCCTTCAAAGATATAGTAATCATCGTGAAAGAAACATTGTAATAGCCAAATGTAGCAGATAATAACTCACTGCAGCTGTGACTTCATGCCTAAGACTTACACAAAATCAATCCAGACAAAATCCAACATCAAGCCTATAGTTCCTTTATTCCTGGCAAGGCTCAGTGGTTCAGTTAGATGGTCCTATACCCAATGCAGTGGTTCAGTTAGATGGTCCTATACCCAATGCAGTGGTTCAGTTAGATGGTCCTATACCCAATGCAGTGGTTCAGTTAGATGGTCCTATACCCAATGCAGTGGTTCAGTTAGATGGTCCTATACCCAATGCAGTGGTTCAGTTAGATGGTCCTATACCCAATGCAGTGGTTCAGTTAGATGGTCCTATACCCANTTCAGTTAGATGGTCCTATACCAAATGCAGTGGTTCAGTTAGATGGTCCTATACCCAATGCAGTGGTTCAGTTAGATGGTCCTATACCCAATGCAGTGGTTCAGTTAGATGGTCCTATACCCAATGCAGTGGTTCAGTTAGATGGTCCTATACCCAATGCAGTGGTTCAGTTAGATGGACCTATACCCAATGCAGTGGTTCAGTTAGATGGTCCTATACCCATGCAGTGGTTCAGTTAGATGGTCCTATACCCAATGCAGTGGTTCAGTTAGATGGTCCTATACCCACGCACATACTGGTAGCAGTAAGCAGCCCCCGCTCAAAAAATAGAGTACCTGTAATTAAGACAGAATAATGGGAACTATAAGGAATTGCAAGGGTGGAAAAGAGAAGGTATTTGATTAAAGCACATTATATACATGTATAAAAGTCCCAAGCAATAAAAAAAAAAACTCCATTTGATTTTCATACAAGAACTGTCCTCCCAGTGATATGCTTTGAGTGCCAGATGACTAGATGTTCTTCTATGTGCTCAATTACATAATTTACTCCTGCTGTGAATAATATTTATTTATTTATTTATTTTGGCCTTGAAAGAGAGAATTTATTATTTATTATTATTATTATTATTATTATTATTATTATTATCTAGATAGTTTCTTAATTTACATTTTAAATGCTAACCCAAAAGTTCCTGATACCCTTCCCCCACTCTGCTCCCCTACCCACCTACTCCCACTTCTTTGCCCTGGTGTTCCCCTGTATTGGGACAGGCAGAAGTGAATAATATTTGTATGAAACTTATTTTTGAAAGCATTGCTTGTTTGTTCAGTTTTTAAATTATGCTTTTAATTTTTAAGTGATTATAGACTCATATTCAGATATAGGAAATAACAGGGCATTTTGAGAAATGTTATGAATATTTTACCCTAGCCAAAGCACCAGACTTCTTAACGCTGCTGCAGAGCCTTTTTCCCATCCAACCTCAGTTCCCTGGGGACTCCACTTCTTGGTCCTACCCCAGGAGCCCCTAGATCTTTTGAAATACTCCTCTCTGACTTCTATCCTAGCTCATCTCCATTCCATTGTGTCACCCACAACCAACAGAACCACAGTCCACAAAGCCACAAAACCACAGCCACCATACTTGTCCATAATGGGCATATTTGTCCCATAATCAGAAAGAGCAATCGAAGAACAGAAAACCCATCCAACAGAAAAGAGTGTAGATATACCAAGAGACAATTTAAACATAATAAATCCAGATGTCTAAATCCAAACACACACATGCGCTTATGCACGCGTACACACACACACACACACACACACACACACACACCACCACCACCACCACCACACCCAAAAGAAACAAAAAAGACATGAAGAACCCAGACAATGTGCCTCTTCCAGAAATAAGCAGGAGCTAATTGCAAGACAGTTGGACAAAATAACAGAAACATTTCAAGGCATGAAAAATAGAATTTAGAGAAGATAGAATCGCTAAAAAAAAAAAAAAGGCAAAGTGAAATAAAACTAGAAATGAAAAACCAAGGATATTAATAAACTTAGAATTAGGAATTATCCATTGTTTGGAGAACTTTAGGTCTTGAAAATAAAGTGAAAGAAATGGATACTTCAGTCAAAGAAAATGTGAATTAAAAAAAAAATTCCAGGCACAAAACATCCAGAAACTGTGGACACTAGAAAAAGACCAAATCTATGTAGAATAGGTATAGAGTGAGAAGAAGAAACCCAGGTCAAAGGGTTTCTTTGCAGAAAAATATTTCTAACAAAACCACAGAAAATGTTGCCAGTCTAAAAACAGAGATGCCTATCGAGGTATAAGAAGCATACTGAACACCAAGTAGAAAGTTCTAGAAAAGATAGTCCCCATAACATGTAACAATAAAAATACTAAACAAGGAAATTATATTAAACGTTTCAAAGCTTGTATAGAACAGGGAAATATTATTAAAAGATTCAAAGGGAAAAGACCAAGTATCAAATAAAGGCAGACCCATTAAAATAACACCCATTTTAATGAAGACCCTGAAGGCCAGAAAGCCTGGATGAATGTGCTATGAACTCTAAGAGATAACAGATACCAGCTCATAGTACTGTACCCAGCAAAACTATCAATCATCATCAACAGAGAAAGAAAAATATTTCAAGATAAAAGCAAATTTAAGCAATTTCTGTCTAGCACTAGAACAAGAAGAAACAATGCCCATAAAGAACAGACAGGAAGGGGGGTTGAGGATAGAGTTCAGTGGCCTTAGATTCAGTCCTCTGCTCTGGGGAAAGCAGGGAGTAGACAGGAAGAACTATTCAAATTCAAGGCTTAATCAATGAAACAACGCAATAAAAAAAATAAAGAAACAAAGAGTTGGTTCTTTGAGAAAAAAATCAACCAGATTCATAAACCTTTAGCCAAAACAACTAAAAAAGAGAGAGAAATGATCAAATTAATAAAATTAGTGATGAAAAGTGAGATCCAATAACAAGCACTGATGGAATTCAGAGAATCATAAGAACATATTTTAAAAATCTGTACCCCATGAAACTGGAAAATCTAAAAGAAACAGATATATTTCCTGCTAATAGGATCTACCAAAGTTAAAACAAAATCAGAGAAGCACTTTAAATAGACTCACAATCCCTAGTCAAACGAAAGCATTTAAGAAAAGCTCAGGGCTAGATGAACTCAGCACAGAATTCTATCAGGCCATCAAAGAAAAATTAATGGCAACACTCTTCAAATTATTCTGCAAATGGAAACAGAAGGGACATTTCCTAATTCTTTTTATGAAGCCACTATTACCCTAACACATAAAGCCATACAAAACCCATCAATGAAACAAAATTACTCATCAATTTCTCTTATGAACATAAATGCAAAAAATCTCAATATAATACTTGCAAACTGAACACAAGAATAAATCAAAAAGATCATCCAACATGACCAAGTAGGCCAACTAAAATTAGAGAAAAACAAGATTTCCAACTTCCTCCAAACCTATTTAATATAGTACTTGTCTTGGTCAGTGTTCTGAGAGATTCTATGAAGAGAAACCGTGACAAAAGCAACTTTCATAAAAGAAAGTATTTAATTGGGGCTGGTTTACAGCTTCAGAGGTTTAATAGATTATCCTCATGACTGAAAGCATGGCAGAATGTAGACAGACATGATGCTAGAGAGGTCGATGTGAGTTCTACATCTAGATCCATAGGCATCAGAAAGAATGAGAGACTTTGGATTTGGCATGGGCTTTTGAAACCCAAAGGCCACCTCCAGTGATAGACTTCCACCAACAAGGTTCCAACTCCTAATCCTTTCAAATAGTGTCATTCCCTGGTACCCAAGCATTCAAATCTATGAGCCTATGGGGGGCATTCTTACTTAAACCACCACATCCCACTCCCTGCCCCAGGGCACATTATAATGCAAAAAACAAAAAAATTCAGTCCAACCTCAAAAGTCACCCTAGTATATAATAATCTCAACACTATTTAAGGGTCCAAAGTTCAAAGTTTCTCCTAAGACTCGAGGGCATCTGTACTGGCTAGGTTTGTGTCAACTTGACACAGCTGGAGTTACCACAGAGAAAGGAGCTTCAGTTGGGGAAATGCCTCCATGAGATCTAGCTGTGGGGTATTTTCTCAATTAGTGATCAAGGGCCCCTTGGGGGTGGGACCATCTCTGGGCTGGCAGTCTTGGGTTCTATAAGAGAGCAGGCTGAGCAAGCCAAGNTGAGCAAGCCAAGGGAAGCAAGCCAGTAAAGAACATCCCTCCATGGCTTCTGTATCAGCTCCTGCTTTCTGATCTGCTTGAGTTCCAGTCCTGACTTCCTTTGGTGGTGAACAGCAGTATGGAAGTGTAAGCCAAATAAACCCTTTCCTCCCCAACTTGCTTCTTGGTCATGATGTTTGTGCAGGAATAGAAACCCTAACTAAGACAGCATCTTATAACTATAACCCACTGTAAAATCAAAGTGAAAAAGCAGATCAAATACTTCTAGCATACAATGGCACAAAATATATATTACTGTTCCTAAAGGGAGCATAGTGAGGAAATACTTGACCAAAGCAAGACTGAAAAACAGATGGGCAAATTACAAATTCTGCATTTCCATGTCTAATGTTAAAACACTCTTTAGATCTCCAAGTCCTTTTAGTTTCATTGACTGAAAGTGCTTCTCTTTCTTGGGCTGATTCCGTACCTGGTCTGTAGCCCTCCTTGGTAGGTATCCTATGATTCTGGCATCTCCAACATCTTGGGTTCTCCAGTGAAATCCAGGCTTCACAGCTTCACACAACAGCTTTTCTGGGCCTCCATGCAGGGGGTACCCCTGACACACACCTAGCTTCAGCAACTTTTCTTAACTGTAAAAAGAGATTCTACCACTTCTTTCTTATATTCTTGTCTAAAACTACCAAATTCTACTACCTGATAGGGCAGAAATGTGGCCCCCTCATTCAAACACATTTCACCAGCTTTCTGTTTCCAAAGGTTTTCTTCGATGCTTAAATTTGCCTTTAATTACTTTGTATAAGATGGAAGGTTACCTGAGTAAGTCTTCCTCTGAGGTTACCACTCCCTTTATTCCATTTAGCATCAGGCTCCTCTTTGAACTTTTTATCTCCTCGGGCACTGGACTTAGCTCCATTATACTTCCAGATGTTCCTTTTCTCCTCAAACTGTATTTTTTTTTCCTCTTTGCTCACTCCTTTTCATTATAGATCTGCATAAGAGTGGCCATTAATAACCACAAGACAGAGTCAATAGAAGGCTGTCCTTTTTATTAGATATTTTCTTTATTTACATTTCAATGTTATCCCCTTTCCTGGTTTCCCCTCCGAAAACCCTGTCTCCCTATCCCCTCCCCCCTCCCCCTGTTCACCAACCCACCCACTCCTGCCTCCTGGCCCTGGCATTCTTCTACACTGAGGCATAGAGCTTTCACAGGACCAAGAGCCTCTCCTTCCACTGATGACCAACTAGGCCATATCCTCTGCTACATATGCAGCTGGAGCCATGAGTCCCACCATGTGTACTCTTTGATTGGTAGTTTAGTCCCTGGGACCTCTGGGGATACTGGTTATTTCATACTGTTGTTCCTTCTATGGGGCTGCAAACCCCTTCAACTCTTTGGGTCCTTTCTCTATCTCAATAGAAGGCTGTCTTAAAATCTCCCCTGCTAGCCTGATACAGCTCTCTCCTTTGAGGCTCTGCCAGATCCTGATCAGTACAGATGTGGATGCTCACAGCCAACCATCTGAGCACAGGAACCCCAATGGTGGAAGTTAGGGGAAGGACTGAAGGAGCTGAAGGGGCCTTATCTGGCATCAATGGAAGGGGAGGTCCTTGGTCCTGTGAAGGCTCGATGCCCCAGTATAGAAGAATGCTAGGGCAGTGAGGTGAGAGTTGGTTGGGGCTAGCACCCTCAGAGAAGCAGAGTAAGGGGCCATGGGATAGGTGATTTGCAGAGGGGAAATCAGGAAAGGGGATAACATTTGAAATGTAAACAAATAAAATACCCAATTAAAAAAAATCCCCTGCCAAGGATAACAATCCAAAACACTTCAATTTAGTCTCAGACAGATTATTTTGGACAGGGGCAGAAAGCAGCTACATTTTTTACCAAATTATCATAAGAATAGTCTCTAGGCTACTTACTAATATTCTTCTCAGAAATCTCTTGGGCTAGGTCATCATAATCTACATTGCTCTCAGTACCACTGCTCCTACTAGTATGGCCCACTAATCCCTACTTAAATCCACCAGCTGTTTTCCTAATTCTCAGGCTTGTCCCGGCAATACACTTCTCCCTGGTACCAACTCTGTCTTAGGCAATGTTCTTTGCAGTGAAGAACTCTCATAAAAGAAAGCATTTAATTAGGGCTTACTTACAGTTTCAGAGGTTTAATCCATTATCAACATGGCTGCAAGCATGGTGGAATGCAGACATTCATGGTGCTGGAGGAAGAGCTAAGAGTTCTATATCCGTATCCATAGACAGACAGGAGAGAAAGAGAGAGGAGGGGGTGGAGACTGAAACTGACTCCGGACTTGGCAGTGTGTCTTGAAACCTCAAAACCTACCCCCCAGTGACATACTTCTTCCCATAAGGCCACACCTCCTAATCCTTTTCAAGGAGTTCCACTCATCAGTGAGCAAGCACTCAAATATATGAGCCGATAGGGGCAATTTTACTCAAACACCACAGGACTTGAAGTCTTATCTAGAGTAGTAAGACAACTGAATGAGATCAATGGGATACAAAAAAGGAAGAAGTCAAAGCATCTTTATTTGCAGATGATACAGATTTATACATAAAAGACTATAAAACTCTACCAAGAAACTTTAATTACAGCTAGTTAATACTTTTTGCAAAGTGGTAGGATTACAAAATTAACACACAAAAATAAATAGCCTTCCTATAAATAAATGTCAAATGAACTGAGAAAGAAAACAGGAAAAAACACCATTCAGAGAAGTCTAAAACATAGCTTGGAATAACTCTAACTAAGCAAGTGAAAGACTTGTACAATAAAACCATTAAGACATTAAAGAAAGACATTGAAGAAGATACCATAAGATAGAAAGATCTTTCATGCTCATGGATCTGTAAGATTAATATAATGAAAATGTCGATCCTAATAAAAAGAGTCTATAGATTCAAAACAATTTCCATCAAAATTCTAAAGTCTTCATAGAAATTGAAAAAAAAAACCTTCAACTTCATATGCAAAGATACCCACAAAAAGTAAGATAGCTAAAACAAATATGAATAATAAAATAACTGCTGGAGGTACCACCATCCATGATTTTGAGTTGGATGATAGAGCTATAGCAATTAAAACAGCATGATATTGGCATAAAATAGACATGGTTTTCAATGGAATAAAATTGAAGACCCAGAAATAAATCCACACACGTATGAACACTTTATTTTTGATAAAGAAGCCAGAAATACACGCTAGAAAAAAGTATCTTCAACAAATGGTGCTGATCTAGCTGGATGTCTGCATGTAGAAGAATGAAAATAGATCTGTGATTATCACACCGTGCAAAACTCAAGGACAAATAAATCAAAGACCTCAAAGTAAAAGCAGATACATTGAATCTGACAGATAAGAAAGCAGGACATTGTCTTAAACGGAAGAAAAGACTGAGCTGGATGCTGATTGCATAGGTACTGAGACTAACAATTTATAAATGGGTCCTCATGAAGCTGAAAAGGTTCTGTATAGCAATGGACACAAGGGATCTGATGTCCTCTGCTGATACTGAACATGAGCACTACACACACACACACACACACACACACACACACACACACACACACAAATTTAAAAATAATAAAATAAATCTCTTAAAATACACCAGCTTTGGTCTCTAAAAGTCTGTTTACCTGATGATAAAAATGTATTAAATCCATTTTGAGGATTCCCTGTAGACTTAATCTTTCCAACATTGTTGAAAAGTTCAACTTTTAAATTATGTGTAGAGTCTTCAGTACTGAGGATGCTAAAAATGTGAAGCATCTGCTGAACCACAGGTGGTGTCACCAAGAGAGAGCAAGGGGCAGGGCTATATGTACTGCAAAGGGCAAGGCAGTAGTGGTGAAGGTGCCTTAAACCTATGGCATCCATATCACATGATAATGTGTCCTAGATGCTGGGCATGGAGCTACAATGTGTGGTCTGTTGTCTTTCCACACTTCTTCACTCTCTCCCTCTTTTTCATGATCTCCTGTATCCCTTTTGAAGTGAGAATGGTACTCTGTAGCATCATACCTTGGACCTATGCAGCATGCTCTTCTATTATTTCCCAAGCATTAAAACCACAAATGGAGTATCAGGGGACACTCTGATTTTGAACTAAAGAGGAGTTGTGACGCGCCTCCCTCAACCAGAAGAAAGTCACGCCACCACCGGGATCTTCTCAGTCAGCTTTATTCTGGAGCACCTTGATAGTTGATTCCCAGGACACTGGACAGCAGCAGAGCTGCTGCTTTTATAGTCTCCCAGGGAGGGGGGGGGTGTCGTAGTGGATGCGGATTGGTGCACCAAGCCACACCCATTAGCATATTGCCCATTCATTGGTGTCACAAGCCACACCTCATTAGCATATTGCCCATTCGGGAGGGGCTATTGCTTGAGGAGGGCCTGAAGAGAGAGCCCGGGTTTTCCGGAGCAACTGCCATTCCTGAGCAACTGCCATTCCTGAGCAACTGCCATTCCTGAGCAACTGCCATTCCAGAGCAACTGCCATTCCTGAGCAACTACCATTCCGGAGCAACTGCTGCTTCCTACAAGGAGTGACACCTCAATAACCAAAATTCTTTATGCTTCCAAGATGATGGGAGCTGCTATGTTCTATGGCCTTCCTGCCACGATGGAGCGACACTCTGAAATTGTGAATCAATAGTATTTTCTCTCTTGAGTTGTTTCTGTCAGATATTTGGTCACAGTGATGACAAAGATAACTGATGTAGAAAACTGGAACCAGAGAATGAGACTATTGTTGTGACTAAACTTGACTGAGTGGTAACTAAAACTTTGGAACTGGTTTGTGGGAAGAGATTAGAGAAAGTGTCTAGAGAAAGCCTAGGGTTTTGTAGGATCTTTTTTTTTTTTTTTTTTTTGGTTTTTCAAGACAGGGTTTCTCTGTGCAGCCCTGGCTGTCCTAAAACTCACTTTGTAGACCAGGCTGGCCTCGAACTCAGAAATCCACCTACCTCTTAATGGATAGTTTGTCTGCAAGTTTAGAAGATCAGAATATTTATAGGAATGCCAACATTCCTATAAAGGTTTTAAAAGATACAAACCATGACTTTATCAAGATTTTGAATAAAGACTGTTTATATTACATTCTTGTGAAGAACATATCTACACTTTATCCTTCTCCTGAATCTTTGTAGAAAGATAAACTTAAAACTACTGAACTAATTTGCTGAAAGAGATTTCAAGGCAGTCCAAGACTATTGTGTGGATTATCCCAGCTCTATTTGGCTAGGTTAATAGTAACAATTAGAGGCAAAAAGCAGATAAAACCTTTTGGGAAAAAAATGCTGTTTTCTCAGAAAAAAATATGTATGTAAAGTTGCATAGACATTTTTTTTTCTGGGAAAACAGCATGTTTTTCAAAAATAGTACTGAAGAGATTAGAGCCATTAAAAAATGCCAAGTATAGATTGATCAACAGGTACCTGGTGCTAACCAATACCTTCAGTTCCATCTCTAGGGATCACAAGGTAGAAAAGGAATAGTAGAAGTTAAGTGTAAGGAAAAAGCAAAAGAAAACAATAACAAAACACTCATAACAGATGAATATGGTAACAAAAGTAAAATAGCTGCAATTATTTTAATAACTAAGAATTTACCTTGAGAAATGAGCTCTCCATGTTCACCCTTTTAGGACAGAGCTTCCTAAGACATTGGCTCCCCAGATTTATTTTAGGATGCTCATGTACTAGAAATTCAGAAGCACCTATGGACTTAGTCTGAGCTTGCAGCCTGATAGATCTTCTGGCAGATATTAGCATCATATAAATTTTTCCAGATATTCAGAATGTAAGATCCATGAACCCCTGGAGCTGTGTACACATACTTCAGAGTAAAGGCTGGGAGGCAAGGCAGTGTGCATCATGATCAGGTGACCTAAAGTTACCCTTGAGAAGGCACAGTGTGGAAGCTATAAAAATGAAGCTGAAGGCAGCCCCACATATATATTAGAGATGCCAATAACATGGAATGTCTGCTGAGGAAATCCAAAGGAAAGAAGTAGAGTCAAGCCAGGAACAAATCCATGTGCACTACAAATGGTAAGGTTATAGTAATGGGGTAGCCCAACACCTCAAATATATGTATCATGCCACAAAGAGCCCTGAATTCAGGTAATGGTAGTACAAGATTTAATGATTTCCCTGCTGGAGTTTTGTCTTGCTTCTTTGCCATGATTCTTTTTTCTTAAACTTTTTATTGATTCTTTGTGAATTTCACATCATGTACCCCAAAAACCATTCATGTCCTGCACCTACTCACAAAATAAGTAAGTAAGTAAGTAAGTAAGTAAGTAAGTAAGTAAGTAAGTAAGTAAATCTCACCCTGGGAGTTGCAGTGCATCATACAGTATATACCCTTTTCTTCACACTGCTTTGCTTGTTAGTGTCTATTGTAATGAGCTATTAGTTTGATTCTAGACCTCTGGCTTCTGCTAAACTATCAATACTGGATCCTCACCAGGACTACTCTCTCAGATATCCTGTTGTTGCCCTGTGTTATGTCTTTTACCACATCATATTTCTTCAAGTTTATACTAAAACTTTGAATGTATTTTTTTGTTTAGTATTGCTTTGATGTGGTGTTTCCTTTTGATTTTTCATCTTTTTGGAGTGTTTGTTTATTTGTTTGTTTGTTTGTTTGTTTGAGACAGGGTATCACTATGTAGCTAGCTCTGAGTGACCTGTCACTCGCTATACAAACTAGGCTGGCCCATAACTCACAGAGATATCTGCCTGCCTCTGCTTCCCAAGTGCTGAAATTAAACCACATATGGCTATATACTTCATTAATTTTTTTTGACAAAAGCATTCATCTTTTTATAGGCACATCATGTTTATTTAAAGGATCACCAATTTGTAGGTATTGGAATTATACTTATCACTGAAAATAATGCCATACCTTTTATAAAATGCTTTATACCTGCTATGCTTCAGTACAATAGATTTAGAGATACAGATAAGCATTTAATGTATGCATAAGTATCTTTCTTTTTTAGTCATTTTACTCATGCATATTAATTATACAAAGTAATGAATCTCATTATGAGACTTTAAGACATGTATATAATTCACATTGATCATATTTACCCCACTAATAACCTCTTGTCTTTCCTCCCTGCCTCTCACTTGATAGCATTCTTCTTCCCAAATAGTCCTCCTTCTACTTTCATGCCATGTGTGTGCGTGTGTGTGTCTGTGTGTGTGTGTGTGCATGCGTGTGCATGATATGTGTGCGCAGACACCTAAGGAGGTCAGAACATGGTGCCAGGTTTGTGAGAGCTAGAGTTGCAGGCAACTGTAAGCCACTACTTAGATTCTGGGTACTAAATTCAGGCCCTCTAAAAGAGCAGCAAGAATACTTAGAATATTACTCTTATACTAGAGATGACCTTATCATTGTAATTAATGTTATGTCTACATAATATACTTCTATATAATAAGACATATAATTATAATATATTACATATTATATTTTTATATTATATATTATATATTTTTATATATTATATAACCACTTAATGCATTGTAACTGAAGTAATATCCTGTGATCAGATAATGAGTTATTTAGTTTTGAAAACTGCAGAAGTGAAGATGAGTTTAACTGTGCTTCCGGTTGAATAAGCACATGTGTGTGTGTGTCTGTGTGTCTGTGTGTCTGTGTGTCTGTGTGTGTGTGTGTGTGTGTGTGTGTGTGTGTGTGTGAGAGAGAGAGAGAGAGAGAGAGAGAGAGAGAGAGAGAGAGAGAGAGAATGCTTTGCAGAGAAGCCAGAACCAATTACATGTATATATGTATAAAAGAGATATATAGAGAAAAATACAAACAAGATTTATTTTTAAATTGACAAACATGATTATGGAAGCCACTGACTGGCTAGCAGTCAAGAGCTTTAGAGAAGAGCCAATGAAGTAGTCTGGGTTCAGAAGTAGATAAGCTGGAGGACCAAAGAAAGTTCATAATTTAGCTCAAGTCTGAATCATGTTGAACAATTTAAAAATAAATCTAGTTGATGGTAAACATGTGAATTAGCTTTATCTTTGATCTTCAGTAACAATCAGATCTCCTTTGTTTCTAACCTTCTACAGAAACTGAAGGACCTGTCTGATGATAGAAATCCTTCTTGCTAAATTCTTCTTCTATTTAGACCTTCAAATGACTAGATAAGACCAATCAGAGTGTGGAGAGCATGCAACCTATTTTACTTACTATTGACCAATTTAAATGTTGATCCAATCTCAGAAAATCCCTCACAATAACCTACAGAACACTGTTTGACCTGATACCTAAACGCCAAAAGGCAAGCAACTGAATTTTAATCTGCACTGTATACAAAGCCTTGCTTTTGTCATTCTCTTTTTGGCCTAATTCACATGTTTGATGGGCATCTAGGGCCTTCATCAACTAGAATTAATATAGCCTTCAGTTTCTTCCAAATGGTAGTATCTCAACCTCAGATTTTTAACCCATATTTCCAGAGTTCCCAGGATCTTACAAATCACATAGACTACAGTAGTCTATGTTCCATACTTTCAAGAAATGCCATAGCCTTTTATAATAGCTGATATTCCTTAATAACCTAGGCAAAATTTCTGGACCAATAATAGTGTTTCTACTTACAATCTAGATTCACTGAGGTGAGTTTCCTGCATGCAGCAAAATGCTGGGTCCTGTTTACATATCCAGTCTGTTAGCCCATGTCTTTTTATTGGGAATTGAGTCCATTGATGTTAAGAGATAGTAAAGACCAATAATTGTTATTTCCTGCTATTTTTGTTGTTAGAGGTGGAATTATGTTTGTGTGGATCTCTTCTTTTGGGTTTGTTATGAGAAGATTAATTTATTGTGTTTTGTCAAGGTCCAATTTCTGGGGGAATCACCATCCCTGACCTCAAGCTCTACTACAGAGTAATAGTGATTAAAAAACAAACAAACAAACAAAAAACAAAACAAAGAAACACATGGTATTGGTACAGTGACAAGCAGGTAGATCAATGGAAAAGAATTGAAGACCCAGAAATAAACCCACACAACTATGGACACACCTATGGATCTTTGACATAGAAGGTAAAGCCATCCAGTAGAAAAAAAGGCAGCATTTTCAACAAAGTGTGCTGGTTCAACTGGCAGTCAGCGTGTAGAAGAATGCAAATTGATCTATTCTTATCTCCTTGTATAAAGCTGAATTCCAAGTGGATCAAGGACCTCCACATAAAACCAGACACACTGAATCTAACAGAAGAGAAAATTGGAAAGAGCCTCTAACACATGGGCACAAGGGGAAATTTCCTGAACAGAAGAACACCAATGGCTCATGCTCTAAGATCAACAATCAACAAATGGGACCTTATAAATTGCAAAAGCAATTGTAAAGCAAAGGACACTATCAATAAGACAAAACAACAACCCACAGATTGTGAAAAGATCTTTATCAACCCTATATCTCATAGAGGACTAATATCCAAAATATACAAAGAACTCAAGAAGTCACACTCCGGAGAACCAAATAACCCAATTAAAAAATGGGGTACAGAGCTAAACAGAGAAATATCAACTGAGGAATATTGAATGGATGAGAAGCAACTAAAGAAGTGTTCAACATCCTTAGTCATCAGGGAAATGCAAATCAAAATGACCTTGAAATTCCACCCCACACCAAACAGAATGTCTAAGATCAAAAACTCAAGTGACAGCACATACTAGCAAAGATGTGGAGAAAGAGGAACACTCCTCCATTGCTGTGGGATTGCAAGCTAGTACAACTACTCTGGAAAGCAATCTGGCAGTTCCTCAGAAAATTGGAAATAGCTCTACCTGAAGACCTAGCAATACTAGTCCTGAGCATATATCCAGAAGATGCTCTAACATGTAATAAGGACACTTGCTCCACTATGTTCATAGCAGCCTTATTCATAATAGCCAGAATCTGGAAACAACACAGGTGTCCTTCAACCAAAGAACAGATACAGAAAATGTGGTTCCTTTACACAATGGAATACTATTCAGCTATTAAAAATGAAGACACCATGTGGGACAAGGTGGCCGAGTGGTTAAGGCAATGGACTGCTAAAAATGAGGACACCATGAATTTTGCAGGCAAATGAATGGAACTTAAAAAGTATCATTCTTAGTTACCCAAAAGTACACACATGAGCTATGAGTTGTATTATGGGTATTCTGAACTTTTTGGCTAATATTCACTTATCAGAATACCCATAATACAACTCATAGACTGTAGGAAGTTTAACAAGCAGGAAGACCCAAATGACAATGCTTCAATCCCACTTAGAAGGGGGAATATAATAATCACCAGAGGCAGAGGGAGGGAGGGACCTGGGTGGAAGAAGGGAGGGGAAGGGGACAGGGGGAGCAGGATCAGGTATGGGGGGGACAGGAGAGAAGCCCAGAGGGTCAGGAAATGGAATAAAAAATATGTAGCATGGGGGATATGGAACTTGTGATAGCCACTAGAAAGTCACCCAGGACCCAACTGGGATGACTTTAGTCTAAATAGGCAACAAAGGGGAGCTAGAACCTGTAGAGATCATATCCAGTGGATAGGCACAGCCCCCAATTGAGGGATGGGGCCACACACCCATCTCAAAATTATTAACCCAGAAATGTTCCTGTCCAAAGAAAATACAGGGACAAAAAAAAAAAAAAAAAAAAAAAGGAACAGTGACTGAAGGAAAGGCCATCCAGAGACTGCCCCACCTAGGGAATCCATCCAATATACAGATACCAAACTCAGACACTGATTGCTGATGGCAAGAAGCAGTTGCTGACAGGAGCCTGATATAGCTGTCTCCGGAGACAATCTGCCAGAGCCTGGCAAATAAAGAGGATGATGCTCGCAGCCAACCATTGGACTGAGCATGGAATCCCCAATGGAGGAGTTGGAAAAAGGACTGAAGGAGCTGAAGGCGTTTGCAACCCCATAGGAAGAACAACAATATCAACCAACAAGAACCTCTAAAGCTCCCAGAGACAAAACCACCAACCAAAGAGTATAGGATCCATGGCTCCAGGTGCATATGTAGCAGAGGACTGCCTTATATGATATCAATTGGTCCTGTGAAGGTTTGATGCCCCAGCATACAGAGATGCTAGAGTCATGAAGCAGGAGTGGGTAAATGGGTGAAGGAGCACCCTCATAGAGGCAAACTGGATGGGGAAGACAGGTAAGAGGATGGAGGGTTTATGGAGGGGTAACCAGGAAGGGGGATATCATATGAAATGGAAACAAATAAGATGAATAATTAAAAAGGAATAATTATATTAAAAACAATATAGATTCACATGATCACTACTTTGTGAAAACAGACTCTTAGTTCAAGAAAATAGAGATATATTTTTTCCTTGGAAGGAAAAAATTGAGAGGGCTGGAAAGATGGCTCAGTAGTTAAAAGCACTAACTGCTCTTACAAAGGATCTAGGTTCAGTTACCAGCAACCACATGGTGGCTCACAACCATCTGTAACTCCAGTCACAGGGAATCTGATACCCAATTTTGGCTAGACATATACACACATACATGCTGACAACACACGGATATAATTAAAATAAATGTATAAAGCTTAGAATAATAGAACAAAAATGATAAAAATATGAACTGTTATTTGAGATAAGTAGAGTTGGATCAATTGACTATACATTAGTGATGAAAACTAACCTCCCAACCCACCTTTTTATATTAGTCATCCCACAAATGCATCCTTCAAGGAATCTGATGGTCTCTTCTGATCTCCATATATACAATCATGAGCCCCCCCCCACACACACACACTTGTGAGCGTTCTATCTCTGTCTCTCTGTCTCACACACAAGTAAAATAAATGTAAACAAAGCAATGGAAGACACTATTAAGAAATCAAGGGGCGCCTGCCATCTTCCTTCTGAGCCCAGCGGAGGCTGCTAAGGGCTCAAGAGTGCTCTCCACACTGCAGGAACTCGGGATCATGGGTGAGTGGAACACAACAACATCAGCTTCAAGAATCTCAGAGGGTCTTGTGCAGAAAAAGCTATTCTCAACAATAAAAGAACCTCTGGTGGAATAACCATGCCTGACCTCAAGCTGTACTACAGAGCAATTATGATAAAAACTGCATGGTACTGGTACAGTGACAGACAGGTAGATAATGGAATAGAATTGAAGACCCAGAAATGAACCCACACACCTATGGTGACCTGATCTTTGACAAGAGAGCTAAAACCATCCAGTGGAAAAAGAACAGCATTTTCAACAAATGGTGCTAGTGCAACTGGTGGTTATCATGTAGAAGAATGTGAATTGATCCATTCTTATCCCCGTGTACAAAGCTCAAGTCTAAGTGGATTAAAGAACTCCACATAAAACCAGAGACACTGAAATTTATAGAGGAGAAAGTGGGGGCAAACCCTCGAAGATATGAGCTGAGCACAGGGGGAAAATTTCTAAACAGAACAGCAATGGCCTGTGCTGGAAGATCAAGAATCGACAAATGGGACCTTATAAAATTGCAAAGCTTCTGTAGGGCAAAAGATACTGTCAATAAGACAAAAAGCCACCAACACATTGGGAAAGAATTTTTACCAATCCTAAATCTGATAGGGGAATAATATCCAAATATACAAAGTGCTCAAGAAGCTGAACTCCAGAAATTCAAATAACCACATTAAAAAATGGGGTATAACATTTTTATGAGCTAAACAAAGAATTCTCAACTGAGGAATACCAAAGGGTGAGAAACAAAGAATTCTCAACTGAAGAATACCAAAGGGTGAGAAGCACTTGAAAAAATGTTCAACATAGTAATCATCAGGGAAATGCAAATCAAAACAACCCTGAGATTCCACCTCACACCAGTCAGTATAGCTAGAATCAAAAATCCAGGTGACAGCATATGCTGGAGAGGATATGAAGGAAAAGGAACACTCCTCAATTGCTGGTGGGATTGCAAGCTGGTACAACCACTCTGGAAATCAGTCTGGCGGTTCCTCAAAAAACTAGACATAGTACTACTGGTAGATCCACCAATACCTCTCCTGGGTATTGGATTCTTGGGCAAATGGATGTATCTGGAGGATATCATCCTGAGTGAGGTAACCTAATCACAAAAGAAGTCACTTGATATGCACTCACTGATAAGTGGATATTAGCCCAGAAAACTAGAATACCCAAGATACAATTTCCAAAACACAAGAAATTCAAGAAGGAAGACCAACTCGTGGATACTTCATTCCTCCCTAGAATAGGGAATAAAACATCCATGGAAGGAGTTGCAGAGACAAAGTTTGGAACTAAGATGAAAGGATGGACCATCCAGAGACTGCCCCACCCAAGAGTCCACTATGCCATAATCAGCCACCAAACGCAGGCACTACTGCATATGCCAGCAAGATTTTGCTGAAAGGACCCTGATATAACTGTCTACTGTGAGGCTTTGTCAGTGCCTGGCAAATACAGAAGTGGATGCTCACAATAATCTATAGGATGGAACACAGGGTCCCCAATGTAGGAGCTAGAGAAAGTACCCAAGAGCCAAAGGGGTCTGTAACCCTATAGGTGGAACAACAATATGAACTAACCAGTACCCCCCAGAACTCGTGTCTCTAGCTGCATATGTAGCAGAAGGTGGCCTAGTCAGCCATCATCGGGAAGAGAGGCCCCTTGGTCTAGCAAACTTTATATGCCCCAGTACAGGGGAATGCCAGGGCCAAGAAGTGGGAGTGAGTGGGTAGGGGGAACAAGGCAGAGGGGGGGTGTTATAGGGGACTTTTGGGATAGCATTTGAAATGTAAATGAAGAAAATATCTAATTAAAATATTTTTAAAAATCAAGGGGATATGATATAGATCAGTTGATACAGACCTTGCTTATCATGAACAAAGTTTGAGCAACCAGTACCACATAAGCCATCCATGGTGGGGAATGCCAGAAATTCCTATTATTAGGAGGTAGAAATGGGAAGAAGTTCAAGGTCATTTTAGTTCATAGTAAGTTTGAATCCAGCCTGATTCCAGGTCCAGGCTGGGGCTCGGGTGTGAATCTGGCACCGTGGTCCAACCAACTGACAGATTAAAATCGATCATTTGTGTGTGTGTGTGTGTGTGTGTGTGTGTGTGTGTGTGTGTGTGTGTCTATAAGTCAGAACTCACTGAATGATTTAGAAAGCAGATCAATATTTATTTATTCTGTCCATTTATAGTGGTAGTCTTTGAAAATGTACAAAATTTACTGTCTTTGAGAAAAATGAATCCTACAATACTTCATAAGCCCATTTTTTATACAGAATATAGAACTATCTCCTATCAGCAAGATAAAGGTAAATAACTCAATCAAAACAGGTCACAATGTTTTTAAATAGATTTGTCCCAATACTAAACATCTGCAACAGCATGCATACAACCTGTATAAGCCACACCCAAACCAAAGCCTAACATGGAGACAGGCAATGAGAATGAAGTCTATCCCCTAGGCAAAGAGCAAGGACCACTGTTAGCCTCCGAGAGAGGGTCAGATTTATATAAGAGTATAATCCCTGATAAGTCAACAATGCTCCAGAGGAAGGATATATATCTAAGAATATTTAGGCAGCACAAACTGACCTTTATAGGTGGAAAACAGCTACAAAACTAGGTAGGAAGAACGGTGGATCTGGAAGGAATTGGGAGAGGGAGGTTGAATATGGTTAAAACATGTATAAAATTGTCAAAGAATTAATAAGCTATTTTTAAAGATACTAAACCCCCTCTTACTCTTTTGCCTCTCCCTCTTGCCTCTTGCCTCTTACTCTCTCTCTTCCCCCCACCCCCAAGGTTCCCTTCCCGATCCCTCACCCCTTTCTCTCCAAGTGGCCATGTCTGGCCTCTACTTCTCTACTCTCTCTCCCTCTCTCTGCCTTTCTCTGCCTCTACTACCCTCTTAACTCCCCTCCCCATGCCCTGAATTAACTCTATTCTATACTGTAAAAAGAGATACTAAACCTCATCAAGCACCAGACAAAATGCAAATTAGAGCCACAGTGTACTATCACATGCATTCTTAAATGAGAATAGTAGCCAAAAGGCACCTCAGAGAAATGGCAGCTAGGAAATCAAAGTGAGTGCAACAAGCTTGTGGACAATGTGGCAGAATAACATAGATCTTGTGATATTATACATGTGCTTAATGTAGCGCCTAATAATTCTACTATCAGACATCTATCCTAAAGAAATTAATATATACTGAAAATATTTATGCTCAAAAGTTTACAGCCAGATGACTCAAAATAGCTCTAAACTGGCATCTAAATAATCATAATACAACTATGAAATTAAAAGAATGAACCACTAATATGCACATGAGAATGGTTCTTAAAAATATTATGCTACTATAAGACATTAAACACAAAAAACCCAAGAACATAGAAAAATTAGTGAGTTATTAAAGGCAGGTTCTTAAAAGAATATTAATAGGAACAAGGAAACTTTTCAGGTAATGGGATTGAACCTCAGCTTGGTTTGATAGTAGTCAGACAAATATATATAATCATTGATATCTGCCCAACTACATATTTTAAATGGCTGGATCTATTGTAAATTACCAGTCAGCAAAGCTGGATTTTTTTAAAAGAGGGAGCATTCATTGTATCTTATGCACATGCCAACCCATGCTAGTTATCCTGAGTCTACCTACTAGGAACATTGAAGTCACTTGGAAAAAATCTTTCAAGTGATTTCACCCCCCCCCCTGCACTGGGGGGTGAGGAGTACCTGAATTCACAGTCCATCCAGACTGCCTTCTTGGAGAATGCTGTATGGACTTCTTCTTCATTATAAACATTAGCATCTCTGTCGATGTTGCCTCCAGTTTTTAGACCTTTTTTGAGATCTCTGTCCTCCATTGAATCTGCGAAAAACACACACACATACACACACACACACACACACACACACACATGTGTACTCATGCGTGTGCACAAGCTGCCCCTTTTTAAGATTTATTTATTTTATTCATATGAGTACACTGTAGCTGTCCTCAGACACACCAGAAGAGGGCATCTGATCCCATTAAAGATGGTTGTAAACAACCATGTGATTGCTGGGAATTAAACTCAGGACCTCTGGAAGAACAGTCAGTGATCTTAACCACTGTGCCATCTCTCCAGCCCCACAAGCTGCTTTTTAATCATAATATTACATTTAATTTTCTTTGATGGTTAAACTACTTAATTTCCTGTTCCTACAAATTTTCTCTTGACATCTCAGTAACAAACTATGTGTGGTTTTCCCAGGAATAAGATTCTTTCTCACATATAGGATGGTTCTTTATGCGTCTCTCTGAATGTCAAATTTTGGAATTCATGAGCCTTTTCCTATCGCTTTCACCATTCTACCACCTCTTTAAAGAGGCAGTGAGATAGCAATAAATTCCCTTAATAAAGAGTATGTGACGTAACCTTAAATGTTAATCTCTCAAAGAATCTAATAGGTTGAATTGCCAGGCCTCATCACCATAGAAGGCACTAGGAGGAAGATGCCACTGAATGCTTACAGTAAACTTCTTTGCAAAGTGACTTCTCAAAAATTATGTTTATTCTCACATGATTTTTGCATCATTTATCTTCTCACTGTGTCTATGTAGTACATTATGATTATGCATCAGTGAATGTCACACTAAGCCAAGAGACTCTATTCCATCTCCTGTCTCAAATTACACTTAGTTTTGGTGCCCAATAGTGTGTTCTACAACAATGTCAAACGATGTGCAGAGAGTATCATGAAGTTTGTCCATCAGATTGGCAAAAATTAAATAGGCTCACACAAAGCCTCATTTGGTATACATATGAAGTCAAACATATTTTGTACATTGTTATCACATATAAACCACATAAATACACATACATACATGTTCATAAAATAAGTTTCTTTGCCTATTAAATACAAGAATATATATTGTGCTTTTTGGATAACAATACAGTGAATTTTTATATATGTATACTTTTTATACAATAATTCAACAACTAGAAATTTATTAAGAGCTGGATCTAGATATATTAGTATGTACTTATAATCCCAGTACTTGGGAGGCTGAGGTCAATGGACTGTTTAAGGCAAACGTGGGTAAGTTCAAGACCAGCCTAGGTTATAAAGCAAGATCCCCTTTCAGAAACAAAACAAAAATTCTGGCATTCTCACATCTGTCCTAACTCTGACCTCCATAGGTTAGTTTCTCTATCTATAAATTTAGAGCAAATAATGACACCCTGACAACAATATAACAAATAAGTCCTTATAGCACTGTCATTTACATGTTCTATTAAGGTGACCAAATACTCGAGACTGTGTTATCAATCTGTGGGGTTTCAGTATTAAACGCAAGAAGATCCTGGGCAAACAAGAATGTAGCAGGCCTACAGACCTCCTTAATGAACTACAACTTCAGAACCAGTTAATACTACAAAATATCAGATACATTCTAAGTAAGTAATTTGATTATTTATGAAACACTAGTCACGTGGCAGGCCCACCATCTAAACCAGGGGTTCTCTAACTTGAACAGTTGCTACTTAGACTACTTACTTGGCTATCATCCCATTCCCCTTTTGAAATGGGAATATGTACTCTGTGCCATTGCATGGTGGAAGTACATAAGTTTTATTTTTTATATTATTATTATTATTATTATTATTATTATTATTATTATTATTAGTAGTAGTAGTAGTAGTAGTAGTAGTAGTAGTAGTAGTAGTAGTAGTATTTTATAGTTTAGAGATGGCCTTTAGCCTCAGAAGACACTTGGACTTTGTAATTTTACAGTTTGGGGGCTGTATAAGACTATGGAAATGTTATGTTATAAGATATCCATGAATCCATGGAAACATTGCCTGGCCCTGTTTGTCTATCTTCTCCTTCTCCTTTTGTCTCTCCATCTCTTTATGTCTCTGTATCTCCCCTTCCTCCCTCTGCTTCCTTGTTCACTGAGTTATGAGCAAGTAGCAGCCACACACTCCCCCTGTCACAGAACTAGTCACTGTAACAGCCCACCCACCATGATACACTATACCATCAAACCATGAACCAAATTAAACCTATCCTTCCCATTAATTAAAAAGAACGAAGTAATTGTATTTAACTTCTCAAAACAATATACTGTTTCATTTCAGAGACATATATACACATACAGATGGGGGCGGTGTTAAGCTACCATGTGACATGGCCTAAACACCTAATCACAAAACAATCTGGGACTTATAGCTCAAACCTATCATGTAAATAAATGCCTACTGAACACAGTCCCAATGATGTTCAAAAGGCAGAAGGCAGAACACCATGAAGTTCACAAAGGCTCTTTGTCTCTATATTGACACTATAAAACAGGAGCTACCATCTCCTTCAACCTTCATGTGTAACCCAGTGTTGGATGGAAAATGGCTGCTCAATAAGTAAAGATAATTCTTGTTTTGATATTACCTGGAAAAGTACTTTATCTTTACAAAAGCTAGTGTGTTACCTCTATGATAGTTCAGTACCCCAATTCAGAATATATTCACTAACACACACTAGGAATGGCCCAGGGAAAGCTCTTCTCACATGAACTAAATCCTTATCTAGTCCCTGACCAAACTCTTTAACCTAATTATGGCCTTATTTTCCTACTGGTCAATTAGGTGCCTCCAGGAAACTTCACTCCAGAATGCTTCATCACTAGCTAGGAATAAGGGAATAGAAACCCTAGCACTTTCATGAGATTTGGTAGAGTATTAAATGAAAGAATGAGAATGAAACTCTGAGCAGAGGGCACCCCAAAACTCCACAGAAGTGGCAGCTGCTTCCCATAGCATTTTCAAGAACCCCAGCTGTCTGACCAAAGGGTATTGTGTGTGGAGAAAGCTCATGGCAAGGGAAAGAAACAGGCAGAGAACCCCTGATTTTTACAGAAGTCAAAGTTTGGGGATGGTACTGCAATGAGTATGTCCTGTCTTTCTACGCTGGCTTGATGGAAACCATGGATGATGTTCTGCTCTAAAAATAAAGTCTATTTAAATGAAGTTAAATGATATAGATGGGGGCATGGCAGAGAGATAGAGAGAGACGGAGACACAGAGATGCACATGCATACACCCAGTATCCACACCCAGGATCCCTGCACAGCCATATTTATTTACTAACTAAATCACTAAGCGATCCCAGATTACAGGCAGCAGGAGATAGTACAAAGGGACATCTAAATTATTATGCAGTATTTTATAAATAAAGATGTTATGAACACATGAAGATGTTTTATATAAAAACAAATCTTTATTTTCTGAGACAAATGTTCAAGAGATCATTTACTAGAATGAGTGGCAGGTATGTATTAATGATTTTTCTTTATTTCTTACTTTCTTTTCCTTTTCTATTTTGAGAGACAATCTCATGCAGCCAAGACTCGTTTCCTTTGGAAACGAGGCTGAACTTGAACTCTTAACCCTCCTATCTTTACCTCCTGAGTGCTCCCACTTTTAAAATAAACTGTTTTTTGTGGTGTGGCTGCTCCACTTCACAGGCCCAAACAGTATGTGAGTGATATCATTTCTCCGTGTCCTCAACAGTATTTGGTGGCATCATTTGGCATTGTGATTGATAAGTACATAGTAACATCTCATTATCATCTTCTTTCACATTTTATGTTGACATATTCATGTGAAACTTCATTTTATGTGCTTGACACATACATATATCCTCTTTAGTGAAATGACTAAGGAGATCTTATAGCCAATATCTGATTAAATTCTTTGTATTGTGGAATTCTGTAATTTCTTTAGCTATTCTCTATCCTAGTCTTTTGGTAGACACTAAAGTTTATTAATATTTTCATCTGAGCTCTAGACCAATACTTTTTGAATAAACACTTGCCAACAACAGTTCTGATGCTGATGAGTTTTAATTTAGCAAGTTTTCCTTTACTGGATGTTACTTTTGCCCCTGGTATTTCAGATGATATTTGTTAAAGAAAAGCAACTGATAAAAAATAAATTTTCAAAAGTTTTAGAGCAAGACACAGGCTCTAGAACTGGGCAACAG
Source organism: Mus minutoides (assembly GCA_902729485.2). Lineage (NCBI taxonomy): Eukaryota > Metazoa > Chordata > Mammalia > Rodentia > Muridae > Mus > Mus minutoides. The sequence continues at coordinate 3,793,597 of LR749502.1, forward strand.
TACACACTGAAGATGATTCAAAATACTCCTATTTGGAATGTGGATTTTAATCATCAATGATGAATATGTATGTGTGTGTGTGTGTGTGTGTGTGTGTGTGTGCGCGCGCGTGCGTGTGTGTGTATGTGTGTGTTTGTAATGTATATATATATATATATATATATATATATATATATATATATATGTGTGTGTGTGTGTGTGTGTGTGTGTGTGTGTGTGTATGTATATGTATATGTATATGTATATGTATATGTATATGTATATGTATATGTATATGTATATGTATATGTATATGTATATGTATATGTACATGTATATGTATATGTATGGCTGGCTAGAAAGGTGCCTTAGTGGTTAAGAAAGCTTACTTCTCTCGCAGAGGATTTGAGTTTGGGTCTCAGCTCCCACATAGGACAGCTCATAATAATTCCCTGTAACTCCAGCTCCAGGCAATTTAATGTCCTAGTCCAGCTTCTGCAGATACCTGAGCCTGTGTGGCATACATCCACACAGATAAAGCATAAATGGTTTATGAAAAGCTTTCCTCTAACAACACCATACTCCACAACTTCTTTTAAAATGTTCCCTCCTGCCTTGGAGAAGGGACTCAGTGGAAGAGGGAAGGGAACAACAGTGAACTATAAAGAGTTGAATATGACAAAAATATATTATATATACAAATGAAGATGTTATAATCCATCCCATTGTTATGTATAGTCAATATGCGCTGATAAATAGATAACTAAGGAAAATAAAAAAGCATGACATTATTTACCAGACTCTATACCGCAGAAGAAATGATATTTAAAGACGCCGCTTGAACTTAGTTGTTGTGTTCTTTCTCATTTTGTTGCTTTATTATTCATATGTAAAATGTCAGTGATTGCATATATATTATATAGAGTTTTTAAACAAGATTTTTTTCCTTAGGCCAGAAAAATAGCTCAATGACTAAAACACTCGGTACAGACGCACGAGGACAGCCACATAAATGGCAAGTAGGCATTGCAGCCTGCCTGCAACCCCAGCACTCGGGTGCTGGTGACAGGGAGACCCAGAGCAAGTCTACTAGTTACACTAGCCAAACCCATGGCCTATGTGTTCAAGCTCAATAAATAAGGTGTAGAGTGATCAAGGGAGGCACCTGACCTCAACTTCTGGCCTACACACACACACACACACACACACACACACACATACACACACACAACATATTCATACTACAGAGATATCTTTTCTAAAAACCTCTTGCTTTATTCAATTGTTTACTTATTCAACATATTCTAAGACCCTGTTCTTTACTGAGTACTAAGCTAGGAAGTATGGGTACATCCAGAGCAAGACATAGACCCTGATGTCCTCCTAGCTGCCTGCAAAAGACTGTCTCTTTCTGGTTGCCTTCAGATCAAGATGTAGAAATCTCAGCTCCTCCAGCACCATGTCTGCTTAGAAGCTGCCATCTTCTCTGCCATGACAATAATAGACTAAAGCTCTGAAACTGTAAGCCAGCTCCAATTTAAACAATTTTTTAAAAAAGTTGCCTGGGTCATGGTGTCTCTTCGCAGCAATAATAACCTAACTAAGACAAGCATATACCTCAATATTTATGCTTTCTTAAGACTGAAGCAGAATTTCACCTCTTCAGCGGAAGCCTGTCTTCCCTCCTCCCATGATATCTTCCTTTTTTATATTTTAAGTGTGCTGGACACCACTTACAGTACTGACTACATACAAACTGATTAATGTTCTAGTTTTTTATACCCATATTAGTTCATCTGCAAACAATAGAATGTTTGAAGGAATGAGATAGTAGTTCTGACATATCTTCATGTGCCCCATGTAACAAGCTGAGTAATGGCTTTCCAGATGTCTGTTTAATCTGACAAACTCTTCATAAGCAATTACTAAGAACCAAGCATGACTGGCTTAATTAAGGTAGCAGTTGAAATACCAGAGATTCCTTTAATGTTCTGACAGCAATCAATACTTGAGATTCTCACAAGAATCCTAAAGTATATGTACTATTTACAGCCACATTTATAGATGAATAATATAAGGTTTAGAGGTGCACACCAATTTACCTTTGTCCAAGCTACCCCAAGTTCATATGCTTTAGAGCTAGATACCTGGAGGGTGGCTGCTACCCTCTCAGAGGAAAATGAGATTGGAGATGGGATAGAGACTGTGAAGGGGGACTGGGAGAGACCTACAATTAGGATGTAAAGGGAGGGAGGGAAGGAAGGAAAGAAGGAAGGAAGGAAAGAAGGAAGGNAAGGGAAGGGAAGGGAAGGGAAGGGAAGGGAAGGGAATGTCAGCTTCTCCCTTCTGGCAGTCTGTGCTACCATTTCCTTGTTCATGCTCTCCATAGGAGCTCTCCTTCAAAGGGGTGCTGGGATCAAGTTTTTAAAAGTACTACATTACTCCCAGCACTCAGGAGGCAAAGGCAGGCGGATTTCTGAGTTCGAGACTAGCCTGGTCTACAGAGTGAGTTCCAGGACAGCCAGGGCTATACAGAAAAACCCTGTCTTGAAAAAAAAAAAGTACTACATTACAATGAGCTTTTCTGAAGATTCTCTGAATGGCAGAACTCCTTTGGTCCACAGGGCAGTTTGTTAACCCTTATTTTCATTATTACCCTCTCACCTCCAGGTCTCTGGCATGTCTTTGAGATGTCCCCACCCCCAACTGCAGATTCCCATTCATTTTCCTGGCCCTCTAACCCTCTCTCATGTCCCTCCCCACACATGGTCAGGAAACCACCCCCATTTCTTCTCCCCATCCCCTCTCTCACCCAGTTCCCTCCCTCCATCTGCCTCCTACAAGTATTTTAATTCCTCCTTATAAATGATATTCAAGCAGCATTTCTTGGGCTTTCCCTCTTGTTTAGCTTCTTTGGGTCTATGGAGTATAGCATGGGTACCTTCTCCTTTACTGTTAATATCTTAATGTAACTCTAACTGAGCAAGTGAAAGACTTGTATGACAAAAACCTTTAAGGCTTTGAAGAAAGGAATTGAAGAACTATAAGATGAAAATACCTCTCATGCTCATGGATCAGTAGAATTAACATAGTAAAAATGGTCATCTTACCAAAAGCAATCTACAGATTCAACACAATTCCCATCAAAATTCTAACACAATTTTTATAGGCCTTGAAAGGATAATATTCAACTTCATATGAAACAAACAAACAAACAAACAAAAACCCCATGATAGCTAAAACAATCCTGTACAATAAAAGAACTTCCAGAGGTATCACCATCCCTGATTCCAAGCTGTACTACAGAGCAATTGTGATTTAAAAAAAAAAATGCATGGTATTGATGTACAAAAAAAAGCAGGTTGATCAATGGAATTAAATTCTCAGAAGTAAACTCATACACCTATGTACACTTGATTTTTGATAAAGAAGCCAAAACCATACAATGGAAAAAAGAAAGCACCTTCAGCAAATGGTGCTGCTCTAACTGGATGCTGACATGTAGAAAATGCGAATAGATCCATAACTATCATCCTGTACAAACTCAAGTCCAAGTAGATCAAAGCCCTCAACATTAAACAAGATACACCGAACCTAAGAGAAGAGAAAATGGGGAATAGCCTTGAACACACTGGCACAAGAAACAACTTCCTGAACAAAAACACCAACAGTTCAGGCACTAAGACTCACAACTGATAAATTATACCTCATGAAACCGAAAATCTTCTGTAAAGCAATGGACACTGCCAACAGGACAAAACAACAGACTACAGAATGGGAAAGAATCTTCACCAAGCCTACATCTGACAGAAGGCAAGAAACAAGACATCAACAAACCAAAAAACCACAATACAAAACGGGGTACAGAGCTAAACAGAGAATTCTCAATAGATGAATCTCAGATGGCTGAGAAGCACTCAAAAAAAAAATGTTCAACATTCTTAGCTGTCAAGGGGATGCAAATTAAAACCACTTGCCCCTGTCAGAATGTCTAAGATCAAAACCACAAATGACAGCTCATGAAAGTGAGGATGTAGAACAGGGCAAACACTCCTCCATTGCTGGTGGGAATGCAAACTCTTATAGCCAATTTGGAAATCAATATGGTCATTTCTTAGAAAATTGGAAATTGATAAACTTCAAGACCTAGTTCTGACCTGCAATCTGCACTCCATTTGCTGGGACATAGCTCTGGCTGCATTGCTGGGGGCCTGCTACCACCTGGAACAACCAAGTGAGATCCCCAGGCCCTAATCCCCTGCCCACTGGGTCCCCCAGCAAGCCCTGCAGCTCAGAATTCTGCCCCAACCATCTTCCATTTCACATTCCTACATGCAACCCCAGATCTGTACTCCATTCCCTTGGCCACAGTGCTGGCTGCATCTCTGGAAGCCTGCTGCCACAGGAGACAAGCACTTCTGCTCCCGTAATCACAGAGACCGGCTGCCAGTACAGACTATCAGCTCTACTTGCAGTCCCGAAGGCCTGCCTGCCATTAGAGACTACCAGGCCTACCAACACTAGGGAAAACCAGATGGCTAAAGGTAAGCATAAGAACATAATCAACAAAAGCCAAGGCACTATGGCACCACCAGAACCAAGCTCTCCTACTACAGCAACTCCTGGATATCCTAACACACCTGAAGCGCAAGAAAATGACCTTCAATCTTATACAGATGATAAAGACCTTTAAAGAAGAAATAAATCCCTTAAAGAAATCTAGTAAAACAGGTAGAGGCCTTTAAAGAATAAATGTATAAATATAAAAAAAAAAACACAAGACCCAGCTATACCACTCCTGGGCATGTACCCAATGGATACTCTACCATACCACAAGGACACTTGCTCAACTATGTTTATATTTGCATTATTCATAATAGTCAGAAATAAGAAACAACCTGTATGTCCCTCAACCAAAGAGGAGATAAAGAAAATGTGGTACATATACACAATAGAGTATTACTCAGCTCTTAAAAAGAATGATATCATGAAATTTATAGGCAAATGGGTAAAATTAGAAAAAAATCACCCTGGGTGAAAATAAACCAGAAAGACAAACATGATATGCACTCACTTATCATTAGATATTAGTTGTTAAGTAAAGGATACTCATGCTACAATCCACAGACCCAGAGAGAGTACTCAACAAGGAGAGTTTAAGCAGGCATACATGGATCTCCTTGGGAAGGAAAATAGAATAGATTTTGTGGTGAACTGGGGGAAGGTGGGGATGGACACAGGAGGGTCCAAGCAGTGGAGGCAAGAGTAATGGGAGAAACAACTGGAATCAGGGTGCATTTAGGGGATGATATAAAATCTAGTGCAGTATAAACTCCCTGAAATCTACAAGACTGACTCTGGTAAGTCTCCTAGTAATGGGGGATATGTACCTAGCCATCTTGTCTAACCAGGAAAGGTCCCCAGCAGTGAGACTTGGACATCATCCCAGCTACAAAACCTTCAACCTACAACCTTTTCTGTCTATAAGAGCTGGAGCAATGGTAGACCAGAACTTGTGAAACTGGCCAAACCATGATTGGTCTAACTTGTGGTCCACACGGCCAAGAGAGGGATCCCACACCTGACACTTCCTGCATGACCAGGAACCAGAGGATGTGCAGCCCAGAGACCCAGGATAGAACCAAGTACAACTTGGAGAAAAAAAAGCAATGAACTGACTCCTAACAATATTCTGCTATGCTCATATATCAGTGCCTAGCCCAATTGCCATCAGAGAGGCATCTGACAGGAGCAGATGCAGAGACTCACAACCAAACAGTAGGCAAAGCCATATAAACTCCACAGAAGAGGGAAAAGAAGGATTCTAGGAATGAGAAGGGTCAAAGACACCACAAGAACATGAATCAACTAAGCAGGGCTGATAGGAGTTCACAGAGGCTAAAGAGACAATCATGGGCCCTGTATGGTCTGAGATAGGTCCTCTGTATATATGCTATGGTTGTATAGCTTGGTGTTCTTGTGGGACTCCTAACAGTGAGAGTCGGAGGTATCTATGATGTTTTTGCTTGCACTTGGGACCCTTTTCCTCCTATTGATTCTCTTCGTCTAGCCTTAATATGAGAGTTTGTGCCTAGTCTTATTGTTATTTGGTATGTTATGTTTGGTTGATATATTTGGGAGACCTGCTTCTCTTTTTTTAAGGATATTGAGGAGGACTGGATCTGGAAGAGAGGAAAGGTGGGGAGGAGGGCTAGGAGGAATGGAAATAGGGGAAAGTGCTCTTGATGTAATGTGTATAAAGAATAAAAATAATAATAATAATAAATGCTGGTTCTATAAGTGGACTGGTAACAAGAAATGTCCATTCCAGAGGCTATGAAGTAGATTTTGAGCTGTGGTAATGCGTTCACAGGGTTTAGGAGACAATAAGTCATAGGGAGTCACATGGAAAATGAACAGCACTCAAAACTCTTACAAATTCTGTTCAGTTGACACAGGATGTCCTAGAGGTACCTCCAAGAATTTAAATTGCTTTTGGTTTTTGATTCTTGGAGGTTCTTAGGAATGGAAGGCATTAAGCAGTGGTAGTAGGGAGAAGCACCTCACCATCACTTCCAATTCCTTGATGAATTTTTCTAGCTCAATTGATTACAAAATTGCAAACAATAATCGTCATGTCAGTTTAGGACATAATATTGACTCCTCTCTGCTCCCCAGATCTTTCTAGCATATGAGAACAGATCTTTCAACTCTTGAAAAATTTGAGCTAACAGAATGGTTCCTAGAGAATGGTTCCTACTTTCAACCTTAAAACTTTCTAGCACACTCCACGCATCGACCTGGTATTGCAGTACCTCCAGGAATGGTGCACCCCCTCGGGGGGGGGGGGGAACCTCTCTAGTACAGAACAAGGCCTTCAGTCAGGCAAATGTAACAAAATCCCAGCTCCTTCAGAGGAGCAGGAAGTGGGATCCTAGGGGATGTTGGTGTTCAGAGGAGCAGGAAGTGGGATCCTAGGGGATGTTGGTGTTCAGAGGAGCAGGAAGTGGGATCCTAGGGGATGTTGGTGTTCAGAGGAGCAGGAAGTGGGATCCTAGGGGATGTTGGTGTTCAGAGGAGCAGGAAGTGGGATCCTAGGGGATGTTGGTGTCTAGGCTCCAACAGTTTCTACTCTATAGTCTTGCCATGTTGAATAGGCTAACTTCCCATATCAGCCTCTCAAGTGCTAACATGACAACCAATAGAATTTTTAATGCTATTTCTCCATAAACAACCCAAAATAAAGACCATTTCGATGACTATAATCAGCTTAAACAATAGCTCTATGTACTGTCACCATCTTTTCTATATGGTATTCCAGATGTTACATCATTCATGCATATCTAGATTCTTCCTTTCCCATGATCTGTCTATTCTGATGGCTCATTGTTTGGTGATAAGTTGGCATCTTCCTAGAATGTTAACACTTAACTTGACTGCCCTAGCATTATGCATTGCAGTTGTAGGCAAACATTGCTTTATCCCCATACTAGGCCCCCAAATATAGCAAACCTCAAAAGACCCATTTATTTAAGAAAGATGTGAATAATTGTAAAAAAATTTTTTAAATATGGTCTTTATATGATGGTAGCCTTCAACATACCTGAGTAGCAATAGATTTAGAGTGTAACAGATCAGCATCTTCATCTATTTATTAAAAGGCTTCTCTCTGCCTGCTTTATAGGATTTTCCTAAGGACTAAGCATTAAGTGGATGCTGGAAAAAGACTGTAGGAAAGAATAAAGCACAATAAAATCAGGCTGTCAGTTAAACTCTATTAAAAGGTTATGAGCTCTTTTTAATCTAGCATCTACTCACTTCTTCAAATGCAAACTCTAGCCAGTGCATCTCCTGTGAAGTCCTGCAAGCTCACCATGACATGTCATGTGGTAGCAGATTCAGAAAGGAAACTTGTTCTAAAAGAGACAAGAGTACAATTGAAAACAGGAATAGTGTCTTAGTTTCATTTCTGTTGCTGTGATAAAACACACAGACAAAAGCAACTGAGAGAAGGAAAGGGTTCATTTTATCTCAAAGTTCTAGGACACAGGACATGATTGCAGGGCAGTTATAGAAGTGGACCTTGAGGGTCTCAATTAACATTATTAAGGTAATCCCCTATAGATATGCCAATAAGTCAACCTGATCTAAAAGATCCCTCACTAAGAGCCTCTTTCCAAGTGGTTTTAAATGCTGTCAAACTGACTATTAAAATTAACCATTACTAGTACAAAAAGCTTATAGATCCCCTATGACTTAGCCAGAGTGTTCACTATACTTCACATATAACCTGCCTGCAACCTCAGCAGGTTTTAACCTTAAACAAAATAGAAAGCCTGGTGTCACCAGTTTGTGATGTTTACAAGGTATACAACATATTTGAGAACTCATTCCTGCATCTTGATCATTGTTCATACTGATTACTTATCTCACTCCTTAGGAAAACCTCCAGACTTTGTTTGTTTGTTTGTTTGTTTGTTTGTTTTTTGTTTGTTTGTTTGTTTGTTTGTTTTTGTTTTTGGTTTTTGGTTTTTCGAGACAGGGTTTCTCTGTATAGCCTTGGCTGTCCTGGAACTCACTCTGTAGACCAGGCTGGCCTCGAACTCAGAAATCCACCTGCCTCTGCCTCCCAAGTGCTGGGATTAAAGGTGTGCACCACCACGCCGGGCTACCTCCCGACTTTATCTTGCTTTACCTTGCTGAAATCTCTATCTCTCGAGAACCTCCCTAAAACATTCTTCTCCCTTCAATCTCTTCTCTTTGCCTATCCATAAAACTTAGGATCTACATCCAAACAATTCAGCATTTGCAGCTAATATTTTGTTGTGTATCATTCCCTAATTTCTTTTAATTGGTTATACTCATATCCTTGACCTCTGTATCTTTCTGTATATTGTTTTAGGGTATTCTGTAACTACCACATTCAGAGTGTTCAATTAACTCTTGTTCCTGAATAAGCATATTTGAAGGTTATAGAAAGGATAACTTATTGATACTGAAACACCTTCATTCATGTGATAGTCAATCCTGATAATCAACCTAAGTAGCTTTATAATAACCTAGGAGGCATGCTACAAGGGTTTTGTGTGTGTGTGTGTGTGTGTGTGTGTGTGTGTGTATGTGTGTGTGTGTGTTTCCATAGTGATTTAAGTGAGGATGAAAGACCCATACTGAATGTGGTCAGCATTATTTCAGACTGAGGTACTAGACTAAACATAAAGAAGAGAGGGAGAAAGTGAATGATACACCAGTACTTTTCTCTTTCTCTCTTTGATTTCTGACAGCAGATTCAATATGACTAACTGCCTTACACTCCTGCCACAATGCCTCCCCTGACATAAAGGACTATATCACCTCAGACGATAAACCAAAATAAATCCTCTATCTCTTAAATTGTTTTTGTCAGTATTTTGTCACAGCAAAAAGAAAAGTAACCAATACAAATCATATACATTTATCTATATATAGTTCTCTTTTAATAAAAAGTTGATATCTAGTTTGTACTTTTTGTGAGACTTCATAATTATTAGTACAAATTTGTTTACTTACTAAAATATATAACTATTTTATTAAATGGATAATTTATTTTCCACTGGAGAGCTAGAAGTATCTTAAATTATTTTTTCTGTGTTTTCATTTAACATTTTGTGGGTGTCTGCTACCTACAGTCTGGGATGTTAGGATGGAAAGATGAAAGAAACTCCACTTATGGAGATCCCCAGGGAGCTCAATCTGTTAAATACAATAGAAGAATGTTTTGAGAGTCCTAGGCAGGGTAACACAGTTTCACAAAGGAAGAAACAAATGGATTATTCAAGATCCTATAGTCTCTTAGCCTAAAAGCAAATTTAAAACCTAACTTCCTCTTTCCATACCCATCTCTCTACAGTAGGGTAAATTTTAGATGAAAGAAAAATGTAGACATTTTAAAGTATTTACCAGGTTTTCTGATCCCTACTTTCAAATGTTCAACAAAAACAAATGGTAAGTTATTTATCATCATGAAGCCAATAAAATGTTCTAATTGTTAGCACTATACCTAGCATACTTTAAAGAATAAACTGCAATTGAATTTGCATACTAAAGAATTATTTTCTTTCTTAGACTGTATTGGAAATTTTTAGTAGCAGTCCACACTTATATAGTTTCTACATATTCCCAACTTTGTAAAAATGTTCTTTTTATCTACATACTTGCAAGGGAAAGAATCCTACTGATTCTTCAAACACAGATTCCTAAGACATCATGCTCAGGAGTTCCCATTGAAATCCCTCAACTGGTCTTTTCCTCCTAGAGCTTTTCCTCCAAGGTTGCTCTGATTCTAGAGTGGCGTTTATTTTTCTTCTATCAAAGTTCTCTCTCTCTCTCTTTTAATGAAGCACCGAAGCATAAGAAACCACTCTTAAAGTTCTTAATTTAGAAACTTGGAAAAGAAAGTTGCTGAATATGAATGTGGAGCTCTAGATTTGATCCAGGCTCAAGGAAAGCTGTTCACTGAGCCAGGTTCACTTCAGTGACTCCAACTTCCCAAATTCAAGTTTCCCTTCTTGTTCTACATATCCCCTTTTCTCCACTGTGCCCAGGGTTTTAACCCTGTGTGACGCTTGTGATTTCATTATCTATTTTTGATATGTTTTCATTCTGAAATAACTCTGGACAGCAGCACCTAAAGAAAACTCAAGGGTACCCTTGGTATGATCTGATCTGAGAGATCATGCATTTCCCTTGCCAGGTTCCCCACAAAGCGTATCACAGAATGGTCATTCTCCTTAACAACTGAGTCTATCTCCTGAACCATGAATTCTAGTAAAAGGTTCAGGGGAAAATAATTGTGTCAATTCTGGGTCCAGAGAAAAATCTGACCAACAGTGAGTGTGTGTGTGTATGTGTGTGTGTGTGTGTGTGTGTGTGTGTGTGTGTGTGTGTATTCCTCCCAGATCAACAATCAAACAAAAAAAGGCCCACAGAGTTGCCCACAGATTAGCATCATAAAGGCAATTCCTCAACTGAGGCTCCTTCTTCCCAAGTGACTCTTAGTTTGTGTCAAGTTGACAAAAGAAAGAAAAAGAAAACTAACCAGCACTCTAGCTATTTTTATTAACTAGTTTTCACTCAGTTATTTTTATTAACTAGTTATCATTTGTGCACTATATTCCAGAAGTACTCTATAACAAATCTAGGAAGTAAGTTATATTATTCCCACTTTGTACAGAGGAAACTGTCTAAGCCAGAGTCTAGTTTCATGCCAAGGTTTGACTCCAAAGCTAGGTTAATAGGTTCTTCATTATACTGGATGACCTAGCTGCAGTCCGTGGTAAATTTGCCTCCTGTCTGTTTATCTGCCCCTAACATGGTAGTCATCATGTCAGGGTTTCTCTTCTTTTCTACTTAGCACTCTCACTCCCTTTGGGAGTGTCCATTACCCTCCTTCATCAACTCAGAGTTCAGAAAGCTCACCAGGAGGCTAGCTCTCTGCCGCCCCCTCCTGGTGTAACTTAGGACATGTCCCAGTGTGGGTGGCACTAAAAGGAGGCACTGACCAATCACGAGGACTCATACTACATTTGACCTTCGCAAAGATTTCTCAGACAATGAAGCTGATGCCTATTTCAGACATTACACATTTAAACAAGTTATCTTAAAAATCACCCATTATCTTTATTTTCCTCCATGAAAAATTGAATGGTATAGTAAATAGGATAAGATATCTGGACACTGAAAACACTGAACAGTAAATTGCTTTGTTATAAAATTTAAGACTGGATGAAAAGCTGAAAAGAATATAAAGGAAATTTGTTTGGAATCTAGATACCATGCTGGCATTACTTGAGGGAAAGCATTTTTATACAGAACTTTGAGAACAGCATTAACAGATTCTTACCCTGGGTATAACAGGAAATGCTAGGATTGCCAGAGCCTTTGTTAGGATGTTATGTTGGCTTGGTTTTTGTTTGTTTGTTTGTTTATCTTTTATTTTATTGTTTGTGTCAACTTGACACAAACAGGAATCGCTTGGAAGGAGAAACATCAATTAAGATTGCCCAATCGACAAATCTATAGAGATTTTTTTTTTGGATGATGAATGTGAAAGGACCCAGCTCACAGTGGGCACTGCCAGTCCTGGGCAGGTGAACCTGGGTTGTATTTTTTTTTTAAACAATGAGGCTGAGCATGCCAGTAAACAGTGTTCCTCCATGGTGTAACTTCAGTTTCTACCTCCCAGATTCCTGATTGAGTTCCTGCCCTGACTTACCTTGGATGATGAATTGTGACTGGAAAAAGTAATCTAAATGAATCCTTACTTTTCCAAGATGGTTTTTGTCAATACTTTATCACAGCAATAGAAATCAAACTAAAACTGATACAAGAGGTATTGCTCAGTTGGTTAGGTAGCTTTACATAGCTTTGATCAAAGTATCCAAGAGAATATGTAAAGCTATTCGTGTTTATTAGCATATAGTAAAATTATACATAATAGGTTTCATTATATTTTTATACATATATATGTATGTATATATACACATACATACATACACTGTGATGGTTTGTATATGCTTGGCCCAAGGAGTGGCACTATTAAAGGGTATGACCCTGTTAAGAGTAGGTGTGGCCTTGTTGGAGTAGGTGTGTCACTGTGGGTATGTGATTTAAGACCTCATCCTAGCTGCCTAGAAGCCATACTTCCACTAGCTTTTGTTCAGTTCTTTGTTTTCATCACAACGACAACAGGTACACTAGGACAACCATGGAAGTAACTTGTCTAGTACGCCTCTTCTCTCTCTAACAAATATTAATTGCCTATAGACACTAAGGGAGCAGCAGGGCCTCATCCCCTCTCCCCTTCATGATGAAGTGTTGATGCAGAGGTCATCATGATGGCTGAGAGGTTATATGAAGACAACGGCCATGTCCTGTCAGAAAGACAGTCTTCAACAATACTCCTTCCTCAGGCTCTTACATTTTATTATAATCGTTATTAGTTTCTTTTTTTCTTTCTTTTTTATTAGATATTTTCTTTATTTACATTTCAAATGCTATCCAGAAAGTTCCCTCTACCCTCCCCCCACCCTGCTCCCCTACCCGCCCACTCCCACTTCTTGGCTCTGGCATTCCCCTGTACTGGGGCATATAAAGTTTGCAAGACCTGTCCACAGTCCTGGGATTTTTCTTAGTCCTGGGGAGGCAGCATCATGGCAAGGGAAGTTTTCATGAGAGGTTCTCATTTCAGATCAGTCAGAAAGCAGAAAAAGAGACAGCCTATCCTTTGGTTCTACACCAGCACGGACACATTCAGACATGGGTTTCTGTTGATCTCCTGAGTGCTTTTCCATCCAAACAAGCTGACAACCAAGATTCTCCATCATATCTAGAAAGCATGCTTGTACTTTTTGTCTTCAAAATGAAGTTCCTATGACAGTCAGTCCTTCGGACAAAGCCAGAGAGTTCAGTAGAATCAAAGAGAGCCACCTTGGCTAGAAGAAAATGTTATCTAATACAGGCTCTTTAAGCGTCAGTGTTCTCAGTCCAACACTGGTACTATTTAGAAATGAGGTTTTGGGAATCAAAAAGAGTAGAGATGCTATAATGATGAAGGCCTACCAAATAATAGAAGCAATATAAATATAAATATAAATATAAATATAAATATAAATATAAATACTGCTTTTGGATTGAATGTAAAAATGTGCTAATTAGAGTTGCTGGACAAAGGAGAGGTACCATCAAGAAAGCAATGAGGTCTTAGAGAGTTAAAACCAGACTACCTGGTTCAATGGGTATGTGATTTTTAAAAAAGTGTTTGTTTAAGAAGAAAACTATGAGTAGCTAATTTCTGAAGTTTTGGAATAATCGTGCTGAGCACCTGGAAGGGTGCCGGGCAATCAGTAGAAAAGACAAAGGAGGAAAGAAAGGGATCTAGTTTACAGTTTTGTCAGGAAATTTTGGGTTTTTTTGTATAATTGTTGTTCTGGTGGTTTTATTATGTTATTTGTATATTTGCCATGCTATTTATGAAGAGCTGGCTTCTCTCCCCAGCACCACAAAACTGAAGCTCCTGAGAGTCTCTCTCTCTCTGTGTTTAGAAAAGGTAAACAACCTGTTGAAGATCTCATTAACTAGAAAGAGTCAAAACAGAGACATGAATGCTAGGGGAATGGCATACCCCATGCCAGTAATCTTTAGTATTGTCTTACATAGTTACAAGTTTATAATGAAAATACATTTTTATTTTTTTCTTTTATTTATTTACATTTCAAGTGTTATCTCCTTTCCCAGTTTCCCCTCTGCACACCTCCTATCCCATTCTCCCTTACCCTGCTTCTCTGAGGGTGCTCCCCACTCACCCACCCAATCCCACCTCACCACCCTAGCATTATTCTATCCTGGGGCATAGCGCCTCCACAGGGCCTCCCATTGATGCCAGATAAGACCCCTTCAGCTCCTTCAGTCCTTCCCCTAACTCCTCCATTGGGGTCCCTGTGCTCAATCTGATGGTTGGCTGCAAGCATCCACATCTGTATTGGTCAGGCTCTGGCAGAGCCTCTCAGGAGACAGCCATATCAGGCTCCTGTCAGCAAGCACAACATGGCATCAGCAATAGTGTCTGGGTTTTGTGTTTACACATAGGATGGATCCCAAGGTGGGGCAGTCTCTGATGGCCTTTCCTTCAGTCTCTGCTCCATTCTTTGTCCCTGTATTTCCTTTAGACAGGAGCAATTCTGAGTTAAAATTTTGGAGATGGATGGGTAGCCCCATCCCTCAACTGGGGAGCCATGCCTAACCTCTGGATAGGTTCTCCCTCTCCTTTGTGGGGTATTTCAGCTAATGTTATCCATGTGGGGTCCTGGGAGGCTCTTGCTTTCCTGGCATCTGGGAATTTCTGGTTGCTACCCAAAGTACCCCATCTCCATTGCTACACACCTCTTTTCAATTTCCTGACCCTCTGTACATCTCCTCCATCTCCTCCCATACCTGATTCTTCCCTTCTTTTTCCCCTCCCCCTCTTCTCTTTCTCTCAAGTCCCTCCCACCCTCTACTTCCCTTTATTATTTTGTTACTCCTTCTACGTAGGGCTGAAGCATTCACACTTTGGTCTTCCCTCTTCTTGAGCTTCATGTGGTCTGTGTGTTGTATCATTGGTATTCCATGCTCTTTGCTTAATACCTACTTATCAGTGAGTACATACCATGTGAGTGTGTTCTTTTGTGACAGAGTTACCTCACTCAGAATGATATTTTCTAGTTCTATCCATTTGCCTGAGAATTTCATGAAGTCGTTTTTAATAGCTGAGTAGTATTCCATTTTGTAAATGATCCACATTTTCTGTATCCATTCCTCCGTGGAGGGACATCTGGGTTGATGAGAGTACATTTTAAGGCAGATTTCCCTAGCTCTCTGTTCTGTCTCTGCCTTTCTGTCTGTCTGTCTCTGTCTCTCTTTGTTTCTCTCTCTGTCTCTGTCTTTCTCTTTGTCTCTCTGTACCTGTCTCTGTCTCTGTCTCTCTGTCTGTCTCTGTGTTTGTCTCTCTGTGTCTGTCTCTGTCTCTCTGTCTGTCTCTGTCTCTCTATGTCTCTGTCTGTCTGTCTGTCTGTCTGTCTGCCTCTCTCTCTCTCTCTCTCTCTCTCTCTCTCTCTCTCTCTCTCTCTCTCACATACATGTGCATGCATGTGTTTTGTAGAAGATGAAACCCAGGGCTTTATACATGTTAGGTAGGCACTCTATCTTAGACTAGTAGCCCAAAATCAGATTCTCATTTTGTAGCTGAAAATGGACTTGCACTCTCTATTCTCTTGCCTCAACATCCCAAGCACTATGATTACAGGTATGTGCTACCATACCTGGCTTAAACTATCTTCAAATAGATAATACATGCTTACAGTACACAATGGAAAAGGAGACATAGGGAAACACAAATGGAAAAGTACTGGTCTCTGCCCCTCTCCTCCTCTCTCACAATCACCAGTGATTTGCTCAAACATAACCATGGTTAACAATTGATCAATTTTATATTAAAATCTTTTATATAATCATGGTTTCATACAGTACTATTTTATAATCCATACATACCTGACCCAAGTTATTGGTTTCTCCTCTATTTTTTATTTTTAAAAAATCTTTAAAGCACTCTTCAAAATTGATTTCATAGAAAACTTGACTTTAAAAATTCTCCTAGTTCATTTCAAATGCTGGTTCTTTTCAGATATTAATTGTTCAATTTGGCTAATCAAGCTCAGTGATATTTTATATTCTAGTTATTTTGTACTTTGTATTATAATGGTGTAGCTTCTTCATACAATAAGAAGAAACATCTGTCTGATGAAAAATGGGCCATTATTATTCATCTTAAGCTATGAAGCATCGTTCAACAGCTCTAAACTAATGGCCATTAACATCAAATAGGTTTTATTTTTAAAATTATTTCTAATACATGTGAAATTAATACAGAGTGTTCGTCATTACTGAGGCTAGAATATAATTCCAGAAGAAGCAATTAATGTCTATCCGAAGTTTTCTGAAACATGATTTTTAAATGCTCGACTAATGAATCATTTGCATGTGTGAAATTATAACCTAAACATTAAGTACTACTTAATAGGATGTAGTTAGTTTAAAAATAGAAAAGGAGAGAAATTTTAGATATTAAGTTATATACATTGTCCACTTTCCTGCCATCTCAGAATTTATTCAGAGAATTTATGCTCAAGAAACAGTTCAGTTGCTTCAGGGGGAGCACTTCTTGATCTTTCCAGGAATTGAAAATTTCTGTTCTCTTATTTCATTTAGTTACATCAAAAAGAAAGTAGTCTAGAAAACTACTGAGCCTCTCATGATTAACTGTCAACTGGAATCTCTGTACAAAAAAGAAAATGCCATCTATTTCCAAATATTTCTTGTAAACTCTCAGCAAAGGGACAAAGAATAATACACTGTATTTACCCTGTAGTTTTGTTGCGTGTGCACCTTAGGGAGCATATGCTGCCTTTCTGAAATATGCAGACCCCCCCTCATTGTACAGGGCCTCTGTGAAAAGATTGAGGGTTCTATATAATTAACATATGAATAGGCTACCGTACCTCCCAAGAAGCCATCGCATGAGGAGGGGGGTGTCACAAAAGGAGGTGGTCCTTTCATTTTGCAGTTAATTAAAAGTAAGAGAATCTTTTCTAACTAATTTTCGGGGGGGGGGTCAGAATTTGCCCTAAAAATTTGAGTGCAGAAAATATCCATGTAAACCTCGATTCTCCTTTATACCCAACCCAGCCAACTGAAGAAGGCAAATGTGTGTGTGTGTATATATATATATATATATATATATATATATATATATATATATATATATATATATATACACACACCTCTTTCGTACTAGTAACTTTAGTACTAGTAACTGAAAGTTAATAAAGTTGGTAACCAGCACTCTTGCTAATTGGCTAATCTATTTGGGTCACTTCAGGAAAAATGCTTTGCCTGGAAGAAGTAGGTCTTTGAGATTAAGTTACTATGAGAGTTCCACACATGGGAGCATGGCTGGGTGTATTCAGATGGTGTGTCTATGAACATAGGATTAGAGATGGAAACAGCTCTCTCTAAGAGGAAACGTTGAGACTGTGCAGGATAACAGTCAGCTAGAGGCTAAGCAGAGCCCAACCCTTATTTGCTAAGGAAATTAGGATTACTTCTCTAATCAACTCTAATATGGATTTCATTACAGTTTTCTTACCAGAAACAAGACTTAAGTGTCCTTTCTTCTGGGAATCACTTCCCTTGACTTCTACAGTGGTATTAGATTGCTTCTTCTGTGTTATATAATGTTACAAAAAAGTTTCAGCTTTATTATACAAGAATTTGTCCGCATTTTTCTCATTCACTGGTGTATGAAATTCCTACATTTAAAAAAAATGCCAAGCTTACAACTCATGCTCAATAAGTATTTACTAACTAATTATAATTTCAGTGGCTATGACATTGCTGCTGTTGTCATAATAAAAAGGCTGGGCTAAAAGCCGGCTTGTTTTTTCATGGGATGGACATGGTGTCCCCAGAACACTCCGTCTCTTAGGCAAGGCTCCCAAACACCATGCTGATTTAGATGATGCTTTGTGCGAGAGCTGCATTGCACAGTTCAGGATCACTGGCAGTAGTGAGAAACAGACAAAGTATGCAGTCAGGTGAGAACATGTAGAGGAGACAAGGGTAAGAAGGGGCTCTGTGTGAGGACTGGAATGGACATTCGAGAGTCCATGAAAGCAAACCAAACGACAGGACGCTGAAAATATGATTTCAAATGAAGGTCAACAAATTGGACTACAGACCAAAACTAATCCTAAGTCTATATTTTTGCACAAATTGAGATCTAAAAGTGTTTTTACATCATTAAATAATTGTGTAACAGACCTAAGAAAAATATGTTATAGTAGGTATATAGACCAGAAAATCTAAAATGTTTGCTCTCTGATCTTGCTCAGGAAAAAAGCACTGATCAAAAATGTAGGGGAATGCCAGGACAGGGAAGAGGGAGTGGGTGGGTTGGTGAGCAGGGGGTGGGGCTCTTCCGAGGGGAAACCAGGAAAGGGGATAACATTTGAAATGTAAATAAAGAAAATACCTAATAATAAAAAAATTTAAAAAATAATTAAATGAGTCGGGCGTGGCACACACCTTTAATCCCAGCACTTGGGAGGCAGAGGCAGGAGAATTTCTGAGTTTGATGCCAGCCTGGTCTACAGAGTGAGTTCCAGGACATCCAGGGCTACACAGAGAAATCCTGTCTAAAAAAAAAAAAAAAAAAAGAATTAAATGAATAAAATAGAACAAATGCGGGCCGGGCGTGGTGGCACATGCCTTTAATCCCAGCACTCTGGAAGCAGAGGCAGGCAGATTTCTGAGTTCGAGGCCAGCCTGGTCTACAGAGTGAGTTCCAGGACAGCCAGGGCTATACAGAGAAACCCTGTCTCGAAAAAACAAAACAAAACAAAACAAAACAAAATAGAAAAAACGCAACCAAAATCACAGGTATCACAGATATACTCACAATTTATATACTCATGAACACACACACACAAATTACACTGTAATGATGCCATTTTGTAAAGAGAAATGAGCAAAGAAAAGTTGGGACTCCTTGATGTAAACAGAAACCAAATCATATGTGTTCACTATCAATCAAACCAAACTAAACTAAGATACTTTTTGAAAGGCACTATTTCAATATATATTTTTAAAGACTGATTTTTTTTCTCTCTTCTAGCCTCACAAGATGGGTGTCTTATCTGGCTCTGTTGGTAATCATTCCGCTTGCCCTTGGACCTTTACCTAATTATGAGAATTTTATAGCTCCCGAGAAGAGACTGCATAATGTGAATTTATTAGAAAGATAATAACTTTGATTTGATCTCATTCAGTGGCATCCTTTGAAATACCACCATGGAATACTTCTGAGATGGGTTTTTAAGATTATCTCATCCAAGTCTCTAGTTATCTCAGAGAAATGTCATAAAATTCTCAACAAATTTTAAACGTGATCTTTTAAAAGAAACTATGCTTTAGAGAATGGTACAGAAGGGATTTCCTTCAAAGGAAATAAAAATAAATGAAAATTTCTTCATATTTTTTAAATTCCCAGAATTCAAGCTAAATGTTAAGGGAGGCAGCTCCATCTGCTGGGCATTACACACACTAAGAATTGTGACTATTGGGAGCAGGACATGTTTAGTCTGCAACGGTTTTCATAGTCTATTCTAGGTATATACCATGTGTGTGTGTGTGTGTGTGTGTGTGTGTGTGTGTGTGTGTGTTATATATATATGGCACCATTACCAAACATTTGCAAACCAACAAAAAATGATTCTAGACACTATAATGAGCAGATTTGCCTTTCTGGGATACTAACTTATTAATAGGTTTTCCTCTGTTTCTATGAGTATATGTCTCCTTTACTCAGGTGAGAGTGAGTGTGTATGGAGATATATATGTTATATTTATATTCCTAAACACTGTATAAAAAGATTTTCCTAAGCCATTTAATAGTCATCAATGATTTTATATGCAATAATTTATTTGCAAAGTTTCAATTATTGAGCATGTATGTTACTTAACAATTCGGTTATTAAAAGAAAATTATTTTTGCATAAATTTTATGAGGAAGTCAGCTTATTTCTCAGGGACTGAATTTATGGGCCAAAGGATAATTCTGTATTTTCGCTATTAAAGCTGACTTGTTTTCCCAGAATTCTGCATCAGTTTACTCTATTATCAATGGATGAATGGCCTTCTTACGGCACCATGGCTAAGAGAGAGTATTGTCCTATTTCATCTCTGCTAATTAATAGGTGAAAATTGGGCTCTTGTTTCCATTACTGTTTTTGATTACTAGTGCAGGTGAACATGTATTCATATGTTTATTAGCCATTCATAGTTCCTCTTTGGGGACTTATTCTCTTATTGTCATTTTCCCATTTAGAGTCTTTGTATTTTCTCATTATTTATTATTGTATCCTTTAGATATTAAAGACTGTTTTCTCTCATGTTTAAGTTAATATTTTCCAAGTTTATTCTTTGTCATGTGTTATATTTAACATTTAGGAAAAAAAAGTGTTTTATATAGTCAGATATTTTAAGCATCTTTTATCACTATTTTTCTTCTACTGTATTTTCTCAGAACTGTGTGTAAATTCAAAGCCTGGTACACACTAGGTAAGAAATCTTACCACTGAACTAAATCACCCACCCATCTCCCACAGCTTTTAATCCCACAGAGGTACAGCAAATACTTGTACTTTTGTGTTCTTAATTCAAATTTTTATTTATATTTTTATCTAGTTGGAATTATTTTATAAAATACAAGATATCAGGATATGCTTTTAAATACTTCTACTTATTAACTTGTTCTTCCCTATTTTATGGAAGTGTTAATTTAGCACCAGCCTCTATTTTGTATAAGTTAGAGGACTTCCAAATTCGTTAGAAAGATCTAAATGCTCTGCTTTGGGGTGACTAAAAGATTATAGAAATCAAAAGAAGCCATTTGAGAGGTCTCAATGGGGAATTAACATGATCATGTCTATGTTATTAAGACAGATACTCTTACATATTTTAGAATGAGAATTTGGAGGTAACTGTGTCAGACAGTGCTTCAAAGGATCTCCCCGCCTTTTCAATTTTATAGGCATCTTCTTCCCTGCCTTCTCTGTCCCTTCAGTTACACCTCCTCAATATCATTTGCTTTTTAAACATTTATTTTTATATTATGCATATGGATGTTTTGCCTGTCCTTATGTCTATACACTATGAATGTTTGGTGTCCTTGGACATCAGAAGATGGCACTGGATTCTCTGGAACTAGAGTTCACAGATGATTGTATATTGCTATGTGGGTACTGGAAATCAAACTTAGGTCCTCTGTAAGAGCAATTAGTGCTCTTAACCACTAAGCTATATTTCCACCTCACCCCACGACCCTGCCCCCCTTTTTAGACACCCTCTTGGCTGACCTAAAGCTTGCTATGTAGACTAGGCTGCCCTAGAAACTACAGTGATCCATCTGCCTCTACCTCCTGAAGGCTGAGATTAAAAATGTGCGCCACCACACCCAGAGTATCATATTTCAGTGTACTCTAGGCACTGGGCATCAGATATTCAGATATTTCCCGAATGTGTGCAGCAGTGTGTGAGTGTGTGCAAGTGTGCATGTAATTAAACCTGTCAAAATTCCAGTTATGTAGATTTTACTGTGCACACCACCTCCCTGCATGTAAGGATATGCATGAGGCCAAGAGATGGTAGAGAATTTGCTTAAGATCCCACTGCAGGTGAGTTGGAACAGACAAGAACTAAAACTCAATACTATAGGGAAACTAAAAATTTAAAAAAGTAACACACCCACAAAAATGATGAATGGAAATACCCCATCCCTTACCTGACAACCAACCTCATAAACTTACATTTTTATACATAAAAATGCATGTGGCTATCACATACCATAGCATCCCAGGAATCCCAGGAAGATTACTCATCCTTGCTGTAAACCATTTATCCCTCTAGTTTTTATGTCACAAGAGTTGTGCCATGACAGTCCAAGATGCTGCCTTTTGTTCTATCTGCTAGTACTAGGTAGTTCTGTGTCCCGAGAAATGTCAATTCTCAACAAGATTTCCTTTCTTAACTGCATAACAAAAATGATAATAGGGGCTGGAGAGATGGCTCAGTGGTTAAGAGCACTTACTGCTCTTCAGAAGGAGAAGGTCCTGAGTTCAAATCCCAGCAACCACATGGTGGCTCACAACCATCTGTATTGGGATCTGATGCCCTCTTCTGGTGTATCTGAAGACAGCTACAGTGTACTTACATAAAATAAATAAATAGATAGATAGATAGATAAATAAATAAATAAATAAATAAATAAATAGATCTTTTTAAAAAGATGATAATAATAATTCTCTTCACATGGGTTTTCAGTAAAAATTAAAATATCTGAAATAGCTTTTTAAAAAGTTCAAAATTCTACACCATCTTATAGATTTCCCAGGTTTATTAAAGATTTATTTGTTTATTTCATGTATATGAGTACACTGTCTCTCTCTTAGACACACCAGAAGAGTGCATCAGATCCCATCACAGATGGTTGTGAGCTACCATATGGTTGCTGGGAATTGAACTCAGGACCTGTGGAAGAGCAGTCAGTGCTCTTAACTGCTGAGCCATCTCTCCAGCCCTAGATGAAACAGATAAAAAAATTTTAAGCCAAGAAAATTCCTAGTATTTTAATATAAAATCAGTCAGGAATCAGGGATATATGCCAGTTTGTCTTTAGAGCTCTAGAGGTAAAGGCAGGAGGATCAGGAGTTCAAGGACACTGTTGGCTACACAGTGATTTCAGGACTAGCTTGGGCTACAGGAGAACCTATCTACAAAAATAACCAAGAGGGGCTGACAAGATGAGTTCAAGGTTAAGAATACTTTGTGTTCTTTCCAGTGGATCTGACTTCAGTTCCCAATGTCCATGTCAAGTATCTCTCAACTACTCATAACTCTACCTCCAGATGATCTGAACTCCTCTTCTGGCCTTCAAAAGTAACTATACATCTGTGGCACACACACACACACACACACACACGCACACACACACATTTTAAGTAAGCAAAAAACAATTTTAAAATTATACTACAAACAAAGAATGCTGTTTTAACTTTTTCTTATTTTTCCTTATATAAAAATTTAGACCCAGCCAGGCGTGGTGGCGCACACCTTTAATCCCAGCACTCGGGAGGCAGAGGCAGGCGGATTCTGAGTTCGAGGCCAGCCTGGTCTACAAAGTGAGTTTGAGGACAGCCAGGGCTATAGAGAGAAACCCTGTCTCGAAAAAAAAATTTAAACCCATTCAAAAGTGAAGACTACCAAACTCCATAACTAATAACCTAGGTTTATATATTAGCAGCTCTCCATTTTTTTTGTTTTCAGTACCATCCAACATTCATATTTCTATTTTCATATTTTTGTATTTTTCATATTACTATAAGAATATGATCCTTTCTTCTGCTGACAATAATAATGGAGAATTTCTACATGATACTGTCAAATTATGAGGAAATACTAAACCTTAAAACATGGAAATAGCCAGGTTGTGGTGGTGCATGCCATTAATCTCAGCACTTGGCAGGCAGAGGCAGGCAGATTTCTAGGAGTTGGAGACTAGCCTAGTCTATTGAGTTTCAGTACAGCCAGGGCTACACAAAGAAACTATGTCTCAAAAAGCAGACAAACAAAAATCTTGAAATATATAGACACATGCTGATACTTTGCAAGGTATTTCTTTTTATACAATTTCAGAAAATTATGTCTCTAATCTAAATAATATATCAGTTTGTCAGTCCAGAACAAAGGCTACGAACTGCAATTGTCTGTAGAGAATATACTGGCACTACACAGATAAGAGGGCAATGCTTTCATTTTTAGAGTGATGGCATTTATAGCACCAAATGATTAAGCGGTTTACTGTATTACACCAATTTGACTTAGGGGTAGTTCTAAACATAGATTTAATTATTCCTGACAAAGTAAGCAAAAGCAAGAAAAATAATTAAATTTACCTTCTTTAAGAAAGAACGAAAAAGAAACATAAAAGAAAATAGTAAGACTAGTCTGTCCTGTACTGCCCACTAATAAAACAGGAACTGTTATCTCTATAAACCTAGGTCCTGTCATTTTCTCCTTTGCAACTAGCTTAAAGAGCTCATTGACATCTGTGATACACAGCTATATGATATACAGCCATTTACAAATAAAAGGAGAGGTTGGTTACCTCCACAGTAGCAGAAACTAATTTTGTTGTTACCTATAACTAGAAAGGCACCAATTTTACACAAACTTTCAAGAAAATTAATTCATATTCCTTCTTTTTCTTATTTCCCTAATACTTTAACAAAGTTTACTGGACTTCATAAATAGCACCCAAAAGGTTTGCCTGTGTGACTACTTCCAAAACAATGGAAGAAAAGAATAAATGCAGGTCGTAATAAAGGAGAAATTAGGGAGATCATTTCAGAAAGGGGCAATGACATCAAGAAGCCATGCAAATGAACTTGTATAAGCTAAAGAAAATGTGGAAAAATGAAGAAAAATATGTGGAGTCACAAGAATCATAAAATAATTGCCAAAAAATTTGAATGTTATATACCAAAAGCTGATAGTTGTAGTAACCTAGGTCCTGTCATTTTACTCAGGAGTAGTTCTAAACATAGATTTAATTATTCCTGACAAAATAAGCAAAAGCAAGAAGAATAATTGAAATTACCTTCTTTAAGAAGGTACTACTTGCGTTGTACTAGGCTTACCTTCTTGGGTAAGGAAGTAATATTATTATCCTCATTTAATGAGTAAAGAAAATGGGCCTCAAAAAGGCAATGTAATTTGTCTAAGGCTATAGAGCTAAAGAGAGAGCTAGGGTTCCAATCCATATAATCTAACTGAAATTTCATATTATTTTAAAAATACTTTCTGTACTTTGCAAATTTCCTACAATAAGCACGTTACCTTTATTTTTAATCCTGTAGCATTCATCTTGTATAGAAATAATTTTGTCATTACATCATTAACTGTAGTTAATTACTATTTCTATTCATCATTTGTGTGTCACCTCAATTAGACTGTTAAGAGCCTGTGTTTCAGGGAGTGTCATGTTTTAATGCATATTATAGATGCTCTGTGAATACTTCTTAAATGAATGGGCAATAGAGAGAAAAATGTGTGAGTGTGAGGCAAAACAATCACAAAAAGGGGTTCAGGGGAGTGATGAAAGAGATCAATGAGGAACAAAAAAGAGGCATAAAAACATATAATAATCAAGAACAGGAGATATACTGGAACCTAGGTAGCCAGATAAACACATAACTAAACCAGGGCAAATAAGACAGCAAGCTCAATATGTAGAACCTAGAAAATTAGAATTGAAGCTAAACTGCGTTAACGAAGACTAGTCACAGCGAGAAGACTAGTCACAGTGAGAATGGAGATGTTGAAAAATACACTACCTTGAAAATTAAATAAAAACATTGTCTCAGAGTGTCTTGTAAGAGAGGGAAGTACTGAAATTGCTTTTCTGGCAAAGCCTTTTCCTTCATCCAACAATTATCCTGAGATACTTGAGATCTCATCTCCATAAATTCAATAGGCAATTGGGGCCACTTTCTCTTTTGAGGCCAGATGCAGAAACAGAAATTACAGTCATTTCCTATATTACAGAAATTAGCTGGCCAGTTGAAAGCCACCTGCACACATTAATTAACATCATCAGAGGTTGGCATCTAGAAGGATCTCTGTAACATACTTCACCCACATAGAGGCCAAGTTCACATAACTAAAGATGACATTTAAGTTGGAAGTTGCACCATACTATGAGTTGATGGTCGTTTTGTGATTTCTGTTCCCATAGCAGTTAAAGAATGACAAATACCTTAACTTATACTCCACACATACAAACATAAAACAATAGCTAAATATGACTTCTAGCAAATATCTTTCCCTGTCCCACCACTGCCGATTACCTGTCTAAGAAGTAATAGTTTTCCCACAATTTTATCTGTTTCTTCTGAATTCTATGTTATACATCTAAATATGCCCCCCCAAAATTATTTATTTAAAAATCTTAGGTATTTCCTCATGATTACTGACATAACCAAGAATAATGATAGACTTAGAAGTGTAAGATCTTATGATGCAGTGTAAAGAGGAATAACAAAGTGAAATTCTTGGCTACTGTAAAAAATCCCTCTATCATAATCCTTAGTCAGGTTTGCTTGATTATGACTGGGATTACAATGCAGGTGGATCTTGCTTAGCATGTCAGTGTGGTAGCATGCAAGGCTCAGTGCTTGCTAGGGCCTTTTTTCTTTTTTCTATAGCAGTCGGCACAGCACCTCTAGTACTATGACAGCTATCCAACAAGTAGTCTCCTAGTCAGTTAAAAACTGATTTCTCTATGTGCTACATCTAAAGAGTATAGTGTCTTCAGCCAGACAGTATTGCCATGTATCTAAGAGGGGGTAACCAATGGCAATGGCAGTAGGCTGTGTTGCTTTGTAGGCCAATAACTAGCAGAAAGAAATATGATACCTTACATCATGATTTTCATTTAATAACTCATATATTCTAGGACTACCACTGTCTACCCAGGAAAGGTAGTTCTGTTGCGGTAAATCTCCAACCCAAATAAGCCCAGGAAATGAAAACACAACTCAATTAATATGAATACAAGCTGCACACCTAGTTTGGGCACATCTAGCACTGCCCTACCATCTTCCCAATCTATGACACCCCTTAGAACTTGTGGTTTCTCCAGGTCATGTGCTTCCTGCTCCACTACCTCCTCTGTCGGTCTCTCATGTTCTCTCATATTCTCTCTCTCTCTCTCTCTCTCTCTCTCTCTCTCTCTCTCTCTCTCTCTCTCTCTCTCTCCTTTGCTACCAAAACCTTTAGCTCTACCTTCTGCTCTTTCTCCACCCAATCACCAGCTCTAGCCTTTATTTATAAGGTGGGAAGAAGGTTTACAGGAAATCTACCTGAGTGCTAACTCATTCCTTGTTCTCAGCCCCTCACACAGGAGAACAAAATTAACATCAAATATGATTAGCCCAGCGCTATCTGCAACATAGTCCCTCCGTTTTTACTTTATATTTGGAGGTTACTTTACTGCCTAGTTCATTTCCACAAGGCTGTTGTTATACATCCTGAGTTTTCACTGGACTGGAGAATCAGTATTATCCTGCATAGAAACGTCAAAATTATGGCATGAGTTAATTCTCAGATAGAAACAACATGAAACATGTTCAAGGGAAAGTCCACAGATGAAGTCCACTCAAATGATGCAATTGGCTTAAAGGAATATTACAAAATCTAAGTCAGCAACATCAGGTATCTGTACACAGGCAAAGCATTCTCGTTGTATTGCTAGCAATCATGGAACAAGAGATTCAAGACAACTCAAATCCAGCGAATCAAGCAAGTCTAGCAGCTGAGTGTGGCCCAGCCGAGGTCAACGACGGTAGATGCAGCAATCAAAGCTGAAAAGTGAACTGGACCACAGTAAAGAGAAACTGGAAGAAGCTCCAAAGGAGCTGAGTGCCTGAAAGTTTGTTTACACCTGATATGTGAACAAAGCCTCCTCGCAGGCCAGACTTCCCTGACAATCCCACCTTGAAAAAGGCTGGGTTGGGACAGCCAAGTACTGGTTTCCACACAAAGATTCAAACTTTTTGAGGCAAAAAGTCACAAGTCACATTCTTATAATGCCCACCTTATAAAGGTTAATGTAAAACTTACCAGATGAACCTTGTGTTTCAGCTTCTTTCTCATCTTGCTTCAGGTGCCACTGGACTATTCCAAAGGGGCCACTTCTGAAAAATTCCACTTCTAGAACACATAGAAGCTTCAGAAATGTTTCTGTTTGAAGAAAATAGAGGGAGAAACAGAAGTTAAGACTGTTGCACACTGTGTCTTCAGATAGTTTGTAGGATCAAAAACCTAGAAATTTTAAATCATGAGCAATTAAAATTCAGAAAATGTAGAACTGGAATATGTATAGCTCTTAACCTTGAGCATAGAAACTTCCCGACACTGCACATCAATTATGCCAATAAGACTCCATGATGTTGAACTACTGAGTCATAACTCAAATGAGGCAAATTTGACTTTTAAAAGGATTTACATACTAAGACCCAAATTCCAATAGCCATGTGGCAATCATGGCATAGCTACCAATACAAGTAGTGCATATATTTCTCCAATTAGCTTTGAGCTCTATATTATGTAGTGGAGGCTTAAATCTATATGGTTTTTTATCAACGGTTTTGTTCTTCAAACACTTGTAGAAACTGTAAATAACCTTAAGTGTGCTAATGTGAACGTGTGGTCTTAAACTTCAGGTTTAAACTGCTTGGCATATTATAAGCATTCATCTCACAACTACACTGGATCAAGTATTGGCTATGATGACACTCACTCCATTATTCAGCAAACCATCTCACTCAACAGGCTCGTGTTAAACAGTATTGTCATTGCTGTTAAATGGCAGAATGGGCTCTTTCATTGTTTGGGGACCTTTTGTATTGAGTTCTTGATATTGAGTTAAATGTACCTAGAAATAGTTGTGGTTTTTTTTCTTTTTAAATTTAATTTGATTTTTTAAATTGCAAACAGATTTTCTTTTATACAATATATTCTGAATATGGCTTTCCCTCTCCCAACCCTTCCCAAACCCTCTATACCTCCCCACCTCTTCTAATCCACATCCTTTCCTGCTCTCTCATTTGAAAATAGGCATCAGAGAGGATGAAAGGAAGGGAGGGATGGAGGGGTGGAAAGAAAATAATACACTTAAATAAAAGCAAATAAACATGAATAGGACAAAACAAACAAATGAATAGGAAAAAAGAGCCAAAGAAAAAGCACAGGCAACACAGACATAGAGACACATACATTGGCACATATAGAAATCCCCTAAACACACAAGTCAGAAACAATAATCTGTAAGCAAAAATCCTGGAGGGGCATTTTCTACAAATGGTGCTGGCACAACTGGTTAACGTTATCATGTAGAAGAATTCGAATTGATCCATTCTTATCTCCTTGTACAAAGCTCAAGTCTAAGTGGATCAAAGACCTCCACATAAAACGAGAGACACTGAAATTTATAGAGGAGTAAGTGAGGAAAACCCTCGAAGATATGGGCACAGAGGGAAAATTCCTAAACAGAATAGCAATGGCCTGTGCTATAAGATCAAGAATCAACAAATGGGACCTCATAAAATTGCAAAGCTTCTGTAGGGCAAAAGATACTGTCAATAAGACAAAAAGGCCACCAACAGATTGGGAAAGGATTTTTACCAATCCTAAATCTGATAGGGGACTAATATCCAATATATACAAAGAGCTCAAGAAGCTGAACTCCAGAAATTCAAATAACCACATTTAAAAAATGGGGTACAGAGTTAATCAAAGAATTCTCAACTGGGGAATACCGAATGGCTGAGAAGCACTTGAAAAAATGTTCAACATCATTAATCATCAGGGAAATGCAAATCAAACAACCCTGAGATTCCACCTCACACCAGTCAGAATGGCTAAGATAAAAAATTCAGGTGACAGCAGATACTGGGGAGGATGTGGAGAAAGAAGAACATTCCTCCATTGCTGGTGGGATTGCAAGCTGGTACAACCACTCTGGAAATCAGTCTGGTGTTTCCTGAGAAAACTGGACATAGTACTACTGGTAGATCCAGCAATACCTCTCCTGGGCATATACCCAGAAGATGTTCCAACTGCTAATAAGGACACATGCTCCATTATGTTCATAGCAGCCTTATTTATAATAGCCAGAAGCTGGAAAGAACCCAGATGTCCCTCAACAGAAGAATGGATACAGAAAATGTGGTACATTTACACAATGGAGTACTACTCTGCTATTAAAAACAATGAATTTATGAAATTCTTGGGCAAATGGATGTATCTGGAGGATATCATCCTTAGTGAGGTAAACCAATCACAAAAGAAGTAACTATATTTGCACTCACTGATAAGTGGATATTAGCCCAGAAACCTAGAATACCCAAGATACAATTTCCAAAACACAAGAAATTCAAGAAGGAAGACCAACTTGTGGATACTTCATTCCTCCCTAGAACAGGGAATAAAATATCCATGGAAGAAGTTGCAGAGTCAAAGTTTGGAGCTAAGATGAAAGGATGGACCATCCAGAGACTGCCCCACCCGGGAGTCCATGCCATAATCAGCCACCAAACGCAGACACTACTGCATATGCCAGCAAGATTTTGCTGAAAGGACCCTGATATAGCTGTCTCCTGTGAGGCTTTGTCAGTGCCTGGAAAATACAGAAGTGAATACTCACAGTCATCTATAGAATGAAGCACAGGGCCCCCAATGGAGGAGCTAGAGAAAGTACCCAAGGAGCTTAAGGGGTCTGCAATCCTATAGGTGGAACAACAATATGAACTAATCAGTATCCCCAGTGCTCATGTCTCTAACTTCATATGTAGCAGAAGACGGCCTAGTCAGCCATCATTGGGAAGAGAGGCAGGCCCCTTGGTCTAACAAACTTTATATGCCCCAATACAGGGGAATGCTAGGGCCAAAAAGTGGGAGTGGGTGGGTAGGGGAGCAGGTGGGGAGGGAGGGTATAGGGGACTTTGGGGATAGCATTTGAAATGTAAATGAAGAAAATATCTAACAAAAAATTATTTTTTAAAAAATCCTGTAGGGTAAGAAAAAAAAAAAAAAACTCCAAAAATATCATTAAGTTCATTTTCTGTTGACATCTCCTGTTGGGCCTACCCTTAAGAGTGCTTTGTTTCAGCAGGGCGTGGTGGCTCACGCCTTTAATCCCAGCACTTGGGAGGCAGAAGCAGGCAGATTTTTAGTTCACGGCCAGCCTAGTCTACAGAGTAAGTTCCAGGACAGCCAGGGCTACACAGAGAAATCCTGTCTCGAAAAACCGAAAAAAAAAATGCTTTGTTCCCCAGAGAGACTCCCTTGTTGAAAGCTAAATTTTAATTTGCTAGTGGTTTTCAGTTGGAGATAGCCTCTGAGTTAGGGATGGGGGCTTCTGTCCATTCCTCTCTCAGAGCTGGGACCCACCAGGTAAGAACCTGTGTAGGCCCTGTTCATGCTGCCCCAGACTCTAAATTCATGTGTGCATTGATTGTGCTGTGTTTAGAAGGCCTAATTTCCCTGTTTTCTCCATCCCCGCTGGCTCTTCCAGTCTTTCTGCCTCCTCTTCCATAGGATTCTCTGAGCCCCAACAGGAAGAAGTTGACAGAGGCATCCCACTTAGGACCACTTGTCTCAAGCTTTCTCACACTCTGAACATTATCCATCTGTGGTCTCTGTAATCATTCCCTCCCATCTACTGAAGGAGGAAGCACTCTGGTGATAGCTGAGCAAGACACTAAGCTATGCACATAGCAAAATGCCTTTAGGAATCATCTTGTTGCTATGCTCCTTTACAGAACAGTAATGTTTGATTTTCAGAGGTGATAACACCATTGACTTCAGGTCTTTCCTCCTTTCTATTTTAAGTATCTGGTGCTATATACTTACCTCTCAGCAACATATGTATGTGATAATCAATTTTGTTGTTCATTATATGATATTCTTCAAGATTCCTATTTTATTGGCGCCCTCTTCTGTCCGCACAGCAAAGTCCAGATACCTAGTCTCCTCTCTTTTTGTCTTTTTTAGCCAGAGGTTAATACATTTTATTAATATTTTCAGCAAAAGATCCATTTTGTTTCATTTTATCCATTGTCTTGTTATTTCATATTTTGTTTGTTTCTGCTCTTATTTTTCCCATTTCTGCTCCTTTTGGTGTGTTCTCTTGTACTGTGTTCTTACCTTTCCTCTCCCTCTCTCCCAAAAGCACTGAAGGGTTAACCGAGATTCCCATGTCAGGCCACTGCTCTGCCACGGATCTAATTCCCCAAACCTCATGGTTCTCTTGTCTCTATTTGGACACTAAATTTGGCTCTCCACTGAAGCTGCTCTTTGCTACATAGTGAGTTCTTTTTTTTCCCTTCCTTTATCCCCCAGGCTTCACTACATATTACTAAATAGGAGAGAAAGAAGGCTAGAAAGAAAACAGAGATTGAGATCCCTGAATATAATTTCTTTCTTCTTGTTTCTTTGAGCAGGACCACTAACAAACTGCAACCACCCCCACCCCCACCCCCCTATCCCCAGAACGACCCACAACCACCCTGCCTCTCCGGGTGCTAGCATTTATATATCCACTGAAAAGTTCCCAGAATTCCAAATGTCACACAACTGCAGAAACTGCTGCTAGCAAAACCGTGCCTGTGTTAGGGTGCAAGGCAAATCATAGTGAGCTGATGCAGACACTCTAAAGCAGCCCAACATCTCACACCTGGGATTAAAACGAAAGCACATTTTTAGGATATTTCTGTTGTTTTTTGTTTTGTTTTTGTTTTTTTTTTGTTGTTTTTTTTGTTTTTTTTTTTTTTTTTTTGGTTTTCAAGACAGGGTTTCTCTGTGTAGCCCTGGCTGACCTGGAACTCACTTTGTAGACCAGGCTGGCCTCGAACTCAGAAATCCGCCTGCCTCTGCCTCCCGAGTGCTGGGATTAAAGGCGTGCGCCACCACGCCCGGCGATATTTCTGTTTTTAAAGAAACCAAACTTCCAAAATTCTCGCTACACTCTCCCACCCCATCATTCATTTGCCAAAGGTTCTTTTCCACTGAGTTTACCTTTTCTTTCTCGTAATCCATGTGTTCCAAACGCTGCACCTTCAAATACATGCATTTTGAAGTCGCACATGCTTGTGTGCTTGCTTGAGTGCGTGCGTGCGTGCGTGCGTGCGTGCATAGGTGCATGGGTGCATATGCTTGTGCATGTGCGTGTACACTGACCCATCTACATGTTTGTTTGTTTTTTATTGTTTTTGACTTTCTAGTAAAGGTTTTATATATATTCAGGTCCACTGGCTATATATCTCTCTTCTGTTTTCCCCATACTGCAAAGCTATGGAACAAGTCAAGGAACATGAGCAGTAACACACTATAAGTTGTTATTATTTCTCTCTCTTCAAATTATTGTAAGGACATCACTTTTTATCTTTCCTTTTTCTCTTCTTGTTGCTCTAGATTAGTTTTGAAGAAAAAGATTGGAAAATCCTGTAGACCCACGTGTCATTGTTAGCTACTCAGAACTCTACCTTTAGAAGCCTGTTGCTCCATCCCAGCATTTGTGATTATATATATATTCCTAAATATATAAGTACAATCTGCTTAGTTTGTATAACGTTATGGGACACCAATGGACATGGTAACATGGTAGGTAAAATACCTCATGAGGCCTCAACCCTAGACAAACCAGGAGACTATGGAATAATTTTTGTTCTCTTTTATTTTTTTCTCTTTTATTTTTTTAAAGGGGGTTTTAACAATTGTGTTCTCAGCCTTTGCCGAACTGCCTCTCCCTTGTTGAGCACCAGCCGAAGGAGAAGGGGGTAAGTAAGGTGCCCATACCACGGCTTGTACAAAGCAGACTGCCTGCAAATCCACCGGTGGTAAAGCATCCAGGAAAGCCGCTTGCAAGAGTGCGCCCCCTTCTGGAGGGGTGAAGAAACCTCATCATTACGGGCCTCCTTTAAATCAGGTGCTTTTTCAGAAATCCAATGAACTTCTGATTTGCAAGCTCCCATCTCAGTGTCTGGTGGGAAAAACTGTTCAGGACTTCAAAACAGATCTGAGCTTCCAAAGTGCAGCTATTGGTGATTTGCAGGAGGCAAGTGAGGCCGATCTGGTTGGCCTTTTTGAAGATATCAACCTGTGGGCTGTTTATGCCAAACGTGTAATAGTTATGCCAAAAGATATCCAGTTAGCACGCCACATACACGGAGAATGTGCTTAAGAGTCCACCATGAGGGGGAAACATTTCATTCTCAAAAAAGTTTTTTTTCCTCTTCTTCCTGTTGTCAGTAGTTCTGAATGTTAGATATTTTTCCCCCATGGGGTCAAAGGTACCTAATTTTATGATTGCAAGTGGAAAAATAGGGGACAGAATCAGGTATTGGCGTTTCTCCACATTCATGTATTTGTATGTGAATTTTTAATATAAATGCAAGATGTAAAGCATTAATGTAAGCAAAATGATTCAGTGGACACATTTCAACAGTTCAACTTTATAACAATTATAAATAAACCTGTTAAATTTTTCTGGACAATGCCAGCATTTGGATTTTTTTTAAAAAATAAGTAAATTTCTAATTGACAGCAACTAAGCGGTGTCTGTGGCATTTCTATCATCCAGTAGACCCCATCTACTCACTGTACTTTTCTAACTCACTTGCCCTGCATGCAAGTACATGCTTTTTTTAATCTTTTATTTATTTATTTATTTATTTTCATAGCAGCCTTATTTATTTTTTATTTATTATTAGAGAGTTTCTTCATTTACATTTCATGTGTTATCCCAAAAGTCCCCTATACCCTCCCCCCACCCTGCTCCCCTACCCTCCCACTCCCACTACTTGGCCCTGGCATTCCCCTGTACTGGGGCATATAAACATTGCTAGACCAAGGGCCTTTCTTCCCAATAATGGCCAACTAGGCCATCTTCTAATACGAATGCAGCTAGAGACATGAGCTCTGGGGGGTCTAATTAGTTCATATTGTTGATCCATCTATAGGTTGCAGACCCCTACAGCTCTTGGGTACTCTCTCTAGCACCTACATTGGGGACCCTGTGTTCTGCACTATAGATGATTGTGAGCATCCACTTATGCGTTTGTCAGGGACTGTCAAAGCCTCCCAGGAGACAGCTATATCAAGGTCTTTTCAGCAATGTCCTGCTGGTGTATGCAATAGTGTCTGCATTTGGTGGCTGATTATGTGATGGACCACCAGCTCTTCCACGGAGTTACATCCTCAGCTAGTTCCTTTAATATATTATTAGAAAAAAAAGAAAGTTGAAGCAAATGACAAGAAATATTAACAAGCAGTTAACCAGGTGATGTGACTATAGGCAGTTAGTTTTAGTTATTTTACATATTCCTGAAATGTAATTAATCTTTATATTTAACACCTATAGAACCCTGATATAGCTGTCTCAAGTGAGAGAGAGAGAGAGGGAGAGAGAGAGAGAGAGACTTAAAGACAAAGACAGAAGGATAAAGAATCAACAAAAATGAAGAAAAATGCAATTATGAAACACATTATTTTTCATCCTAACTAAAAGAAAAAACGAAAAAAAAAAAAAAATAAGGGGCTAGGTAGATGGCTCAGCCAGGAAAATGTTTGCTACAGAAGCAAGAAGATGTGAATCCTGATCCCCAGTAACTATGTAAAAAAAAAAAAACAAACAAACAAAAAAAAAAAAAAAACAGCACAGTGACCTATGTCTGAACTCCTAGCACTAGTGAATTCCATATTCAGTAAAGGATTCTGCCACCAAAAAAATAATGTAGAGACTGATACAGGAAGACACCTAACATCAACCTCTCATCTCCACATACACATTCACACAAATGCACCCACATATGAACAGGTACACCACAAAAATATTTTTTAAAAGAGAATATGTGTGTGAGCCAGGTGGTGGTGGTGCACGACTTTAATCCCAGCCTTCAGGAGGCAGAGGCAGGTGGATCTCTGAGTTTGAGGCTAGCCTGGTCACAGAACGAGTTCCAGGACAGCCAGGGCTACACAGAGAAACCTTGTCTTGAAAAACAAACAAAAAATAAAAGGAAGAAGGAAAGAGAATATAGATGTGTATTATATACATTATATAATATAAAGTTTATATCAATTTTGTCACATTGTGTGTGTGACTATACACTCACATATTGCCTTTATGATAGCAGTATTCATATAAATGATAATAGCTTAACATTTGTTTAATTCACACACACAGACCTGGAACCCTCACAGTCTGGGATCTCAATTAGTTCAAAACCTACAGGCAAGAAGGGGTCCATTCGCATAACTCATATGGAACAACACACAGATTTTCGACCTGCACCAACACTTAGGAGAGAGGGTAAAAAATGCTGAGAGGAGCATAGAGCAGCCATGTGAGGTTCTAGCCTGCTCAGCATGAGGTCTAAGCTCACAGTGGTGGTGGGGGAGGAACCATATAACCAGAGCTATGGTCTGAGAAGGACCAAGCTAACAGGTTCTACCTAAAATTCTGTACACACTTCTGCTATCATTCCCAAGACCATAAGACTTAGGTTCACTTGGCAGTTGAGTTCTGTAGCCATCAAACAGCACAGTCTTCCACTTTTCCATGTCCTGGACAGGCCTCCAGATCCAGGATGAATGGCATTCATACCCAGGTCAGGGGATAGAGAATGTCATGGAGAGCAGAGTATACCTAATTTACATGCCCACAGTGACACTGCTGGGGGCATTTTTAAGCATCTGATGCCTTTCCCCAACCTCCAACACTGCTTTTTCAAAGGATTTGTACACACATACAGTCATGAATGACATGTTCCAACATTAAGGATGTATAACTTAACAATATGCAGCCAATCAGGCCCAAAGCTAAGACCAATAATGGATACAAAGCCACTCACATTTTAACTTGAGCACTAGGCGGCACTGACTGCTATTGATCTCACTGGGCCTTCATGAGCTCTCACAGACCAGAGCAGAGGCAAAGTCTGTCAGTAGGTGACCAGAAGGGAAAACAATGAGAAAAGGAACCAGGGATCCAGAATGAGTGTTGGGGTGGTACAGGAGGGAGGAAGGGGAGCTTAGAGGAGACCAGGGAAGGTCTCTGAGAAAGCAAGGAAGAGGAATATAGAGGCAGCTGTGTGTGGTGATACAGAAAATGTGGACATACCTTTGGATCTTAACACTGAGTGACTGCTAATAAAGTTGGCACTGCTGTGGCACTGGAGGGCTGGAGGCTCGTGGTCAGGTCTAGAAATGTCCTGGGCAGAGTTGCAAGTCTTGAGATTAAGCAATGAAGGGGTGGGGCTGAGGAAGAGTCTAGCTGGGCTGTGAATAGCTAATAGAAGTTTGGAGTATGAGCTGCTGCAATACAGAATCTACCAGGCAGTAGGGCCAAGCTGTGAGTACTGACCTGGATGGTCTGGCCATTGGAATACCAGGGCAGGCATGAGCATCAGGGTGGACATGAGCACTGAGGAGGAGTTGGGGCTCCTAAACAAATCCCGACTAGGTGGTTACAAACACAGGAGTTCTAGAGCGCAGCTGAGTTGTGACTCTGGTAATGGGGCCAGAGCTTTGGATCCTGACGGTGTGATGAACAGTACCATTGAAAGAAGAAGAATGAGCTGTCTGTGGTGAGATAGGAATGGTTGGCAGGGGTGAGCACTGGTATGGGGCAGGGCTACGAGAAGAGTTAGAAGGGCATGCAAATACTAACCTAAGTGGGCAGGACCACTAGAATATCAGGACAGGGCTGAGTGGCCTGTGAGGTATGAAGAGCTTTTAATTCTACCATTTTTGTGCATATCTTGTTAGATGTAAGTATAAATACTATTAATGTTTAATTCAGTGGCACAGTGCTTGCTTGAGCAGGTCCCTGGATTAGAACTCAAGTACTGAAAATATATCCACGATAAAACAGTAGCAAACTGAATTCAGTAACTTATCAAAAGGATTTTTACATCATGATTGAGTTTTAACCCTGGAATGTAACAATGTTTTATATGAAAATCATCCATCAATAGACTACAATGCATCATCAGAATAAAGGGGAAATATGTAATCGTTCTCATTTATGCTGAAAAGATATATGAAAATATTCAACCTTTCTTAATAAAACAAAACAGAAACAAAAGGGAATGCAACATAAGGCCACATATGACAAAGTACTCATGTGGAAATTTCCACCTAATATCATACTATTTATATGCATAGTTGTGTGTTCATTGTGTTTCTCATTACTGTGAAAAAAATCTCTGACAGAAGCAATTTAAGAAAGGAAAGGCTTATTTGGACGAATGGTTTCAGAGAGAATTTCAGTCCGTGGTAGTTGGAGAGACATGGCCACAGACCAGACCCATCTATGGCAGAGGAATCATGCTCACATCCCAGCAAACAGTAAGCAGGAAATACTGCTGGAACCAAGGAAAGTATGACTTTCAAGGACCTTAATTTAGTACCTACTTCCACAAATCAGGCCCTACCTCCTACAACCATCTCTAGCCCTCAAACATCTTGAGAACTGGGCATCCAAAACTTGGGCCTATCAGAACGATGTTAGATAAAAATCATAACCCTGGTGAAAGTATGAAGACTTTTGAGAGAGTTTGAATGAGAAAGACTGCATAGGCTTGTGCATCTGAATACATTTTTCCCAGCAGTTTGGGAAGGACTAGGGGGTGTGGCCTTGTTAGAAGAGGTATGTCACTACAGGCAAGCTTTGAGGTTTCATTCCCCATGCACGGTGCTCTCTGTCTCTTACTTAGAGATCAAGGTCTGAGCTTTCAGCACTGCTGGGGTCCAGTGTCATGGACTCAACGCTGAGATCAAATTAAATGCTTTCTTTTTAAGTTACCTTGATCATGGTGTTTTGTCATAGCCATAGAAAAATAACTAAGAAAATGTTTGTATAAAAATCAGGAACGAGACAAAAATGCCCACTTTCACCATCTATAGTTAACATTTTATTAGAAGTCTTAGTCAAAGCAATCAGACAATAAAAAGAAATAAGTTTCCCCAATTAGAAGGAAAAAGTGAGATTATCTATGTATGTAAATCTTATATACATATGCCACCACTGCCAAAGCTATTAGAAGTGACCATGATGACATGTGCTTAAAGTTGCAGATGCTCAAAACCCTGAAGCAAGAGGATTACCTCTGCCCAGGAGTTCAAAGCCAGGGTGAACAACTAGTGAAACCCCATCTTAAAAAAATAAAGCTATTAGATCTAAAAAACTAATTCAATTAAATTACAGGATATAATATAAACATATCAAAATTAGCTCCAATTTTTAGATATCATCAATGAGTAATTCCAAAAGGAAATTGAGGAAAACACATCTACTAGCACTGAAAAGAATAAACTACTTGGAATAAATCAAAAGAAAGAGGTAAAAAGGTTTGTATATTGAAAATTACATGAGGTTTGTATATTGAAAATTACATAAAGCATCTCTTAAATACATTAGAGAAGACAAATAAGTGGAAAAACAGTTCATCATCATATATTTAAATACATAATATTATTAAACAATTATCCAAAGGAATTTAAAGATTCAAGGCACATCCTATCAAAAGCCCCAATGGTCTTTTTTCATAAATAGAAACATTCATTTAGAATTTTCATATACCTCTAAGGACTTTAAACAACCAAAAAGCAATATGATCTTGATAATAAGAGCAAACTTCCTATGCTCACAGTTTCTACTTTTGATACTTCAAAGCTGTAATAATCCAAAAACTGTAGTGCTGGCATAAGTACAGATATAAAAGCCAATGAAATAAAAAAGAAAGACCTTAGAAATAATCTCGTGCTCAACTAACTTTCTACAAATGTGCCAAGACCATTTTTGGTATAACTTACTCCTCCAGGTTAAACATGGCCAGAACCATCTTGAATCATAGTGGCTGTGATAACCCATATGAGACCCTCACAATAAACAGCCTAAATCCATTCTCAAGATAATCATTTCTTTATGAATGGAGGGAAGGGACATGAAGTTCAAAAAAACTTAAGAAAAAAAAAACCTCACAAGACCTCTGAAAGGTACTGAAAATCCCCACTCCATTCCATAGGCTTATATATAATCAGTGTGGTAGTTTAAATGAGAAATGTCACTCATGTGCTTAGGTATTCAAATGCTTGATCATCAGTTGGTAGCACTGTCTGAGAAACTATGAAGCCTGTAGGTGATAGAACTTGCTGGGGAAAATGCATTCATATCACTGAGAGTTTATAGTCTTGCCCCATTTCTTGTTTACTCTGTGCTTCCTGTATGTGGATAAAGATGTGATATCTCAGTTTTCTACTCTAACAGTTGCTACTTTATCTCTCCCATTGCCATGGTCTTTTCCTCTGGAACCATAAGCCAAAATAAATTCTTTCTTCCCTAAGTTGCTTTTGGCCATGGTATTTTATCACATGCTCAGAAAAGTAATTAATACAGAAGTTGGTAGCATAGCGGGGGTCATTGTTATGAAGACCTGACCATGGTGTCTTTGTTTTTGTTTGTATTTGTTTTTGTTTTTAAAGGAATCTGGAAGACTTTGAAACATTGGACTAGAAATGCAGTTGAATGATGTAGCCAAGGCATAATGGCCCATTCTAGCAGGAACATGGAAGAGAGTAGTGCTGAGGGCAATGGAACTGGAATTAGAGCCTTGTCTCCTGAGGTTTCAGAGGGAAGCAAGGACTTTAACAGCAACTGGGCTAGATCCTATTTGTATGACAGTTTGGCAAAGAATCTGACTGCCTTCTGCCTATTTCCTTAGAACTTGCCTGAGACTAAGTTAAAAAGTTACAGACTATTTTCTCTGGTGAGGGAAATTTCAAAACTGCTTAACATGGTGTCTATGGGTTAGTTATCATTGATAACTTTTATATAGCTTTACAGTGAAAAAGAGCAAGTTAGTGCAGAAAAACACAACATGTATTATCTGAAGAGAAAAAGAACACTATAGAGCTTAAAGTTACAGCTAAGGCATATACTAAAAAGAGACAAGTGTTAAGGAGATTAGTGTCTTCAAGGAGTGTTCTCCTGTTCCATGTTGGAACATGAAGAAAAGTGACCCATCTTATTTTCCAACCTGTAAAAATAGAAACTCTAGAAAGCAACTGTTTCAGCCTACAAAAGCAGCTAACAATATGGTTCTAGGGGGTAAAGGGTCTATGTCAAACTGGCAGCCAAATGAGGTAGTGTTGGCCACATGGGATTAGCTCTGGGGGCACAAAAAGTGCACGTACAGTTACATATTAAGACTCTGTCTCAAAATAATCAAGTAAAAAAAAAACAACCAATTTTTTAAAAAGAAGAATGTAGTCAGATAATAGACTTCATGGCACATGCTTGTAGCTCCAGCACCCAGGAAACTAATGGATCATAACAAGACACTGTCTCCAAAAAAGAAAGAAAGATATCGACATTTAACTATGTTTTTTATCATACATAACAATTAAGGGAAATGTAAAAGTTAACATTAAATAATTCTTAAAAGGAAACATAGGCAGAAAGTTTTATGATATTGAATTTGGCAACAACTTCTTGGAAATGTTACCAAAGTCACAAGTAACAAATAATAATGAGTTGGATTTCATCACAATGGAAAGCTTTTTATCTTCCAATGGACACTATCAAGACAATAGGAAGAAAGTATATAAAATGGTTCATCAGGAAAAGTGCTTATCATGCAAACCTGATGACCTGAGTTCAATTTCAAGAACCTACATAATGGTGGAAGGAGAGAAATGACTATTTACATGTGCTATGGAATATATGTATGCAAATACACAGAGACACACACATCATACACGTACAATAAATACTTTTAACTAAAAAGATAGTAGAAAGACCACTCAAAGAATGAAAGAAAAGCTTTTCAAATTATGGATCTGATAATGAATTAATATATAGAATACACAATATCCTTATAATTTTTCAAAAGTGAAATCCAATTTAACAAAGGAGATGGGCATGGTGGCACATGCTTTTAATCCCAGCACACAGAAGCAGAGACAGAAATATTTCTGTGCGTTAAAGACCAACCTGATCTACATAAGAAACTTCATTAGAGCCAGGACTACATAGAGGAAACCTTGTTTCAGAAAAAAATGGACAAGGGATATTAATAGATATTCTCCAACAAGGATACCTAAATGGCCAATAAGCACATAAAATTATGTTCAATGTCACTAACAATTAGGTAAATGTAAATTCAAACCACAAACATTTTATATTCATGTGCATGGATATATATAAATGATACATATAATACACACATATATACATATAATACACATAAATCATATGTAATATAGACATGTGTGTGTGTGTATGTATGTATGTGTGTGTGTGTGTGTGTGTGTGTGTGTGTGTGTGTGTGTGTGTGTGTGTTAGACAGCAGACATAAAGGTCATAGAACATTGAAAGAATCAAGTTGGTACTAACAAGAAAACTTCCTTCTTCCTGGCTAGCATTCATAGTACTGGAAGGTAGTACACATGCTAGTGGCAGAAAAAGTTATCAACTGTCTTACTTGGTTATTCAATACAATACAATTTGTTTTAGTAAGGGTTTAACTGCTATGAACAGTCACCGTTACCAAGAAAACTCTTATAAGAACAACATTTAATTGGGGCTGGCTTATAAGGTTCAGAGGTTCAGAGTTTGAGTCTGTTATCAAATGGGGAGCTTGGCATCATCCAGGCAGACATAGTGCAGGCTGAGCTGAGAGTTCTATATCTTCATCTAAAGGCTGCTAGCAGAATACTCACTTCCAGGCAGCTAGGATGAGGGTATTAAAGCCCACACCCACAGTGACACAACTACTCCAACAAGGCCATACCTCCTAATAGTGCCACACCCTGGACCAAGTATATACAAACCATCACACAATTCAAAAATAAATTACTAGTATGACAATATATAACAAAGTAATTGTAGGCTTATCTTCTATATATACCTGGCAGCACTATTCTTAGGCTTGTTCTTTTCTTTAAAGTGGTTCATTCTGTCTGTCTTTATATCTACTTTAGGTCCATACTGTCATTCTTTTATAACATATCTATACTGTAACAAAATATATTTCTTATGAGTTATTTAAAATCCATACCTCAACATTTTCAGAAACTATTAAGGTCGGATGAAGACTGATAGAAAAGGACATATTATAGAATATTCTCATAACAGACCACAAGTCAAATCACAATCCTCTAGACAATGATGTTGGTTTACTTCC
The DNA here is from genome assembly GCA_902729485.2 of Mus minutoides. Classification (NCBI taxonomy): domain Eukaryota; kingdom Metazoa; phylum Chordata; class Mammalia; order Rodentia; family Muridae; genus Mus; species Mus minutoides. The sequence goes on from LR749502.1 coordinate 3,836,511, forward strand.
TCCCTCTTATACTCTTTATATGCCCCAATACAGAGGAACACCAGGGCCAAGAAGTGGGAGTGGGTGGGCAGGGCAGCAGGGAGGGGGGAGGGGAAGGGGGAGGGGGGAGGGGACTTTCGGGATAGCAATTTTAATGTAAATTAAGAAAAGATCTAATAAAAAATGTGCTCAGACACTTCAAGTATTAACGATGACTAAGACATCCACTGTGAAACGGAAAACATAGTTTTATTTAAATGTACTTGCTTTGGGCTGCAGAGGTGGCTCAGTGGTTAACAGCACTGACTGCTCCTCCAGCGGTCCTGAGTTCAATTCCCAACAACCACATGGTGGCTCACAACCATCTGTAATGGGATCCGATGCCCTCTTCTGGTGTGTCTGAAAACAGTGACAGTATATTCACACATATAGAATAAATTTTTAAAAATCTTTTTTTAAAGTTTAAAAAACTAAAAAAGTATTTGCTTTAAAATAGTTAAATAGTAATTACTTTAAGCAAACAAAAGCCAAACCTACAAAACAGCACATATGCTGAATTTTGAGTTGCAAAGCATAACAGTTTCACATACTTCATGATGTATAGGGGAAAAGTTAATTCACTACTCAGAGGACATGGTGGTTTGAATAAGAATAGAGGAATGGTAGCTTTGTTGGAGAAAGTGTGTCACTGGGGTTGGGCTTTGAGGTTTGAAAAGCCCAAGACAGGCCCAGGTTCTCTCTACTTATAGATCTAGATGTAACTCTCAGCTGCTGCTCCAGTGCCTGCCTGCCCTCAGCTACTGTTCCAGTGCCTGCCTGCATGCCACCATGCTCCCCGACATTACGATAATGGACTAAACTTCTGAAACTGTAAGCAAGACCCAATTAAATTCTGTCCTTCTTTGAGGAGTTGTAGGGAACAACCATTGAGTTTTTGTATGCAGCAGTTTAGTTAAGAAATTACAGTTTGGGGGGCTGGAGAGATGGCTCAGAGGTTGAGCACTGACTGCTCTTCCAGAGGTCCTGAGATCAATTCCCAGCAACCACATGGTGACTCACAACCATCTATAATGGGATCTGATGCCCTCTTCTGGTGTGTCTGAAGACAGCTACAGTATACTCATAGACATAAAATAAATAAATAAATAAATAAATAAATAAATAAATAAATAAATCTTAAATAAAATTTCATTTTATTCCCTTTGCTAACTTACTATATCTGTGCTTTAGCAATTAATTGAGCATATCTTCATCTTATCAGATTGCTATTACGTCATTTCACATACAGTATAAGATCTAGATAATAGCAACCTTTTGTTTTTCCCCCAGAGTCCTTGCTCCTACTACCATCCTTTATTCTTCCAGGTGAATTATAAACCCATAGAAAATCTGCCATCTCTATCTGGGTTACTCCTTCACATGCGGCAGCTTAAGAACCCACTCTGAATAGAAATCATACAGAGTATAGTAGTCACATTGCTTATTTTCTAGCTTCCAGGATCACTGCCCCTGATTTCTTGGTGTGTTGTACCTTATAGCTATTGACAGCATTTTGTCTGCTACTTTTTACATTATTTACTACAAAATAGTAGACATATATGATTTCACTCTGCCTTACTTAGAAGCTGAAGTCCAGAAGACAGCATGTGTGTGTTTACGTATATGTATGTTGGGGATGGGACCCTCACTCAAGCTAAGCATTCATCCTTCACTGAACCACACTCTCAGTCCCTAATGTGTACCTTTATACTATTTATGAATCCCTTGGACTTAGAACAGTATCTTAGAGTCTATCTGGGGAGTTGGGTTTGTGGCACAACAAAGTCGCAATTGGAGAGTTCCTTGATGTTTGTCAAATATCGGGTTGGGGTGTTGTATAAACTAATGATCAATGAGTCAGCCCAGATTGTGTGAGGAAATTTAAGGCAATAACTTGGAACTACACATGAAACAACTTTCCAAATGGCATATAGTATCTGAGAGTCAGTGACCAAGGATTGCAGGAGAACAGATTTAGAATAGTGACCCAAGTGAGGAGTAGTGACCCTTCAGACCATTATATGCTTGTTGTAAGCTGCACAGTGGTCAGACAGCATTTTTGCAGGTACAAAATTGGCCATCAGAAAGAGAGAACATTCAGACTAACTCGTGAATTTTAGTGGGCTAGTATGGTTAATTTCCAATTATCTGATTTTAAAATAATAATAATAATAATAATAATAATAATAATAATAATAATAATAAAGCAAATGTATGCTTCTTGCAAGAATTCTTTCCTTGAAAAGACATAAATAATGTCTACCAGCTCCCTATAAGTTCCTAATAGCAAACCAAAGTATGATTTCTCCAACGTTCAAGCTGGAAAACACAGGGTCTATTGAACATTATATGAGCATGGATAAGCAGTTCTACAGAAGTATGGGTGACCCCAAAACAGCTACACGCAAAGTCTTCACCCAGTATACATGGTGGATTCCATGTAGCTGCAAAGTTAGCCCACCCCCTTCCATTCACCTTTCCCATTACCTCCTGAGACACCCCACCACCACCACCACAAACAATTAGGTCAGAGTTGCATATAAATTACCAGGAGGAGTAGCTGGAAGTAAGGTGAAGGTCCAATAGTCCCTATGACTTCATTCTACAAGGAAATGTCAGCACTCCACTGACCCTATCAGGATGGGCTCTTGTAAACAGGCACAGTTGATCTTACGAAGATAGTGGCTGTTTTGCTCAGAGGACTATGTTTTACAATAGGCTTTATAGCTTTGAAGTATTGAAGATGTTTATCTTCATAACATGTTTTGGAAGGCAGTGTGTACCATTTGCCTGGTTTGACAGATTAAAGCTTCAAATACTTAAACTACCTACCAAAGTTTATACTGCTAACAAGCCAAAGAACAGCAATTTGACCTGAAAACCATGTGATTACAAAGTCAAGACTTCAATGAACATCTGTGCCACAGCAAAGTGAAGGTCTATCTTGATGGAATTCTATACTGCAAGTTGCTGAATCTGAACAGGGCAGCATGGGACCATTTTGTGTCCAGGAATGTATGTACAATAAAGGACTGAGGTTAAGAAGAGGTGTTTCTGTTGATCTGCTCTGGAAAAGAAACACTGGCCTCATTTTAACACCTGAAAACAGCATCTATTTTACTATCTCACATTGTTTTCTGGCTGAACTTGTCTGAGATAGCTCCAAAGTTCACCTTACTGTGATAGCTTGGGAAGTTGTCATTAGATTAAAAGATAGCAACTGGGTTGAGTCATGTGGACATCTAAATAAGATGGTGAGAAGGCTGAGCCTTGCTCCTTCTCAGTGTAGTTCAAGACCACTCCATAGCAGAAGTCCTACATGTTAGAAAAGTTCCCCACAAAGTGAATGTCTTTCTAGTCTCTCTCTCTCTCTCTCTCTCTCTCTCTCTCTCTCTCCCTCTTTCTCTCTTTCTCCCTCTCTCTCTCCTCCCCTCTCCCCCTCCCTTTTTCCCCTCCCCCTCTCTCCTCTTCCCCTCTCTCCCCTCCCTTCTTCCCTCTCCCCTCTGCTCCTCCTTCTTGGTTGGTTTGTTTTTTGAGACAGGATCTCTCTATGTAACATTGCTACACTGGAACTCGCTACTTAGACCAGGTTGACCTTGGACTCACAGAGAATCCCCCTGTCTCTGCTGAGACTAAAGGCACTTGGCACCATGCCGGGTCCTTCTAACCTTTTCTAACAGTTTCTCCAAGACCATTGCAGCTTTGCCTAATACAGTATCTCTCTTAGTTAGTGTTACCATTGCTTTGATGAAATACCATGGCTAAAGCATCGTTTTTCACTCACAGTTCCACATTCATTATCAAAAGCAGTGAAGGCAGGAACCTGGAGGCAGGAGCTGATTCAGAGGCCACAGAGAGATGAGGCTTTACTGGCTTGCTCATCCTGCTTTCTTACAGAACCCGCAATAGGCTAAGCCCTCCCACTCATCATGATTTAAGAAACCACTCACTAATCAATCAGTAATTAAGAAAATGCCCTACAGGCTTACCCATAGTCACATCTTGTGAAGGCATTTTCTTAAATGAGATTCTCTGACATGATTTTAGCTTGTGGCAAGTTGACATAAAATTAACCAGCACAATATCTTAGAGCAGCATTGCCTCTCACCTACTCATCTTTCTCTCTCTCTCTCTCTCTCTCTCTCTCTCTCTCTCTCTCTCTCTCTCTCTCTCTCCCTTCCTGTCTTAGTTCCTATTGGTGCAGCGAAACACCATGACCAAAAAGTAAGTTGGGGAGGAAAGGGTTCATTCGGCTTCCACTTCCACACTTCTCTTCATCAGTGAAGGAATTCAGGAGAGGAACTCAAACAGGAGGAACCTGGAGTCAGGAGCTGATGCAGAGGCCATTGAAGGGGTGCTACTCTACTCATGCTTCTTTCTCATGGCTCACTTGGCCTACCTTCTTAGAGAACCCAGGACCATCAGCCCAGGGATAGCACCACCCACAAAAGTTGGGTCCTCCCCGACTGTTCACTAGTTGAGAATATGCCTTACAGCTGGATCTCATGGAGGTTATTTCTCCTTTGAAGACTCTAGTTTGTGTCAAGTTGACACACACACACACACACACACACACACACATACACGCACACACAAAACCATCCACGAGAACTTCTGTCTTAGTTAAGGTTTTCTAGCAATGAAGAGACACCACAAGCAAGACAACTCTTATAAAGAGTTAAATGTTAACTGGGGCTGCCTTCCATTTTCAGAAATCTAGTCCATCATCATCATGGTGGGAAGCATGGCAGGGTGGGAGCAAACAGTGTGCTGGCGAAGCTGTGAGATCTCCATCTTGATGTGCAGGCAGCAGGAGACTCTCACTCACTGAGCCCACACTGAATGGAGCCTGAGCACAGAACTCAAAGCCAACCTCCACAGTGACACACCTCCTCCAACAAGGCCACACCTCCTAATAGTGCCACTCCCTAGGGCCAGGCATGCAAACACAGGAATCTACTGGGAGCCATTCCTATTCAAACAACACACTTCCTTCTTTCTTTTTGTTTGTTTAAGAGATAGGATTTTATTACCTATCCCAAACTAGCCCTGAGTTATGGGATTGCAAAACTGAGCTACCATGCCTTGAATTTTTGTTTCATTTTATTTATTTAGCATTGTTACAGAGTCTTGTTATGTAGCCCTGTTAAGCCTGAATTCATTATCCTTCTGCTTTAGGCTCCCAAGTACTGGAATTAGAATCGTGTGCCACTATGCTAAGCCATCGATTTTTTTTTTTAATTTTAGTTCTCTATCATTTCATAGCCACCCTAAAACCACTCTAAACCAATCACCTCTCCATTATCTAGCATGGCTTTGTGGGTTTATTGAACTGAACTTTAATTTTTTTTATTTTTTTATTTTATATACATCAATGTTTTGCCTGCATGCATGTCTGAATGAGAGTGTCAGAGCCCCTGGAACAAGAGTTACAAACAGTTACAAGCTGCATGTGGGAGCAGAAAATTGAACCCTGGTCCTCTGGAAGAGCAGCTACTACTTTCAACCACTAAGCCATCTATCTCTCCAGCCCCTTAAAGAAGTATAGTTTTCTCCTGGTCTCCAATGCAATTGCAATCACATGATAACTTTGAGTATCTGCATATAACCTACGCACATACTCCTGCACATTTTAAATATCCCTGGCTACTTGTAATACTGATTATATTGTAAATAGTGTGGTATAATTTTTATATTACTATATTAGGGGAATGATGACCAAAAAAAGAATTCTGTAATATTCAATAAGATGGAATTCCTGCCCCCCCCCCCAAAAAAAAACCTGAGTGCAATGGGTTAAATCTTATTCTGAGAGAAAGAATCAGAACCTGGCAGCTCTTTAATGATTAAGACTGAAACTGACCCAACATCCTTTCCATAGCATTCTATTGGCTACCACCAGGACATGACAGTCTGTATTTAGTAAGGACAGATATTGTACTCGATCACAAAGAACAGGTAGCAGCATGGTTCATTGGGAGCTGTCCTTAGACTCTAACTACCATAGATATCTAAAAGCAAATTTAACTTGCCTCATGAATATCAAAACATAGACTCAAAAAGATAGATACTGTATATTCTTCATTTTCTAATTTTTATAAATGTATATTTATGTGGGGGTGAATGTGTGCAGAGGTCAAGAAACTAGAAGGAGACTCATGAAAGGCCACCTATGACCTGCCACTGTATATGACAATGAAAACCTAGCAGCGGGTGGATGTCCACCAACAGAAGAAAGGGTGAGTGCATTCATGTAGTAGGGTCCTGTATGTCAGTGAGAAGAATTATAGCATACACAACAAGGATAAATAAAGCAATCTATAAGAGAAACAAAAAGGTATATTATTGTTCCCCTTTTCCATTTTGTGCTACAGATGGGACCATAGGACCCAGAACGTCACACATGGGAAACCGGGTGATCTGCCACCTGCTATACTTGCAGCCCTTCGTTCTTACATCTATCAGTGTCAAGGAAAACTAGAGACACCTGCTTCAGAGACAAAATCTTAATGAAATCAAGGGAATGAGTCAGGCATAGTGTGGCACACACCCATATAAGCCCTGCCCACAGGGGGTGGAATAGGAAAGATGAGTTCAAGGCCAGCCTGAGCTACTTGAGGAAATGTTGGAAGAATGAAAGGAGCTAGAAAAGGGACAGGGGGCAGATCAAGGAGGAAGAGGAGGAAGAGGAAGAAAAGGAGATGGGAAGAGTGGGGGAGGAAAAGGGAGAGGAGGGGAGAGGAAGGGAGGGGAGGGGACAGAGTCAAGTGAATAAGAAAGCAAGTCAAGCAAAGACACAGACAAAAAAATGGAGCAGAGACTGAAGGAAAGGGCATTCCGAGACTGCCCCACCTAGGGATCCATCCCATCTGCAGACCCCAAACCCTGTCACTATTGCTGATGCCAAGAAGCACTTCCTGACAGGAGCCTGGTATGGCTGTTCACTGAGAGGCTCTGCCAGTGCCTGACTAATACAGATACAGATAATCACAGCCAACCATCAGACTGACCCCAGTGGAAGAGCTGGGGGAAGGACTGACAGAGCTGAAGGTGTTTCAACCACATAGAAAGAACAATATCAACTAACCAGACCACGAAGAGCTCTCAGGTACTAAATCACCAACCAAAGAGTACACATGTTGAGAGCCACGGCTCCAACTGCACATGTAGCAGAGAATGGCCTTCTAGGAGATCAATGGGAGTGGAGGCCCTTGGACCTGTGAAGGTTTTATGCCTCAGTGTAGGGGAATGCTAGAGAGGTGAGGCAGTAGTGGGTGAGTGGGTGGAGGAGCACCCTATTAGAGGCAAAAAGGAGGAGGGAGAGGGGGAAAGAGATGGGGGGGATCATGGAGGGGTAACCAGGAAGGGGGATACCATTTGAAATGTAAATGAATAAAATGATTAATAAAAAATTAAAACAGAACGCAAAAGAAAGCAAATCAACAGGAGAGTTAAGTCAAGGAAAGGGGAGTGTAGGGTCAGGAGCATATAAGGAAACTCCGCAGCATTGGTGGTATTGAGTTAGTTGAAGGGTTTACAAATACTCATTTTATTACTCACATATATGTTATATATGTTATATATGTGTATGTGTGCACATCATTTATATTCTTTCATACATACTTTACTATTGAAATTTTTATTTTATATTTCTCTTTTACGTTTATTTTTACCACCTCCTATCTCTTCCACTGACAAGCACTCCAAACTTGGGCAAAAACTGGGAGAATATCCAGCCTGGCATCTACTGGTGCTACACAAATGCTAGCTTCTCTGATGTGCATTGCATTGGTTTAGGAAATCCTACAGAAGAAATTGGTTGGGAAAATAGAAAGGGTTGTCATTCTTTGCTGATTTTATTTTTTGTTGGTGTTGTTGTTAGTTTGTTTTGAGGCTAGGTCTCTTATAGTTCAGGCTATCCATAACTTTGAAGCTTTCTATCCTTGCTGTGCACGAATAGTAGGAATGGATTATGGGTGTGTACCAGCAAGTCTACTTTACTGGGTGCTGGGGTCACTAAATTCAGGGTTTTACCCATACTAAGTTGACATTCTACCAAATGAGTTACACCCCCAGCCCCTAGTCTGTCATTTTTTTTTTTATTATTTCAGACTCATGTTTTCTGCGTCCTTTTCACTTCTCCCCTACTCCTGAAAGGTGGGGTGGGGGTGGGGCTCTCTTATTTTTAAAGCTTTCCCCATAGGGTCTCGCTATGTGACCCTGGCTGTCCTGAAATTCACTAAAGGAGGTTGACCTCGAACTCACTGAGATTCCCCTTCCTCTGCTGAGATTAAAGGCATGCACCATTACTCAAGTCTCTAAGCCCCCTTTACATGAGTTTTCACCATTATTTCCTTGGTGTTTATGCTCCTTGTCCACATGATGGCAGACTAGGCAAAGAGTTGTAAAATGGACCTGGCCTGTCAAGAGTTCTTTTAATGGGTGACCAGTCAAAACCTTACAGAAATCAACCCATCCCGCTTTCATTAATGCAACCACTGGATAAATTGAGATTGAACCACAGATTCTTGCTTCTCAGCATTTCCATAATAGCAACTAGAACACATTAACAGGTATATAATAAAACATAATTTGTACCCCTACAGATATGTCCTATAGTTTTTCACTCCTGAAAGTGTTTGTGTGTCTGTGTGTGTCTGGGAGAGAGATAGAGAGAGACAGAGACAGAGACAGACAGAGAGAGACAGAAACAGAAAGACAGAGAGAGACAGAGACAGGGACACAGAGACAGAGAGACAGAGACAGACAGAGATTCTTGAGAGGATACACATGAACATGTAAATTTGATTTCGGCCTTCCTCATAAGAATGCTATTTCCTAAAGAGATGGGCCTAGGGATTATAGTCTTTAGATCAATTTTAGTGGCCAGTTTTTTGTTTTTTTTTTTTTTATCCAATGACATGAATTTATGGCTTGGGGACTCCTGTGGTTTTATCCAGTTTTTTGCATATATATCACAACAATTTGCACTAGGCAGAATCACAAAGTAATATAATTGAAATATAATTCCAATGACTGCAACAAATCGGGACTATATTGATACATATAATTAAATCACAAACAGAGGCAGCAATGCAAATGGCCGTGGAAACAAAAGGCACTGACTATAACTCTCCTTGAGAACTTCTCGGACTTTTACCTTTGTTTTTCTTTATGCCAGTTTTCTTCCAACTTAGCTTATTCCTAAGAAAGAGGATTATCCCACAGGCAGCTTTGGTTTCACAGTCTTCTTAGAATTATTGCCACCAAAATTAGAGAAACCTTTTAGCTTAAGTGCTTTGAAGTTTTTGGGAGAAACCCTCTGATTGTTCTCTTCTGGGTCACATACTAAACTGTGGACAAACCATTATGTTCAGATTCAGGAAACAATTATTAGTGACCTAGTTTGAGCCACCTGCCTACTCTTGTGGCCCAAAAAGGAATAGACTGTGATTGTTAGTTCTTTTCAGCACTACTTGATTGGGATAAAAAGAAGTAATTTGTCCTCTTTGCATGCTTTTGGGACCCTTTGTCTCCCACTGGATGACCTTGTCCAGCCTTGATAGGAGGGTATGTAGCTGGTCTTACTGTAACTTGTTAGGTCATGTTTGGTTGATATCTCTGGGGGGCCTGCCCTTTTCTAAAGGGGAATGGAGTAAGAGTGGATCTGGGGGATAACAGAGGTGTGAAGAAAAACTGAGAGAAGAGGAGGGAGGGGAAACTGTGGTTAGGATGCAGTATATGAGACAATAGATGATAGATAGATAGATAGATAGATAGATTTTTTTAAAAGAAGTTATTTTTCAAAATACTAGAGTTCCTGCTTTAAGCAGATAAAATAACTCACCATGTCCATGAAACGGAATGGCATAAGGTTCCACATATAAATACCTATATGTTTATGATCACATTATTGTGTTGTTTTAGTCTCTGAAATCTTAGTAATTTTGTGTCTATTATATTTGTACTTCACTGAAATGTATATGAAACTATGTGCCATGCTCTGCACGCCATCTTTATTTGGGTGGTATGAGGATGAAAAAAAAAATGAAAGATACATGGATATCGGAAAGCTGGGAGCAGGTGGACTAGATGGAGATGCTGCAATTTCTTGGACACTCAGAGTGTTTATCATGAGAATTGTAAAGGGAGGTGGGGTTATTATACTAAATTAAACAAGGAGGCAGGGTTTTTACATACTTAACACAAGGAGGCAGAATTATTATATACAGCTGAAGAGAGAGGCAGGTTTAGCTAATCATAGCAGGAGCAGCCTCTAGAGGGGAGCAGTCCCCAGGTCCTAAACATCTAATGATAGAAAGCTACAGCAGCTATTTTTTTGCATACACTGTCATAGTTCACAGTTAGACCCAAGGAAGGCTTTTCCACCCCTCTGAGCCTCACCCAGATAAAATTTTGTCACTTCCATGGGGTTAAAACACTGGTCCTTGACATGGTCATGCTATGTCAACAATGTACATGTACCCAGGACTTCACTTGCTCCCTACAGCTATGAATTTATAAGTTACTAAATCTCTATTTTATTTTATTTTTGTTTTGTAAAGGTTAATACTAGAATTGGTTAGTCACCATTTATGTCTTGGGCTCTTTTTTCATCTTTTCTGACCCCCACAGTCAAGTTCCTTTCAGAAATCAAAAAGATTTCTGCTTTTATTATCATAGGTGAGGTCTGGTGGCTGTATTTCATTATAAAGAATCAGAAAAAAAAGATAGATATCTAAAGGCCTACTTAATCATCCCACCATTCAATTGTCCTTTTAAAATTGATGACTCTCGGGTTGGGGATTTAGCTCAGTGGTAGAGCTTTTGCCTAGCCAAGTGCAAGGCCCTGGGTTCAGCCCTCAGCTCTGAAAAAAAAAAAAAAAAAAAAAAAAGAAACAAAGCCCCAGTAAAATTGATGAGTCTAAAATGTCTGGAATATGTCACTGATGCTCTAAGATAGCTGCGACACCCAACAACAATAGCTATTTTTGTGATGTACCTGGTCTTGTGTATACTAAATAAATGCTCTATGTCTGACCCACATCCCCAGCCGCAAAGCTAACATTTCTTTGTTGTTTCTTATGTGATGGGTACCATACTAAGTTCCATACATGAATTATTTAACTTTGTTTTTATGCTTTCATTTAGAAGCTTTTATTATTTTCCTCTTCAAAATATGACAACATAAAATACAGAAACATTAATGTCCCCAAAAGTCACCTAGCTCATAAATGTTGTCCTGTAACTGTCATGATATCCATCTTTAGAAAACTTCCGTGATCTCAGTGTAGAACTCTGTACTTGTTTAAAAATAATTTTCTATTTTCCACACTACCAAATCCTTAGCTATTAGCATTCTGCTTTGTGTCTCTGTGAATGTGATCATTGTAAGTACATGATGTAAGTGGAATCACAACATCTGACTTTCTTGTTAGCATAACATCTTTAAAGTTCATTAACTTTACAAAGTATATTGAAATTCCATTCCTCTTTAATGTTGGGTAATGTTCTATTGAATGAATGTAACCTATTTGATTTCTCCATCTAACCACTGATAAACATTTGAGCATTTCTACTTTTTGGCTATTATGAGAAATACTTCTATAAACATCAGAGTATGAATAGTTGCAAACAAAAAACAATATTGAAAACAACACTGCAAAAATACCCATTTATATGTACATAGATATTCAAGTTAGGGTGTCAAATGTGATCTTAGAGGGCTGGAGCTATGGCACAGTTGTTAAGAGCTTCTCTTGCAGAGGTCCCGAGTTTGGTTTGCTCACAACCACCTGTAACTCCAGCTCCAAGGGATCTGATACCTCCATGGACACCTGAGCTCACATGTACACACCTATACACACTCATACATATAAGTTAAATAAATATCTTTTAAACATGATCTAAGTGATGTGCATCAAACATTTGAGTTAGTATCACTAGAAAGGGAATACAATGGTGCAGAAAATGAGTATATAAGTTTTATTATTCCTATGTTTTTTATTTTTCCAGAAAATAATAGAATGATATGTATCTTAAGGAATTTTTAAATGTAATAAAAACAATAATGATGATTTTTTTGGCATCTGCAAACTGAGAGTAAAATATATTTAAAGAGACATAAGAAACTTGAAATGACTCTGTGTAAGTTAAATTTTTTATAAGGTGCATATATTATTTTTAATTAAAAATACCTAATTAGAAGGAAGTAGCCAGATGTGCCGGCAATCACAACAGTAAGGAATTTGTGGGAAGAGGATTACAAGTTAGAGACCACCCTGGGCCACATAGTGAGTTCAAAGTTAACCTGTATTACATAGTAAAACCCGATTTGAAACAAATACAGTCAGCCGGGAATGGTGGCACATAGCAAGTTCCAGACAAACCAGGATCACATGGCAAAACCTTGTCTCAAACTAACAAAAAAATCAAATAGAAAAAGTTTGAAGGTGCTAGATAACATTGTAATGTCAAGTGAGGACCAGACGGGGGCAGTAGAGAGCCATGAGGCTGCAATGACAGAAGCGTGATTAGAGCAAAACTTCAAATTCTCAGGATAGAAGCACTGTTATTTTCAGGGCAAAGGTGCTTACAGGGCACCTTATACAATCAAATATAAAATACAAAATTAAAGAAAATTAAGAAATTAAAGATCACCAACTGCTCAGTTCTGGAGAACCAAGGGAGAGAAATCTGCACCAGGCATTCTTTACTAAGAATCATGAAACAGTGACCAGATAACCTTGAACACTTCACAGGTGTCTGGGGGCCATGGGCCAATTTAGAAACATCCAGCTGAGTCACTGAATCCTGTACCTTTACTTGTTATAACAAAAATAACCTTTCAGACCAAAGACGTATGGCTGGGATTAGGGTAAGTACAAGTTCAGGACAATCTTTAAGATGTGTATGGTGCTGGAGAGATGGCTCAGCAGTTAAGAGTGCTTGCTGCTCTTCCAGAGAATTAGACTGTGGTTCCCAATACTTACATGGAGTCTTACAAATGCCTGTAACTCAAGCTCCAAGGTATCCTATGCCCTCTTCTGGACACATGAACACACACACACACACACACACACACACACACACACACGCACGCACGCACGCACGCACGCACGTATATGCAGAGAGAGAAAGAGAGATGGAGAGAGACAGACAGAGAAAGAGAGAAAGAGAGCGAGCGCGAGAGAGAGATGATATTCCTGGAATTTTTGTACCAACTTTTATTTTTGACAGTACTGCATTAAAATATCATTTATTTTAATAAATCAGTTTGTGGACATCCCTTAAATGATGTGCAATAGCTAAGCACCTCACTGGGACTAACCCTAATCCTGATAACAATAAATTAATAACAACAGGCAATATAAAACAAAACTTGAAGCTATAAAATGCATGTGATAGCAGATATGGGGGCTCATGCAAGTAATCCTAGCAATCAGGACTGAGACAGGAGGATCACTGTGAATTTGAGGCCAGCCTGAACTACAAAGTGAGTTCCAGTACAGCCAGGGCTGCAGAATCATACCATGTAAAATCGTTTCTTCACCTGATATAATTGTCGTCTCAGCAGGCTTACTACTGAATAAGCTCACCCTCTCTAGGTTTTTTTCTTCTAAATTCTGGCTGTCTGGATCAACTCAAATGTTCTGGCCCAAGCTCCTCTCCAAGCTGATCGATTCAATCTGACTTCTCTCAGCTTCTCACTGAGTTGCACTGCTTAGCCTCAAATTAACTCTGGCAATTTGTTTTAATTTTCTGGCTCCTTATTCTTTGACTTCACCTGCCTTTATTGTATGTTCTGAATGGAACAGAACTGTACTCCACTGCACTGCCTCCTGTGCTGACTGGATCAATTGAACTGCTCAGTAGAACAACTTTTACTTTATAGGTACCAGCAAAGGATAAAAGAAGGTTCTATTTTCCAATGGATATTTAGTTTCCTCTTTCATTTTCTCATAGTACATCCATTATCAAGAATTCAGCTCCAGTATCCTTTGCACAATATGATTGGCTCTAGACCTCCTTAAGAAAGATGCTGTTCTCAGCTCTACTGGCTCCCTTAACCCACAAGTGTTTTCCCCCTAACACAACTCTCTGCCATTGAAGCCTCCATAACACAGAAGAAGCCCTGCTTGTGAATTGAATACTACCAATTTGCTATGACACAACTCAAAATTACAACAGCAAATTCATTTGAGTGCATGCAGTCTGCTTTTCCCATTGCCACATATCTGGAATACATAAATACCTCTCCAAGAGAAAGATCTTACATATAGACCTCCTTTGTCTATATGGTGATAAAGAAACCAGGGCAGGCAAAAATAGGCTAAACAAAGAGAGACCAGGACATGTGCTAATCAAGGCACCTCCTGATACCTCTGTTTTAGGAGCTTAGGCTCAGATCCCTAAGATGAGTCAGCTCTTTGAATAGTTATATGCTGGTCCATTAGTCATATACTGACAGAAAGTGGTTGTCAGGGAAAACTCCTCAGTAAATAGAATGCTCTCTTATATAGTAGCTCCAATTAACATCTATTTCCCAAGTAGGATTAATTATGATTAATTTCTTAATGAATATATCACCTAGCCTAGAATAGCTTTATCATTAAAGAAAATAATCTTCTCATTATCCAGAGAAAGGCATAGTTCCTATCATCACACATCTGATAGTTTTAGTTTCTCCCTTTCCCGAAGCAGGTTTCCAGTCTTCCTTACTGTCCTCAGACCCCTCCCCTACCTCCTTTAAGTCATTACTTGTACTTTTCCATTGCCCAATCCCACTGTGTGAATATATATTTTCTTTGTCCGTTTCTCTGTTGTTAGGTGCCAGGGTTGTTCCATAACACAATTATTGTGAAAAGAATGTTGCAATAACCATTGTTGTGAAAGTATCTCTCTGCAATATGTTGACCTTGGAACCCTTCAGGTAAATACCTAACAGCAGTATAGCTATTCTATGGGAGGGTTATATCTTCAAAGTACATTATATGCTTACATGAAAATGGCCTTTCTTGGGCTTACTGTACTAGGTCATATAAAAGAACAAGCTGCATGAGACATGGGGAGCAAGCAAATAAGCTGCACTCCTCCACGTTCTTTGCTTTAGTTTGTTAGGGTTCATGATTCACGGAAGAATGATACCCCAGACTCATGTAAAAGCAAGGATCCAGTGTTTATTCTGCAGAATCTCCTGCATGCAGGGGTCTTCCAATTTGGAAACGGAGACACCTAGTGGACAGGCAGGCCCAGCTTTTAGTGTCAGGGGAATTCCAGGGAGGGGTATGTGCCCTTTTACCTTAATTAGTGAGCTCTATCTCTAGGGATCTGACTAATTCTACAATTGGTTAGGCTCTGAAGACCTACACGGGGAGTCACTTATTCATTCTTACTACCTACTCTTACTTCAGGCCAGATGGCAAGGTGTCCTGAGATTAGCTCTCCTAAGGTTGGCTGACCACAGGATCCTTAATCTGGGTTTTCATTTCTTGGAAACAGAAATTCAGGCCTAGCCTCCTAAACTGTTAGTTTGCAACCTGTCATGGAGTCAGCCTGGCTCAGAGCTTAGTCCCTTCAAGTTTCTGCCTTGACTTTATTGAACTGCGATGCGTAGCCCCAGATAAAGCCTTTCCTCCCCCAAGTTTGTATTGGTCAGTGTTTTATCACAGCAACAGAGAACCAAATTAGAAAAACAATCTCCATAACTGAGTACTAAATGTTTAGGAAGCACCTATTGTGCTTTGGCTTTGGCATGGCATTTCAAACTAAGACGGCTCCTTTCCTACCTAACAATTTTATATTGCCACTGTTTACAGCCAAACTTGAAAGCAATAGTATATACCAGCTGTGGTGGTTTCAATGAGAAACATCTCCCACAGGTTCAGGGATTTCCCAAGTTGATGGTGATGTTTGAAGGCTACTATGGAACCCTTATGAGGTAAGGTTTTCCTCGAGCAAGTGCATAATTGGAGGTAAGTTTTGAGAGTTTATTTGCCCCCCTGCCCTACTTTAAATTTGCTCTCTCTGCTTCATGTTTGCAGTTGAAGTTATGGCCTCTCGGGTTCCTGCTCCCACTGCCTACATCCACCCCCCCCCATTATGGTTTCACTCTCTGGAATTGTAAGTAAAAATAAATTAATCTATAAGTTGCTTTTGGTCATGGCATTTTATCACAGCAATAGAAAAGTAACTAATAAACTAATATCTCTTCTGGCATTCCATTTGCTTTGCTGGATCAGCTTCTTTTACCCAATTTCTAAATATAGAAATTCTCAGAATTTGGTCTTGGATATTCTTCATCTTTCTCTCCCTGGGTTGTTCCTATCCACTTTTACAAACTAGAGTTAGCATCTAGATTAAGTTTCTGACATAGATCTGTGAATAGAATTTGCATGTAAACAAAATTTTTGGCCAGGCAGTGGTGGCACATTGAATCCCAGCCTTCTGGAGGCGGAGTTAGGTGGCTTTCTGAGTCTGAAGCTAGCCTGGTCTGCAGAATAAATTCCAGGATAGCCAGCACTACACAGAGAAACCCTGTTTTAAAAACAAAAACAAAAACAAACAAACAAAAAAACCAACAACCATACTGTGTGTGTGTGTGTGTGTACAGGTGCATGTGTGTATGGGTACATATTGTAAGCATGCATGTAGAGGCTAGTGTTGAACCATGGCTGACTTGCACCAAGTACTATCTTTCATATCAATCACAGCTGTCCTTCATCACATGGTTTCTTGAGACAGGTTTTTGAGTCAATTTTATTTTATTTTATTCTCATTGTCCTGGAGGTCACCAATTTGATGAGGCTAGCTAGACAATTAGCCTCAAGGATCCATTTGTCCCTATCTCCTTGGCACTGAGATTACAAGTCACTCAATCACAAGTTTTGCTTACAGGGGCACTAGGGATCTAATGTATGTTCTCATGCTTATGCTGCAAGCATTTTATTGAACCATCTCCCAGGTTAAAAATGTTAATTTTTATATTTAGTAATCAATAGTAAACAATATTTCTTTCAATTATTAATATAGAGAATGAGCCAATATATGACTTCATCATT
Organism: Mus minutoides; assembly: GCA_902729485.2. Classification (NCBI taxonomy): domain Eukaryota; kingdom Metazoa; phylum Chordata; class Mammalia; order Rodentia; family Muridae; genus Mus; species Mus minutoides. Next base: position 3,853,589 of record LR749502.1, read on the forward strand.
AATAGAAATCACAAATATTTTAATATATTATGGTTGATGCTGATATATCAAAATAATATTGATAGTTATTATTTCAGCATATAGGTATTATTAGATTTACTATCAGATCTCTTTTTTTAGTCAATTTTATTTTATTTTTATTTTTTTCACTTTTTAATTAGATATTTTCTTAATTTACATTTCACATGCTATCCCTAAAGTTCCCTATACCCTCCCCCGGCCCTGCTCCCCTACCCACCCACTCCCACTTCTTGGCCCTGAAGTTCCCCTGTATTGGGGCATATAATGTTTGCAATACCAAGGGGCCTCTCTTCCCAATGATGGCAGACTAGACACTGAAATTTATAGAGGAGAAAGTGGGGAAAAGCCTCGAAGATATGGGCACTGGGGAAAAATTCCTAAACAAAACAGCAATGGCTTGTGCTATAAGATCAAGAATTGACAAATGGGAGCCAGGCGTGGTGGTGAACACCTTTAATCCCAGCACTTGGGAGGCAGAGGCAGGCGGATTTCTGAGTTCAAGGCCAGCCTGGTCTACAAAGTGAGTTCCAGGACAGCCAAGGCTATACAGAGAAGCTGTCTCGGAAAAAAAAAATTGACAAATGGGACCTCATAAAATTGCAATGCTTCTGTAAGGCAAAAGACACTGTCAAGAAGACAAAAAGGACACCAACAGATTGGGAAAGGATTTTTACCAATCCTAAATCTGATAGGGGACTAATATCCAATATATACAAAGAGCTCAAGAAGCTGGACTCCAGAAAATCAAATAACCCCATTAAAAAATGGGGTATAGAGTTAAACAAAGAATTCTCAACTGAGAATACCGAATGGCTGAGAAACACCTGAAAAAGATTTTTTTTTTAAAAAAAGTAAATCATGCTGAGATACTGTTATCAAATAGAGATATTGTGAAGTAGTGATATATGTATTTATTAATTTATTAAAGATTCCTTTCCATCATCCATCAGTAATTCAGAGGGAAAATACAAGGCTTAGCCTCTTCAACATTTCTCAAATTCATCCATTTCTCTTTAGTCTCACTACCTCCGTTTGGTAATCATGGTATATTTTATATTTATATTTTCTCCCTAGAGAGTGACCTCCTTCCTAGTGTACTCTTTCCAATCGCTGTTAGAATGAAAATTTCCACATACTTTACTAAACACGAATACAGTCAATTTACATTATCATACTTGTGTACTGTACATGGTATAAGTTACTTGAGTAGAGGGACTTGCACTTTGGTAATTTAGGGAATCTATAGCATTAATCTTGATGTCTGGTACATTAAAAATACTCCATAAATGATGTTTATATGAATTCAAGTTCCTACATTTATATTAAAAAATCATACAAACTGCTTGACCTTGACTAAATAGTGTTATGACTATACGTATATGGAATGAATGTTGCAGGTGAAGAGCCAAATTTAGTCATCATTATCCTCTATTTATAATGTTTTTATTAATTAAATTTAAAATTTGACAATTTCATACATGGTTAAAATCTGTTTTGCTTGCCCTTACTCCCTGTGCTGGCTAGTTTTTTTTTTGTTTTTTAACTTGACACAAGCTAGAGGCATCTGAGAGAAGGAAACCTCAAAGCCTCCATAGGATCTGGCTGTATGGAATTGTCTTAATTAGTGATTAATGTGGGAGGTCCCAGCTCATTGTGGGTAGAACCATCCCTGGGTTAGTGGTCCTGTGTACCCTAAGAAAGCAAGCTAGTAAGCAGCACACCCCCGTGGCTATTTCAGTTCCTGCTTTCAGGCTCTTAGTTCAAATTCTTCTCTGACTTCCCTTCATGATGGACTGGGATATGGAATTGCAAGCTAAAAGAAACCCTTTCCCCGCCCCCAAATTACATTTGCTCATGGTATTTTATTACAGAAAACAACAACAACAACAACAACAACAAACTAATTAAGAAAGCACTTCCTTTATCTCACTCCATGTTTAGGGGTTTGTGACAGGACCTTAATGTTTAGTCCAGCTGGCTTCCTGCCTTGCCTTCCAAATGCTAGGATTATAATAGTGTACCACCAAGCCTGACTCTTTAGTCCTTTTTAATAGTCATTTGCAAGCTAAAGAGCTGGCTCAGCAGTTAGAGTGTGCACTGCTCTTGCAGAAGACCCAAGTTCAGTTCCCAGAAGCCACATTGAACAATTCACAACCATCTGTAATTCCAGCTCCAGGGAAATATGCTGCCTCTGGCCTCCAAAAGTCATATGTTTTTAATACTCACATCTATTTCACCATAATTAGTCCTAAACCTCTCAACTTATTCCAATATCAATTCTAAAGTTTGTTCTAACTTGTTCTAACTTTTTAGAAATAAGTGAAATTTAACATATAATTCATCCAAAAGTAAATTTTCTCTATAACTCTGAATTATAAAACCAACGTTATATGCTTTCAAAATACAAGGGGAGAAAAGACATTCCTCATCTAAACATAAAAAAAAATTCCTGGGGTTTGAAGAGAGGATGTAGCTTTCAAACAAGTTCATAGCTCAATGTTTCTTAAACGTTGTCTATCCATGACAAAGTCTATCCAGATGAGAATTTTTTACATAAATCTAGGTGTATAGGTATATAACACAAGTGTATAGGTATAAATCAAACATTTGCTGATAATAGAGTTAAATTTATTTTGAAAATTTTCTTGTTACACATAAAATATTTTACTCTGAGCCAAATATGAATGATCATGGCCCAAGAATTCATTATTCTAGTTTTGCACAAGGGCATGTTCCACCATGTAACAGATTACAGGAACTTTTATTCTCAAAAAGAAATACATTGCAAGCTGGTACAACCACTCTGGAAATCAGTTTGGTGGTTCCTCAGAAAATTGGACCTTAGGACCCAGCTATAGCACTCCTGGGCATATACCCAAAATATGCTCAAATATATAGCAAGCACACATGCTCCACTATGTTCATAGCAGCCATATTTATAATAGCCAGAAGCTGGAAAGAACCCAGATGTCCCTCAACAGAGAAATGGATACAGAAAAATGTGGTACATTACACAATGGAGTACTACTCAGCTATTAAAAACAATGAATTTATGAAATTCTTAGGCAAATGAATGGAACTAGAAAATATCCTAAGTGAGGTAACACAATCACAAAAGAACACACATGGTATGCACTCACTGATAATTGGATATTAGCCCAAAAGCTTCAAATACCCAAGATACAATTCACAGACCACATTAAGCTCAAGAAGAAGAAAACCAAAATGTGGGTGCTTCACTCCTTCTTAGAAAGGGGAACAAAATACTCATGTGAGCAAACACGGAGACAAAGTGTGGAGCAGAGACTGAAGGAAAGGCCATCCAGAGACTGCCCCACCTCGGGATCCATCCCATATACAGTCACCAAACCCAGACATTATTGTGGATGTTGAGAACTGCATGCTGACAGGAGCCTGATATGGCTGTCTCCTAAAAGACTTTGCCAGTGCCTGACAAATACAGAGGTAGATGCATGCACTCAACCATTGGACTGAGTACCAGTTCCCCCATGGGGTCCTCAATGGAGGAGTTAGAAAAAGGACTGAAGTAGCTGAAGGGGTTTGCAACCCCATAGGAAGAACAATGTCAACCAACCAGACACCCCCCCAAGAACTCCCAGGAACTAAACCACCAACCAAAGAGTACACATGGAGAGACCCATGACTCCAGCCACACATGTAGCAGAGGATGGCCTTGTCGGGTATCAATGGGAGGAGAGGCCCTTGGTCCTGTGAAAGCTCCATGGATGACCCAGTGTAGGAGAATTTGAGGGTGGGGATGTGGGAGTGAGTGGGTGGGGGAGCACCCTCATAGAAGTATGGGGAGGGGGAATGGGATAGGGGGTTTCCAGGCAGTGGGGAGAAAACCAGGAAAGAGGACAACATTTGAAATGTAAATAAAGAAAATATCCAATGATTTTTTTAAAAGAAATACATGGTTAGAAGGATAACATATAAGCATGTTTTCTCTCAGCTATGTAATATAAACTTAACTTATATGTGTGTTATGTGTATGTTGGTATACTAATTGTTTTTTGTCAACTTTATAAAAAGCCTAGATATATCCGGGAACAGGGAATCTTGAGAATACCCCTCTAGAAGATTGGCCTGTAGCAAATCTGTGTAGTATCTTCTTGATTAATGGTTGGTGTGGAAGGGCCTTGCTTATTGTGGGTGGTACTACCCTAGTCAAATGGTCCTGGATTTTATGAGAAAGCAGTGTGAGCAAGCCATGGTCACCAAGCTACTAAGTAGTGTTCATGGCTTCTGCTTCAGTTTCTGCTTTCAGGTTCTTCCCTTGGGTTCTGGCCCTAACTTTCTTGTGTGATGTATAACTGTAAGATTAAATAAACCATTTCATCCCCATGTTGCTTTTGGTCATGGTGTTTTATCACAGCAATAAAAACCATAACTAAGATAGTAGAATATGAATCTAGAAAAAGAAAAGGTTTCAGATGGGGAAAGAGATCTAAAGGGATGGGAGAAGATAGAACTTGAGAGAATAATAACACATATATAACATGAAAACAGAAAGGGCAGAGGGAATATGTGAGAAGTGAGGGAATCCATGGGAGATATAGTAGGGGGGAACAAAGATCAAATTATATTGATGTGTGTGTGCATGTAGTATGCAAAGAAAGCAAGCTTCCTTCTTAAATGTCCTTTATATAGACCGCTAGCAGAAGGTGTGATGCAGATTAAATGTGGATCTTCCCAGCTCCAAAGATTCAGATTAGAAATGGGTTTTCGGGCTGGTGAGATGGCTCAGCAGGTTAGAGCACCCAACTGCTCTTCTGAAGGTGATGAGTTCAAATCCCAGCAACCACATGGTGGCTTACAACCACCCGTAACAAGATCTGACGCCCCCCTCTGGTGCGTCTGAAGTCAGCTACAGCGTACTTATGAAGAATAATAAGAAATGAATCCTTGGACCGGAGAGACCAACCAGAGCAAGCGAGGCTGTCTGGAATGAGCGGAGCCAAACGGGGACGGCCTGAGCTAGTGGGGCTGGAGCTAGTGGGGCCAAACAGGGACGGCCAGAACGAGCAGGGCCAACTGGAGCAAGCTGAGCTGATCAGAGCGAGCGGAGCCGACTGGAGCGAGCAGGGTTGAGAGGAGTGAGCGGGGTTGACTGGAACAAGGGGGAAAAAAAAGAAATGGGTTTTCATATTTCAAATGACTTAATTAAGAAAAACAAATCACTCACAAGTTTTTCCAGCTGCTTATATTTTAGTTAATTCTAGATGTAGTCAAATTGACAACCAAGAATAGTCATCAATTGCGGTTTTAGAATTGGTGGGAGCTAGAGTTTTATTAAGCTTAGCACTATATTCCAAGGGATATGTGTGTGTGTGTGTGTGTATATATATATATATATATATATATATATATATATATATATATATATGATAGTAAGTGGTTCTTATAAGTGGTTCAAGATAACTCAAAGTAATTTTGATTTCTCATCTATAATATTCTGTCTCTCTACCATCATACGGTTCTACTCAACCAAGTTCGAGAAGTCTGAAGAATTCATATTGATGAAGCTTCTTCAGAGAACTTCAATTTATAGCTCTATAATATATTCTACAGGATGGACCAGAATTGCAGTCCCTCCTCTATACCTGTGTCAAGTGAATAACCCACTCACAGAGTCCTTCTGTGAAGGAGTCAACTCACTATTTATTTCCTAAGCCCCACATCACACCCTTTACTCTGGATCGTCTGACTTGTTGAAAATAAGGTGATGGCCTTGGTTATTATTTAGATGTGAAATGTCCTCCCACAGTCCTAATGTTTTGAACACTTGGTTCCCGGGTTCTAGTGGGGTTTGATAAGTTACAGCACTTATAGGAAATGCAGTATACCTGGCAAAGTGGCTCACTGGGAAGCAAGCTTTGAATGTTATAGCTATTCCTGCTTCCTGGTTGGCTCCTGTATCAACTTCTCTCTGTGTCCTATCTGCACACACACACACACACACACACACACACACACACACACACACAAACAGATATATTCATATAGACATTTGGGTGGATGGGGCATAGCCCCAAAGCCACCAAATTTAATTTTTTTCTTTGGCCTTTTTTATACTTTCTTAGATAAAAGTTCTTTGGGAAAATATCTCATAGATAAAATAGTATACAAAAGGGAAGTCACAGAGGTTTGTTGCTAGTTAAATCCAAAGCAGTGTTTCATTCTATAAGCTCATTATAAGTTCAAAGCCACAGTTTCACATGGTCTTACTTTATCGTAGTGCACACCTGAAGTGAAAACTTAAGGGTTCTTTGGAAAGTCAGTTGTTTTGGGTGGAGTTTTGCTGAGGCAAACACATGAATAAACATTTCACTGAACTGGACACAAGTGAAAGGATGTTTTACTAAGGCAGACACATGAAGGAATGTTTCACTGAAGCAGGCACAGGTGAAAGGATGTTTAAGTAAAGCAAGCACATGAAAGGACATGTGATGAAGGATTCTTCGCTAACAACATGCATGTATTAGTTCACCTTATATTGCATAGTTGAGCTCCATTTGTTGTGACTCCATAGAGAGAAAAGCACCCAAAAAGGTCTGGTGCTGTGCTGGTGGCTTCTTGCCACTTTCTGGACTCAGGACAATTGACAGAGTGATGTCAGCTGATACTAACTCACATGAAGTTTCACTAAGACAGACTCACATACTGAGGCAAGACACAAGGTGAGGCAAAACCTGTGGAGGATACATGATGTTTGAAGGGAGTATAAATAGAACCCAATGGACTGTTGGCTTGCTGACATAGCTAGCTTTGCAACACTTCATGGCCTCACATTGTCCCTGGTCTCCAATTCTTTGAGAAAGGCATGGCAAAGAACTCCTGGTATCTCTGCTGATCCTGATTCCTCATGCTGACTCATGCTGAATCTGCTGAGACCTGGCCATCTCTACTAGGTTGTGCCAATGCTGCTGATTCATGTTTGCTAGCCCAACACTACTTAAATGGACTGCTGGTATATTTGTGAACTGTCTGCAAGTGGATCGAGCTGCTGCTACTGACCTGTGAACTGAACTGCTGATTTCCTGACAACGCAATGGGATTTGCTCCCAAGAACAATTTCTAAACCAGTCCACTTACCCTGTATCCTAATAACCTTTCTTTTCCACTACCTCTGGGAGATGGTGGAATAAAGGGGAGGTTAAAGTATTTAAGAACTATTATCATGAAAAGTGGGTTTTGAAAAATCAGTTACCTGTGGCTTCATCCTTGGATCTGACCTGGAATGAATGTTTTTCCTTGATCACAAATTTATTCCAAGACTATTTTTCTTTTAGTGCAATTCTGAAAGCTCACTGTATCCTTATTTTGCAGCCTCTACTTACTATTCTATAAGGAGTGGGCAAAGGATTCTGACTTTATTATATCTTTCTGGCAAAACAGCAAAAACTATCTCCCAAAAACTTTCTTTATAGCATTATTTTAATCAAATCTGGACTTCTATAAAGCCATTAATTCATCTAAATAGCATTAATTTATTAAAGTTCATCTTCATGTTGATCTGCAGGAAATTTGCTCATTAGGTTGGCCTGATGCCTAGAAATCATTAAGCTATGTAATGGTGATAGGAAAAGGCATATCAGCATTAACAATCTATCCTAATATTAGAAATCCGAAGGCCCTGCAATTCAGAGTTTACCCACTGAAGTCATGCAAACTGATGGGACATCTCCAGAAAAGTTACTTGGATGCCTTTAGCCTTTCTTAGATGTCTCCTGACAGTAATTAATAGAGTCTGCCTTTTGAAAAAAATAACACTGATGGTCTCTGAATCTTTTTCTGAGTCATTCTTCTTTTGTATTGAAGAATACAATATGTACAGACAAATAGCTCTATGGTCCTACCTATATAATCTTAGAAGTTCAATGGCCTTTCATCATTCTTTAGGTTTCAATTGCTAGTTCTCTTGATTGGATCATCTAATTAAATATCTTCTTCACAAGGTGGGCATTGGTGTCCGGTGCCTTTAATCCTAGCACTCAGGAGAGAGGCAGAGGCAGGCAGTTCTCTATGGGTTCAAAGCCATCTCTATCAATGAGTTCCAAGACAGGCAGTGCTACATAGAAAGACCCTGTTTCAAATGAAAAACAATTTCTGTTTCATGTCTGTCTTAGTTTATTTCCTGTTAAAATGTTCTAACAAAACCAATAGAAGGGAAAAAGAGCTTGAAGTTCACAGTTCAAGGTTATAGTCCATCATGCCAGGGTAGTCAAAGCGGCAGGAATCTTAAGCAGATGATCATATCACATCTACCATTAAAAAAAGTGAGAAATGTATGAATCCTAGTGCTCAGAACACTTTCTCTATTTATATAGTCCAGAATCAGAGGATTATTCTTGAAATGTCCAATGAACTTTCTCAGCCACAATTAATATATCTTTCAAGCCACAATTAATATATCTTTCAACATCTGCCACGGACCACCCCAGTCGGGTATGGGTGTCCCTGGAGTGAGGTTCTTTGAAGCTAGGTGGGTAAGGATTCAGCGGTGACAAACAGAAACAAACACAGAGGCAGTTTGAATCTGAGTGTATTCTGCAGCTCTCAAGCAGGGAATTTTATACATTAAAAAAACCAAACATTACATCTCTTAGAAACTATATCCAGTGAAACAATCACAGATACCAACAGAAATCATTTAGCACAGTAAGGCACAAAAATTATCCAAGCATTACAACTCTGAAACTATGTGTTCAGTGAATCACAAACAGAACAGGTAACATCATTATAGATCATCAAAATATAACAATTCTAAAAAGATGTATTCAGTGGGGGCTGTTGTCAAAGACTAGTGGCATATTTCCAGGTGGAGGTTAATAAATCTTTAACGGTCAGTGCTCTTAACCACTGAACTAACTTTCCAACCCCATGGTCAATTATTATTTAACATCTAGAGCCTGATTTTTTATAATCTTCAATGTATAAATTTAAACTATTTTAATTCTTTTTAATTAAGGATTTCTTTACCATATACCAAAATCCACCTCCTGTGACACACATGTAGCCATATAAAATTTTATTGGGAAAGTTTTTATCATAATAGTTATGTAAATGATTTAGAAAGTAAAGCCTTGGTTTCCCTGGGGATAAGGTCATGTTAGTAGCTCCATCTCTAGGGATGGTTTCTAACCCATTATCCTCACTTAAGATCTTGGCCTAGGCTACCAGGAACATGTAAATAAGGAAAGGTATAAGAGAAAACAAAATAGATAGATTGCCATGAGAACTACAGCTCAATATTTTTTCTACGGCAAAGAGTTCCACAAGTGGTTCCAGGAGACCTCCCCTTTTGAGGTCAATCACCTCAGTCTGTGGAACTTGTCACACAGATCCTACTGGAGGTGGTGTGGCAAACATTAATTAATATAACCAAGGAAATAATTAATATAACCAAGGTAATTACCTCTCATAGGCATGCTCAAAGGTCCATCTCCCAGATGATTCTAGAATATGTCAAGTTGACAACTAACACTATTCCTCACAACATCCCTATCAGTAGTTACTTTTCTTTTTTTTTCCAACATTTATTAGATATTTTCTTCATTTACATTTCAAGTGTTATCCAGAAAGTTCCCTATACCCTGCCCCCCTCCCGGCCCTGCTCCCCTACCCACCCGCTCCCACATCTTGGCCCTGGCGTTCCCCTGTACTGGGGCATATAAAGTCTGCATGACCAAGGGGCCTCTCTTCCCAATGATGGCCAACTAGGCCATCCTCTTCTATATATGCAACTATTTTCTATTGTTATGACAAAACACCATGGCCAAGGCAAATAATAAAAGAAAGCATTCATTCCAAGATAGGCAAGTCCACAGAGAAACATGTCTGTAAAAAAAAAAAAAAGTGGGATATGGAAACATTCAATCTGGGACTCATGGTTAAAAGGTTATAATCATAGATGGTTCCAGAGGATGAGAGTCCATGACCATCACCACAGTGAACACAGCAGCAGGCAGGCAGGCAAGTATGACAAAAGCATTAGTTGAGAGCTCACATATGAATCACAAGTCAAAGGAGAGAGAGAGAGAGAGAGAGAGAGAGAGAGAGAGAGAGAGAGAGAGCTAACTCACTGATAATGCTATGGGCTTTTGAAACCTCAAAGTCCACTCTCAGTGACACAGCTCTGAAAAGGTCATACCTCCCAATCATTCTACCAACTAGGAACCAAGTATTCAAACATATACACCTATGGTAGTAATTCTCATTTAAACCACTACACCATCTATGATTATAACCTTTTAATCTGCCTGATGGTACTGGCATACACATTTAACCCCAGCACTCAGAAGGTAGAAGCAAGAGGATCTCTTGAGTTGAGGACAACCTGCTCTACAGAGTAAGCTCTAAGATGACAAGGACTACACAGAGAAACCCTGTCTTGGAAAAAAATCCTTTAATCTTGATTTCAATTAGACAGATGGTTTCATAAAAAAAAAAATGGTTAAAAGTCACTTTAGGGCTGAGACAATGACTCCAGAGATTAAGAGCAGGGAATCTAGATTCAATTTGTAACACCAACATGGTAGCTAACAACTGTCTCTCCAATTCCAGGGGATCTGACCCCCTCTTCTTGTCCCTGTGTGTACAATGTTCAAAAGATTGCATGTCCTTCTTAAAGTCCTCTATCATCATCATGAGAAGTGATTTTAGATCTGAATCTTGCTTTTCTAGTGTGATTGTGTGTCCAGGTGTGGTGTACAGATACACATGCAGGCAAACTATTCTTAAACATAAAAATATAAACTTTGAAAGGTCCCTTGATAAGATCCGTGCCAAAACTTGATGCTTTGCCTCAGTGAGATTATGTTGTCAGGGTGTGATGCAAAAGGATTGTGATGTCACAAACCCCAAGAACAGCCTGAAGCAAATAAGGTACAGCAGTAACCTTAGCCAAAGAAACATTTTGGCCACATTCTGGCCATGAAGGTTCATATTTATGTCCTAGTCTTGTCCATTTGGGCAATTAATTGTTTAGAGAGAAGCCATACTAATGAATTGTCTACTGATACTGCTACCAATACCAAAGGTAAGTTAAAAATTTAAAAAGTATTATCTATATGGGACACAATGAAAGCATTCCTGAGAGGTAAATTCATAGCTCTGAGCTCCTACAAAAAAAAAAATGGAGAGAGCTTACACCAGTAGCTTGGCAGCACATTTGCAAGCTCTAGAACAAATGGAAGCAAAATCACCTAAGAGGAGTAGACGGCAGGAAATAATCAAACTCAGGGGTGAAATCAACCATGTAAAAACAAAAAGAACTATCCAAAGAATCAATCAAACCAGGAGCTGGTTCTTTGAAAAAGTCAACAAGATAGACAAACCCTTGGCCCGACTCACTAGAGGGCACAGGGATAGCATCCAAATCAACAAAATCAGAAATGAAAAGGGAGACATAACAACAGATCCTGAGGAAATTCAAAACACCATCAGAGCCTTCTACAAAAG